>CAWUFW010009616.1:275000-769129 GCA_963921515.1 Calotriton arnoldi | reverse complement strand
GCATGCCCATGCTTCCTTCCTTTGACTCTGCTTCCCTGTGGGGTGGGCTGGCTGTGCTGACAGGATGGCTGGGAGTGTTGTCCTGGCAGTTGTTTGGCTAAGAGTCCCAAGAGTGTCCCTGTGCTTCACACAACATAACCCAGGGTGGTGGTGCTTTGTGGGATCTTGTGTTAGGATGGAGGGCATTGCATTCTACCAGGTGGGTACTGTGGAGTTTGTGTTGGGGGGGTGTGAGGGGAGGTGCTGGTGACTATGGTCAGTGCTGCAAGTCCCCCTTCCCACCCAGCCAGCCGGATATCCCACCATGGAACGTGCTTGCATTGCAGGGAGTGGAAGTTGTCTCTCAGGATGTCAGTCAGTGGTGTCCTGCTGTTTGTTGGTGCACAGTTGGCAGCAGAGCCTTGTGCTCCCCACAGCAGTAGCCAGTGTCAGCCATCTTGTGAGTCCTTCTCCACTCCCTGTGATGTGAGCATGGTTCAGGGTGGTGTTGATGGGACAGTTGTGGGGGGGCAATATGTGTGAGTGCGACTCCCATGATGCTATTGGCTACACTGACTTGGCCAGCATACACAGAATTCCTTCCTTTGAGTGGTCTTCACTGTGTGTTGGTGTTGTTGTGGTGGCTACATGTGTGGATGTGTGTGTTAGTTCTATTTGTGCCACTGCCTAGCTGTAGTTGTGGTTGTGTTTGTACATGTGTTGGCACAGTTGGATGTGACTTTTTTGATGGCATGTGTTGTGTTTATCTGACTGACATACACATTTTGGGATGATTCTGTTCTAGTTGCTGTGTAATTGCTATGAGTGCATGGTTTGACTCTCCCCTTGACAGTGATGTGTGTGTTTTGTGGCAGTTTATTGTGTACATTTGTTGTGTACTCACCAGGCTCTGGGATGTCCTCTAGTCCATATACGCTCACTGGCGGAAGGATGGCCCGCACCTTCTCCTCCCAGGGCCTGAGGTATACTGGCTTGGCAGGAGGGCCACTGCCGGTGTATTGGCTCAGGTGGTAGTCTTTCTTGAGCAGCTCCCGTACCCTCCTGCGCACGTCATACCACCTGTTCTGGATGTCGGTCTTTGTGCGCCGACATGGTGATTGGGCGTTCACCCTGTTGATGATCCTCTCCCACATCTTGGTTTTCTGCGACATGGGGGTCTGTTGGACCAGAGTGCCAAACAGCTGTGGCTCCACCCTGAGGATCTCGTCTACCATGACTTCCAATTCACTATCTAGGAACTTGGGATTCTTCTTGGGGGGCATGGTGATGGGTGGTGATAGTGGGTGCTGTGTGTGTTGGTGTGCAGGTGAGGGTGTGTGGGTGTGTGTTGTGCTGGGTGTATGTGAGGTAGGTATTTGTTGGTGTGCTGCTGGTGTGTGGCTTGTGTGAGGGATGAGCTGTGGGTGTGTGGTTGCTTTCTCTTGGGTGCTGGCAGTGGAATGGCATTTGCAAAGGCTCATGGTAGTGATTTGTGTCCTTTATATAGGTGGAGTTGTTGGTGTGTCTTTGTTCTCTGTCCCCACCCCCCCAGTATTTATTGGCTTGGTAATTGCTTGTTTGGCCTTTTTTGGTTGATTTTTCCTTTGTGCTGTTTGTGTATGTTGGAAACGTTCTTGTGACCGAGTCGGACCGTGCATTGGTCTCGTACGGTGTTTTCCGCTTCGTTCACGCTGTGTTTGTGCAGTTTTGTATGCTGCGTACGCGTCGGTCGCGGTGTATTGTGTTGCTTCGGCTCGGTTTTGTATGCGTGTCGGTCGTACGGCTTGTCCTCCGTCCGACTCGGTCGTGTTTTTCGCGCCTTGCATCGTACTTTGCAGGTTGGAGTTGGCGGGTACGATTCGGTCGGATTTGTTCCGGGTGCGTGTCGGTCGGTTGGATTCGCGTGTTTTTCCGGCCGGATTGCTATTTTCCGAGCGGCTCGGTCGGTCGGCTTGGTTTCCTGACGTGTCGGTCGGATTTATCGCGGCTTGCATCGTACTTGGCGTGTCGGGCGCCACTGGTACGTGTCGGTCGGTATTTTTTCCGGATCCGAGTCGGTCGGTGCTTTTTCCGGCCCGAATCGGAATCGACCCCTGAGTCTATATATAAAGGTCCGCGGAAGGAACAATGCAGACTCCGGCACCTGAGCAACCATGAAGGCGTTCTGTGTCGCGCTCGTGGCCGCTGCCCTGTGTTTGGGGCTAGGTAAGTCTCCCCCTACCTACACAGCTGCAGTTGTCACAATGGTGAATATCTACGTTCTTTTGTGCCCTCTTTTGTGAATAAAATGTCACTTCATGTATTTCCAGTATTTATTGCAGCGCCCACATGTCACCGTTAGGCGCTTCCGAGTCCTTAAGGTCCGTGTAGTACATGGGGATCGGAGTTTGTGAGGCGCGTGGCTGGAATATACTCCAAGGCACCTGTTTCGAGATTATTATAATTACCCTGGCAGCGGCGGGAGAGCCAGGCCTACCGAATGACTGACGGATAATCTTTATTTTCTATAAAATAGACAGAACGTTAAGCGCATGATATATTATATTCCTCTTCCCCGTGTTTGTGGCCTGCCTCCTCAGCATCGCATCTATCTGATTGTTGATCAATTTTATTATGTGGAAGGTTCGACGATTATCCCAGAAAATGTCCTTATGAAATATGAATTTATTCTGATGTGCAGTAAGAAACTGTTCTCAGTATTTATAGTATTAAATAAAAAACATGGGTGTGGAACAAGATCTTCTGCCCTTATTGGAAGTTTCATCTGACCAGTTCCAAATGGTTCCTACTGGATCCAGTTGTGGCACCTATGTTCTTGAGCATTGCACCATAGATCTATTGCACAGGAAATGAAACACTTGGAACCATTGTAACAAGTTGTAGGACGCACAGGGAATTCATTAGAATACAGTAATACTTGTTACCATTAATGTGGATAACGAACGTGTTGGTTTAGCAATATTTAAACACTCTTTCTCCAAGGCGAAGGGATTTCTCCTCCAAGCAATGCATTGGCAGGCTGTGCATTTGTAAGCACGTTAGACATTGGCCTTGTTTAAACCCCTGAGGGATGTGCACACATCTCTACTGGAGGGTTGTGGGTTCTCACCCAGTATTTCTTCAAAAATGTATTTGCAGTTGTCACATTTGTTTGTCTATAAGGCCAGTGACATTGGAGTGGAGGCAACTATTGCCTCTAGCCCACTTTGCAATTAATAAAATGTTATTCTTCACCTCTCCCAGCACTCAGAATTAGGTACAAGACTCCGGATTGGAGATGTGCTCGCACATGAGAACACATCCCTTTTAACTGGCGTCGCCTCTCCCTATGCGCAGCCCACCACTACATCTCCTGCACTCCTCACACCCACATCACACTGTTTACTCACTTTGAGAACCCAAAGATCGAACACTCCCACAGCTGCCAAGGTTCCAGTTTGCCTATGTGACATTTGCATGGTTGGAATGACCTTGTGTGACATTTCCATGGTTGGAGTGAGCTTATATGTGACATTTCCATGGTTGGAGTGCGCTTATGTGTGGCATTTCCGTGGTTGGAATGGCTAATGTGTGACATGTCCATACTTGAAATGACCTTGTGTGACATTCCCATGGAAGGAATGTGCTTAAGTGTGGCATTTCCATGATTGGAATGTGCTTAAGTGTGGCATTTCCATGATTGGAATGTGCTTAAGTGTACCGTTTCCATGGTTGGAATGTGCTTAATTGTGACGTTTCCATATTTGGAATGCACTTACGTGTGGCATTTCCATGGTTGGAATGCACTTATGTATGAAATTTCCATGGTTGGAATACACTTACTTGGAACATTTCCATGGTTGGAATGTGCTTAAGTGTGACATTTCCAAGATTGGAATACGTTTACGTGTGGCATTTCAATGGCTGGAATGTGCTTACATGTGGCATTTCCATGGCTGGAATGTGCTTACATATGCCATTTCCATGGTTGGAATGTGCTTGTGACACTTCCATGGTTGGAATGCGCTTAAGTGTGGCATTTCCATGGTTGGAATGCACTTGTGACATTTCCATGGTTGGAATGCACTTAAGTGTGGCATTTCCATGGTTGGAATGCACTCATGTGTGGCATTTCCATGGTTGGAATGCACTTAAGTGTGGCATTTCCATGGTTGGAATGCACTTGTGACATTTCCATGGTTGGAATGCGCTTACATATGGCATTTCCATGGTTGGAATGTGCTTGTGACATTTCCATGGTTGGAATGCACTTAAGTGTGGCATTTCCATGGTTGGAATACACTTGTGACATTTCCATGGTTGGAATGCGCTTAAGTGTGGCATTTCCATGGTTGGAATGCACTTGTGACATTTCCATGGTTGGAATGCGCTTAAGTGTGACATGTCCATGGTTGGAATGCACTTGTGACATTTCCATGGTTGGAATGCGCTTAAGTGTGGCGTTTCCATGTTTGGAATGCGCCTAAGTGTGGCATTTCCCTGGTTGGAATGTGTTTAAGTGTGGCGTTTCATTGCTTGATGTGTGACACTTTATAGTAAGTCAAACAAAGCAGCCGCGCCTGTGTTATGTTATGTTATTTTGTTTTTGTATAGCGCATATACACCGACAGGTCTCTTAGCGCTTTGGAAGAAGCGGGACAGCGTCAAAGCGGGGAGGTCTCCATGGTATTGAGAGGTCTTATGTCGTAATAAAGTTAATTTAGGAATAACCCTTTTTGTCCAAGTCCTGGAAAGGACCAAAAATATTTGCAATACACGCAAAGTATCTACGTGGCTTTCTAACCTTTCTGCTTCACCTCACTTACCCTGCAATCAACCTTGGGGTAACATAAAATACAATACTTGTGATTTGCAGACAGCACTCTGGTTTGACAATGCTGAACGTCCTGAGCAGTATTAATCGCAATTGAATGGATATTGGCTGCTAGCTGTAACCTTTGTCCATCGTTTGTCACATAGGAGAGCAAACCAGAAGGAAACCCCCCTCTGTGTGTACAATGGTGCAGTCCTGGATACAACATGTTTCGGTCCGGGATTCATGGCTCAGCACTAGATGCTCATGAGAAAATCACTTCAAACCTCAGGTCTTCTTCCTACATAACAATACTTCCATTCCTCAAAGGAGAGCCCATGTGAACACAGAGTGTTCATCCTCCAGCTGTTCTGCAGAAAACCACCTCCCGAGTTGGGGGTGCCAGGGACTCTGCAAAGCTGCTGGCCTCCTAGAGGTTTAGGGTCAGGTGTGCCACGGAGCAGATGTAGCGCTTGCATGTTCTCCAGGGCCATATTTGAGTGACTCGTCCCATGTGGGTCGTGCATTCGTGCCACAAAAGTGGTCCCAGCAGCACTCATTACGGGTCTGGAGTCTGCCTGCGCCACTGACTGTCCCAGAAGTGCAGGGAAGAGGGGTGTGATTAAAGGAGCCGAGACAGCTCTGCAAGGCAGGGACAGGCCTGGCTCTTGCAGCACACAGGCCCTAAAGAACGCGACACCGCAGGAGACATGTGGGACATGTGGGGCTGACTGCCGCCTTTGGTACTGGGGGTAAGAGGGCTGCTTGGCCATTGTGCAGTCAAGGCATGTACTACGTAAACACAGGGGCCTGGCAGTGCCACACATTCAGGAACTTTGGCAAAGAAGGGCGAGGGCATGACTAGGAAAGTGGGAAAGCGAAAGGTGGGGTGGCAGGGGGTGCTCGTCACAAGCTGCATTTAGTCTTAACATCTTCCCCTTCAGCATCATTCAGTTTAAGGAGGTCTATGGTCCAGGACTGTCCTGCACAGTGCAGCAACCTAGCGAAGAGCGTCTTTGTATTCATCACAGACCGACACGCCTTACTCCCTAAGGAAGTCCGCCTGCCCGGTGCGCCCTATGTCTTGGCATGACCTCTGGGGCACACTGGCCTTACCCGAAGAATGTAAATGGAGGGAAGAGCTGCGTCAGGAGCAGAGCCAGTATCAGTGCAGCAGGTGCAGTGGCACCTGGCCTGTGGGTGTGGCACTCAATGCACCCAATCATGGCTGTAAAGGTATAAGGCACCCTTGCCAAGCCACTACCTGCGGTCCAACACCTTTCAACAGGAGGACAGGCGGTTTGACTCATGGACATATAAAAAGAAATACCCACCATTGAGGCAGAGTTCCAAATATACAGTGTGCAGTAATCCCTCAAAAGTACTGCTTGCAGCAGTGCAGCACTGCCTGGAAAGAACTGCTAATCCAAACATGGCGTTTCCAACTTTTGTCAGATTGGGCACTAAAGCACTGAGCAATATAGATTTTGAAAGGGACAACGAAGTACAACAATAATGACATGGGGATTATGTTATCAAAATGATTGCACAAGTGCATAGCTGCCTCTCCTGACATGCTAATTATAATTATTGTGCCAATGATTATGGCTGCACCAGAAACTGAATTCTCCTTCATTTCATTCCCACGATGCAAACCTCATCTGGAATCTAGTATGATCACTTCCTGTGAAGAGTTGCAAATTTTTAGCCCAGAATTCAACATTCTCTTAAGAATCAAAATGGGCAGCCAGGTGGGTAAGTCAGTGCTTAATTTGAGCCAGTGGTTTCCGGTGCTCGGTACCAGCACTTAAATGTCAGCACCGGCTCTTATGACAGTCTGCCTCACTAGGGATGAGCACAACAGCACCTGTTTATTAATTGAATACACATTAACAATGATTAATAACTGCCACTCAAGCCATTCTTATAGCTTTGGGGGGCTGGAATGCTATGAATTGTCACATTTGTTAGAGTGTGATGGTTACTACTTGTGATGCCACTGTAATTGGCAGCGCTGGCAGGGGCAATGGATGCTTCTGATGAGGGCCCTGGCACTTATTTGTTTTAGAAATGAAGCACAGGGTAAGAGGGAAAGGTTCGGACAATAACCTCTCTGCTGATAAAGGAAGCCAGTGCCAATTTTGAATGTGATTTTGTGCTGTGGGTACTCTCATGACAAGAGTAGAGAACTGCACAGACTACCCACCAGTATCACAATTTCCTAATGCCCTCAACCCTGTTTGTACTGCAGAAGCTGGGGATGTAGGGTAGAGGGAAATAGGGTTAGGGTTGGCAGAGAAAACAATGTCGGTCAAGTAGTTTGGGTAAGTAAGTCAGAAGCACACCACTTCCTTCAATGTAATCAGTCAATCAATCCGGATTTGTAGAGCGAGGCTGCTTCATCCGTTAGGGTCTCGAGGCACTGTCTGATGAAACTGCCTGTTCTATCGGTTGAACATCCATGTCTTGAGGTTCTCCCTGAATTGCTGGAGCAATGGTGAGGCTCTGAGGTGCAGGTGGAGGTCGTTCCAGGTCTTTGCCACCAGATGGGTGAAGGAGCGGCCTCTGCTGTTTGTCCGGCGGATGCAACGGTGGCAGCTAGGGCGAGGGATCTGGAACTGAGTTTCCTGGTGGGCTGGTGAAAGGTCACGCGTTGGTTGAGGTTTGCAGATCCTTCATTGTATAATGCTTTGTATGCGTGGGTGAGTAGCTTGTACTGGCATCTCTTCATGACTGGTAGCCAGTGGAGTTTGCTTAGGTGAGGGTTATGTGCGTCCATCTGGGGAGGTCGAGGATGAGCCTGGCTGCTGTGTTCTGGATTGTCTGGAGCTTCTTCATGAGTTGGGCTGTTTCCTATGTAGAGGGAGTGGCTGTAATCGAGTCTACTAGTTACGAGAGCCTGCAGGACAGTTCGCCTGGTGTTTGTTGGGAGCCATCTGAACACCTTCCTGAGTATAAGGAGCAGGAGGAAGTAGGCGGTGGAGACAGCGCTGACTTGCTTCTTCATGGATAACTGGCTGTCGAGGATGATGCAGAGGTTGCGGCGTGTTCAGTGGGTATCGGGGTTGTGCCCAGCTCCTGGGCCACCATTCGTTGTTCCAGTGTGTGCTTGGCTTTTCCAAAGTTGAGTACTTCTGTCTTGTCGGTGTTGAGTTTGAGACAGTTGTTGTTCATCCAGTAGGCAACATCTTTCATGCATCTTTGGAACTTGCTTTGGAAGAAGTTCATTAATACCAAAATAAACACTTAACAGTATTTAAGTTTTCCCAAAATCAGATACACTTACCACCATTAGTCCTGAGGGCAAGGTGTACCAGATGGAAGCTGGAGATTGGCTTCTTTTGGTAAGCCTGCAAAAACAAGTGGAGAGAGTTAAGTACAAGGAGTTACAGAAGAACCCTAAAGGGGACCTGAAAAAATAAAAAAGGGGTACACAAAGGAAGAAGGCTTGGTGAGCAAACTAGTCAGTAGTGGAAGAACCCACCAACTGCAGACTTTACAAGGCGTAGACTGGAAAATAGTGTTTGCTTTTAACCCGGAAGTCAAGGATAATCAACACAGAAGTTGAAAACAGCCATCTTGGATAGGAAAATCAGCCTTTAATGAAACAATCATCAAAAAAAAGGAGGGAGCCATTTTGAATCAGGCAGAACCCTAACAATGCGCAAGGCAGGGAGTGTGATGGGCAAAAACCTTCACCGCTGCTGTGGTGAGAATTCCTGCCAGACCGTGCCGGGAAGATGGAGTAGCAGTCTGAACCTTTATGCCATCACTGAAGTCCCTGGAACGCCAAAGTAAGTCATGACAAGTACAGCTCCTCACGGAAAATTGACAAGAGACTTCAGATGGATGTGACATACCTTGCGCTCCCAAAAGACTTGCCAGATGATTATGAATTTTGGTCACTTGTGACCTTGTCCAGACTAGTAACAATAAAACGCGAATGCCTGTGTAATTCTGTATCGAACTGTGCAGCTATTCAGCACCCCCTTTCATCTTTACATCTAAGGCACTTGGTTTCTCAGTAGGGTTAAAGCACGGGCTCATAAAACGTGCTCTTCACCAGCAGCCTGTTAAACCCCAGTTAAAACCCTGCCCTGCCCTGCCCAAGCAGTTAACTTAAGAACCAGAGGCATGTATAATGGATGAGAAGATGAGAGGGAGGAACCATGACAAAACCTTTTGGATACAGATACCTACTTCAGAGAATGGATTCACTTCACTAGTGAAAGTGACCATATCTTCCAGTCAGTAGAACAGAGGCAGTGCCCTAGCAAGACTGCCAAGGTCACCCGATGCTAGCAAGGACCGCCCACCCTGAGCTGAGCAGTACCAGTCAGTCATGATTGTGGTCCAGTAGGTCTCTAACACCCCTGAATCTCCTACTCTACACCCCAAAACAGAGAGGTTAGCAAGCTTTTGTAAGAACGGGAGAGAGAAGGTGAGGCATTAACAACAGGGCATGTAAGAGATGTTTGTTTGCAGAAAGATAGTTCGAGGCTATTCTCATAGGTCCAAGAAAATGTGAGTAAAGGATATGATACCAGATTATCAAGGATAGAATAACATTTGCCGTAACTATTATGTCTTAAATGTCGTTTACAAAATATCACCCAATTGGAGTTAGAGATAGGAAACCTACACTCAATGGGATGATATTTTGTACACGATGTTTAAGACAAGACACTTCTATCGACATATTCTGACATGCAGCCATTAGCCATGGTTAAAAGATGTATGCAAAAGCAAAGAGTTCACAAGAATAAGAGTATTTTGGCCAAAAGCAAAAACAAAGTTGTGAGCAGCGAGCTTGCCTACAGCCAAGGAAGCTAAAGTGGATTATTTTATTCATTTGAAACATACACAGTTCATTTCAAATCAATTATTCTTTAATTGAACTTAATGAAATCCATGCAAATATCTGTACATCATTTCCTTTTTTGCCGTTGCGGATTCCACTTTACAGACCACTGGTTTAGTGGTGCTCTGCATGGCATACCTTTCCATCCTCACTTTACTGCCCCTGCTGATATAGTGCTCCCCGAGGTCACAAATTGTTACCCTTTCTGCATTTTGACTGCTTTCCTGGGTCTCCAATCCCCATCTGTCACCACTCTGTTTCTCTAGCATCATCCATGGTCCCACCCCATTGTGTTGCATTTTGTCTCCATCGCTGTCCTGTTCTCATTCACCCCAGTTAATCCTCCAGTTGGTACTTTTTCCAACTCTTGCAGAACTTCTAGTTTCCTTCCCTGCCTGTCCATCATCACTTTTCCTTCACCTCCTCTTTGGGCATTAACGTATAAATCACTAATTTTGTGTATTTATGAATGCCCTTTGTTTCAAACTGCAATACAAACAAAGGCAAAACCCAGAAGTTTGACTTGAATAATACTAGACATGATAGTAAGTATAACATGTTCAGGATCAGTGAAATGCTGGGTAGAGGGGTGGGTCCTTCAATTGTTTTTCTAATAACTAATAAAGATGTCAGTGTGCCTCTCCTTTCTGGTACTTCTAGTGGTAAGGAAGCCACTTCACATCTTCTCTTTTCTTTTTTAAGAGCCCCCTCATATGACCTGCAATCCCCCATGACCAGGCCACTTCTTTTCTCTCTTTTTTGCCATTGAATACCTTTTTCTTCTAAGTGTACTGATTTCCATGCATGTCCTCAGAGAAGAACAGTGAATGCTCTTATGCCATATGTCACCATCCTTTTTAGGTCTCAGCCTGCACCAGCGCTTGCGCTGGTCTGGCCGAGAGTTTTAGTAAGCGGGTTTTGGAAGTGCAAACACTGGCTTTCGGCTGGCGACCAGCTTGAGTTCACGATGGCGTGCACGCGCAGCTGGCATCTGGGTTTCCTATCTCTTCCTCATTTCCTCGTCATGGCTCATTAACTCTCTGGACTCTGATGTTTCAATCGCAGCAGCAGCTCACATTACCAACTGAGGGCCCTGGACTACAGTCACATGAAAAACAACAGCGATTAGCATTGAAATGCAAGCTTTTTTTTGTCTAGTTAGAAATATTGCTTCGGTGGGTTGATTTCACCTTATATCGCTATTTGTTTTATATTGGGAGTCACAGCCTAATTACCAGTATTTTTGTCTCTCACTGTTTTTTTTTTTATATATTTATTCGCGCAAAGCACAAAGCTATATTTAAGGTTACTTTTTCCGCGTCACTTCTTCACTCTATTTAAACTCCACACACCCCACTCTTATTGTCTCTCTCCTTCTCTCTCTCTCCCCTCTCTAATTCTCTCTCTACTTAATTAACTCTCCCCTCTATCTTTTTTAGCCTTTCATTCTCTCTCACCCCTTTATCTGTTTCTCTTTCAAACTCCTTCATTCACTCTCTCTCCCCTTCTTTCTCTCTCTGTATCCCGCACCACTCTTTATTCTATGTACACACTTTCTCTCTCTTTCTCTCTCACCACCCTCTCTAATTGGGCATTATATCTTCACTCTATCTCTCACTCGGCAACACCACAGCATCACTCAGCGTAACCACAGCATCAATCAGAGCCAGCACAGCATCAATCAGAGCCAGCACAGCATCACTCAGCACCAACACAACATCTCTCAACGCCATCACAGCATCACTCAACGCCATCACAGCATCACTCAGTGCAACCACAGCATCACTCAGTACAACCACAGCATCACTCAGTGTAACCACAGCATCACTCAGTGTAACCACAGCATCACTCAGCACAACCACAGCATTACTCAGCACAACCACAGCATCACTTAGCGCCACAACAGCATCACTCAGCGCCACCACAACATCACTCCGCGCCACCACAGCATCACTCAGCACCACCATAGCTTTACTCAGCGACACCACATCATCACTCAGGGCCAACACTGCATCACTCAGCATAACCACAGCATTACTCAGCACAACCACAGCATCACTTAGCGCCACAACAGCATCACTCAGCGCCACAACAGCATCACTCAGGGCCAACACTGCATCACTCAGCACCACCACAGGATGACTCAGCACCACCACAGGATGACGCAGCACCACCACAGGATGACTCAGCACCACCACAGGATGACTCAGCACCACCACAGGATGACTCAGCACCACCACAGCATCGCTCAGCACCACCACAGCATCTCTCAGCACCACCACAGCATCGCTCAGCACCACCACAGCATCGCTCAGCGCCACCACAGCATCGCTCAGCGCCACAACAGCATCGCTCAGCGCCACCACAGCATCGCTCAGCGCTACCACAGCATCGCTCAGCGCCACCACAGCATCACTCAGCGCCACCACAGCATCACTCAGCGCCACCACAGCATCGCTCAGCGCCACCACAGCATCGCTCAGCGCCACCACTGCATCGCTCAGCACCGCCACTGCATCGCTCAGCACCGCCACTGCATCGCTCAGCACCACCACAGCATCACTCAGGGCCACCACAGCATCACTCAGGGCCACCACAGCATCACTCAGCGCCGCCACAGCATCACTCAGCGCCAAGACAATATCACTCAGCACCACCACAGCATCACTCAGCACCACAGCAGTATCACTCAGCAACACCTGAGTATCATTCAGCATCACCTCAGCATCGTCTCCGCAACAGTCACCACCACCACCACTACCACCTCAGCATCACTCAGCACCACCTCAGCCTGCTCTCGGAATCTGGCATCTGTTGATTCTCCCTAGCGTCTGGCCGCTGCTAGTGTTATAATACAGGTACTAGTTCCCAACCTTCACCCTCCGATTGTTTATGCCCCCTCAAAAAAAAAGCTTTAACAAACAACCATTGCAATAGGCAGAAACAAGTTGCCAGCATTGCAAGAACAAAAGAAAACTGAGGAAATGTTTTATTGTAAATACTTTTTTAATATGGTCGTTCAGTTTTACATAATGCCTTCTTGGTCATATATAAAGTAACAAAAATGCTTCTGAAACTTTTTATTATAACTTTTCAGCATGCCGCACAGCAGCCACACTTCTCTACAGCACAGCTTGAAGACATTGGCAAAGTCAATAGCTCTGGCTAAACACTTATAAGGCCCCAAAGGCGAGACCTATTGGCTATGCCAATGCTTGTTCTAACTTTGTCCTAGCAACCCATCCTATTACCCTCGTTCTCACTATATGTCCAGTTCCAGTCCCCACTACAAATAAGCCATAAATTGACACATTTATTAGCTCTTACAAAAACCTTACCATCCATCCATGGATCCTTGGCACCATCTAGCTGCCCTGTTGATACCCCCATTATCCTACCCATCCTCTGGAAGCCCAAGGATGATCCAACCCTGCCTATTGATACTAGTCATCAATGTCCTGTGTTACGTTACTCCTTGATGCAGGGAACCTGCCCTCTTCCCTCTGTGCTCTTTGGTGGTGGGCATACCCTAACCCCTGCTAAACAAACAGGCAGCTTTCATCCCTGCCCCTACCTGCGCCTGCTACTTTTGGCACCAGCCCCACTCCTTCAGTGATGTTTTCATTCTTGGTGCTCCTTTTATGCACTCCAGTGTGCTCCCACCTGAGCCGTGTGCAAGGGGAGAGCAGAGTGCACAGGGAGAGCAGGGTACTAAGTAAAATCACAAGATACAACTGAAACACAGGAAGTAAAGAGAGAGCGCAGGGGTCAGATTAGGAGTGCAAAGAGTAAGTGTGGAGGGGAAAGGGGTAGCAGTGGCACGGAGTGTAAAGGGGAGTAGGATTGTTTAAACACACAAACATGTACTGAATAAGCAGCATCAATGCTGTCCACTCCCACACAAAGAGCCTGTATTACATGGGCACCATCTGCAAAAGCTTTGCATGCAGATATGTATACACACGCAGCTTACTGAAGGTCCGCTGGTGCTCACATATTAGGAATTTCATGGTCATCAGAAGTGCCAACGTTTCTTGCACACAGAAGGGGGATAAAATGGGTATCAGCAGTGCACAGAGATCAGTTTTCATATGAGCATTACCAGTGCTAGCTTCTATTCAATAGGGACAACAGGTATGTTAGATCTGGCATCCTTGCTGTGATTGTCCCCTAACTTTTTGCCTTGCTATTGTTTTTGCTGACTTCATTTTTGCTGGCCTTAGGACCCTGCGCACTTTAACACTGCTAACCAGTGCTAAAGTGCTTGTACTTTTTTCCCAAAACATAGTAACATTGGTTTATACCAAATTGGCATATTTAATTTACTTGTAAGTCCCTAGTAGAGTGGCACTACATGTGCCCAGGATATGTAAATTAAATGCCACTAATGGGCCTGCAGTTTGTGCCACCCACTTAAGTAGCACCTTAAACATGTCTCAGGCCTGCCACTGCAGAGCATATGTGTGCAGTTAAACTGCCATCGCTACCTGGCAAAGTAAAACCTTTGCCAGGCCCAAACTTTCCTTTTTAATACATATAAGTCACCCCTAAGGGAGGCCCTGGACAGCCCCAAAGGCAGGGTGCAGTGTATTTAAAAGTTTGTACATGTTTTACATGTTCTGGTAGTGAACAACTATTAAATTAGTTTTTCACAGGGTGGGCGGAGTTCGCGGAGTTGCACTACGCGGAATTCCGCGGAGTTGCATAAAAACTCAGTGGAATTCGGCAGAGTTCCGCTACGCCCTAATAAGACCAGTAAAGTGAGTAAACATATATTATACTAAGGGGTCAATTCCGATGTTGGTCGGAAGGGCTCCGAATCGTATTCGGGTTTGCCGAATCAGATCCGGAGCCCTTGTTTCCAACCGACTCGTTCCCAGTTCCGAACGACCAAGTACGATGCCTGGAAACCGTTCGGGCTGACCGAATGGGTTCCGAAAGGCATTCGGACAGGTCGAGCCTTTCCAGAGCAGATTCGTACAGCTCTATGGACTTGGTTTACGAACGAGCAAGTACGATGACTGATGCGGACAGCCTTTCCGAATCGGTTTGCCCGGAACAAAATGGCTGCCGGAATCAGTCTTTGGGGGCCTGTAGCAGGCCCCCCTTCACCCGGGGCCCTCCGAATCGTGCCAGTGGGGGTACCCATGGGTACCCCATTTCCAACCATGCACAGTGTGGCGGGCACCCACAGGGTGCAAGGTTTTCCCCACCCACCCCTTTAAGTCAATGGGAGTCTGACCGAATCGTATCCGGATGCATATGGATGCATCGTACTCGTTCGGTCGGACTCCCCTGATCTGAGTCGTACGGAAAGCATTCCTGAACCGATTCGGTCGGTATGCTTTCCGAACGTGATCAGAATTGGGCCCTAAGTAGCTCTTGCGTTTCTGACAGCGGAAGATATATTTTTTCAACACTGGGTGGCAGTAGAGCTCTGTAGACACAGAGTGTTACCGCTCAGTCAACTTTGTTTTGAAATCAAATCAAATAATGATTCACTGCCTGCGACTGTGAGTTCGATGTGTCACGTGCCCCACACCCCGTGCTGCTCCCTCTCTTACCTCCATAAATCCGCAGGGGCAATGGGGTGGCAAGGCAGTCCAGGTGGTTTGTTGCGCTCACTGCCGGCATGGCTGTGGGCTGAGAGGCCTCTGGGGGCAGATGGAGGCTGCCGCAGGTGTCCTGCTGATGCTGGTGTTCTGCTGCCACTGGTGTCTGCTCCTGTCCTGCCGCGCAGCCTCCTGCTCCCAGTGCTGCAGTGCTGGGTTGGGCTCCAAGGACGTTTTTTTTTAACAAGAGGCGCCACGATGGGAGCCTCATCCTAACTGGTGGGCGGCAGTCAAGGGAGCTGCACCGCACGGGCGAAAGGGATCTTTGCTCTAGGACGGAGGCAGGCTGCAAGAGGAAGGATCTATCCATCCTTGCTGCTAAATCAGCGTGAGTCATAGTGAGGCTTGGAGTGGATGCCTTCTAGGGCCTTCGGTGTGCATAGAGGGACAGAAGAGGGGGCATGGCCATATGATTGTCCCATATGGTTATCAAGGCGACCTCGGGCTACGTGCTGGGTGGAATGGCAGCGAGAGGTAACAGTGGGGAGCATGGAGTCAGACCAATTATCGGGTGAGCTGAGCGGCACACGCTGGTGAACTCCACTCTGTGGTGGATGGTAGAGTTTTTGCTGAACTGTACACTCCAAGCAGTGTGTGGAGTAGGAAAAACTCTGCAAACTCAGTTGGCGGAGCGGAGTACACTGGCCGCCGCTAGTTTTTCACTACTGCAAAGCCTACCTCTCTATAGACTTGCATTGGAATTAGCTTATACATTTTTATAAGTGTAATTTTCAAATGGGAAAAGGTAATTGGTTCATGTTTGGTATCTCCGGAATCCTAATTTAAAATCCAGACTTATGGTGAAGTCGGATTTTAAATTAAAAATGCCACTTTTACAAAGTTGGTATTTTCATGCCTTAGCCATTTTGTGCCTGCATCCTGTCTCTGGGTCACATAAGTGGGTGTGGGTGACAGTTGGACTTGGTGCATTCCTCCTAGACAGCCACATACAATGGGAGCTTAGGTGTGACTAGATGGGCCATAACTGGCAGGATGGGAGGGAGGAGCTGGGCTCAGCCACACTAACACTTGAATGGGCTATGTTCTGCCCCCACACAAAGGGCTGCATACCCCGTATACTTAGTCTGGAGACAGGGACAGGAAAGCAGGGCATCAGTACACTTCAAAGGCAAGCCTCTAGAAGCTTCTCTCTCACTTCAAAGGCACAACTGTGTATAAAAAAGGCCTCAGACACCAACTCTTCAGTACACTTCTGGACCTGTGGATACTCTTTCAGCAAGAAGGACTGCTGTGCTGCTACACGGACAGCCACTCAACTGGGCTGCTGCCCTGAAGAAACTGCTGCCATGCTGTGCTGACCTGCTGCCTGCTACCCTCTTGTCTGGGTGAGAAGGACTGGACCTGCATCTCGTCAACCCAGAACCCAGAGTGACTTCAAGGGCTAGTTGGCTGGACTCCTGATCTAAAGCCTCAGGGACACAACAGGCTTCCAACAACCTTGCACCTGCACCTGGACTCTGCCATATGTGAGCCTACCCTGCCAAGTGGTGTTACCCCAGTCCTGTACTCTTGGAATTGGGCTTATGGTGCTCTGCCAGCCTCTGTGGACCCAGCGGAATGGGCACATCTCCTCTGCTGCACGATGCAACACCGAGCAGAACTGACGCATTTCCGCTGCTGCATGGATAGAACCGATCGCAAAGACCTACATCAACTCCGCAGCAGCTTCAGAACCGCCACTGTGCGACATCCTCGCATCCCTCATAGGCAGTCTCGACGACAGACTTAGCCGTGCAGCTCTTCGGAAGTGACGCATCGCCATGACTGTGCACCTCATCCTCGACGCACCACGTCGCATCGCAAGCCCCGTCGACGGTATCTTCGACGATGATGCAAGCAGTTGCTTTGCAGGCTCGCCTTACCTCAGAGTCGATGCATCGTATCAGTTATGCAATGCATCTACAAAGTGGATCCTCACAACACTCCTCAAACCAGGATTTAAGGTACTTTGATCAGCTGGACTAACTGGGTCTCTGTAGCTGGTCCGCGCTCCATCGTGGTAGGCTTGAACTTGTGCGGTTGCCCCGGTTCAGCATGACTAGATTTCCCCAGCTGGCACTTTATGTTTTTCAGCACTCTTTTAACTGAAATCTTTAAACCTGAATATCTCTAGTTCTACTTATTGGATTTTTGTTGTTTTGTTTTATTAAATTAAGCTCTATTATTCTAACATAGAAGCTTTGTGTGTGGTGTTGTCACTGTTTTACTGTTTGAAGTGTTGCAAAAATGCTTCACACAATGCCTCTAGTTTAAGACTGACTGCTCCGTTCCAAGCTAAAGGGGGTTGAGCGCCGGCTAATTTGGGGTTTACTTATGCCTCACCCTGTCTAGGATTGTGGTAGCTGCTTGACCAGGGCTCACATCCCAGTCAACCAGTAACCCAATTTCTCCCAAGCTACATGTTAGAACTGGGGGTCTCTAGTTGGCAGAGGTAGGTACCTTTGACCAAATAGGGACCCTTGCTTCTACGTCAGGGCAAGGGAGTTACACTAATGGATAACCCCTGCTCACCCCCTTGGTAGCTTGGCACGAGCAGACAGGCTTATCTCAGAGGCAGTGTGTTAAGCATTTGTGAACACATACAGTAATACAGTGAAAACACTACAGATGGACCCCACACAGGTTTTATAAAAATAAGTATTCTTTATATAGACTTAACACAAGACCACAAGCGACAAAAATCCACAATACAGTACTCAAAATAGACTTAAAGATGGTAGAAGTAACTTAGTTCAAGATGATGATAAATGCGACACGTTTCTCACAAAAGTACCTTGGATGCGTAACGCAAAACAAATAAAGGGCCCGCAGGGAAGGCGATGCGGCAAGCAGGCGCCTCGATGCGGTGCGACGATCCGGTGCGATGCAATGAGATGAGAGTGCGCCCTTGATGCGATGCGACGACGTGAAGATGATGCGTGCACGCCCGACGGCCGTACGGCGAACTATGTACCTTTGGAGCCCTGCGACACGCCTCTCCGGTGATGCGACGGCAGGCAGCTGCGACGGCGATACGCTTCTCCGGTGATGCAACGGCGACCCTTGCGGTGGCGACACGCTTCCCCGGTAATGCGACGGCAGGCAGCTGCGACGAAGACACGCTTCTCCAGTGATGCAACAGCAGGCAGCTGCGACGAAGACACGCTTCTCTGGTGATGCGGCGGCGACCTCTGCGGCGGCGACACGCTTCTCAGGCGATGCGACGGCAACAGCTGCGACAGCCACACGCTTCTTCTCGTTGAGTCGCGCTTCCAGCTCCCAGCGACACGCAGGCTTCTGCAGACAGAATCCCCAGCAAGGGAATTCAGGAGGGAGCTGGTGGTGAAGTCTTGTAGCCCTGAGACTTCAGCAGGAGGCAAGCTCCAGTTCAAGCCCTTGGAGAAATATTCTGCAAGATGATGAAAGTTCTTTGAAAGTTCCTTCTCCTTTCCTTGGCAATGAAGACCACTGCAGGCCAACCCAGCAAACAGCACACTGGCAGAGGGGCAGTCCAAACTCCTGCAGCTTCCTTGGTTCTTCTCCTTGGCAAAGGTTCGTCTTGTTGTACCAGAAGTCATCTAAAGTCTTGGGGTCTGGGCCCCAATATTTATACTGCATAATCCTTTGTCCTCTGAAGGCAGAGGGGCCTTTACCTGGTCCAAACCAGTTCTGTGCAATCCTGGAGCACTTTGTTTACAGGACTCCTTCTTTCTTTTGACAGTGTGGGCCAGGGACATCAGACGCACCACAGGAGGTGGAGCCAGCATTGTGGAAGGCAGGCACAGCCCTATTCATACCCAGGTGCAACTCCTCCCACCACTCTACATGCAGATAGGGCTATTCAGCCCTGTGCTGACTCACCCTGTCTCCTGGAATCCCCCAGTCCCTGTCACTCACAAAACCAGACACACAATACACAACCTAGCAGAGGCAGGCTTGGACAGTTATGCAAGAAAATACCTACTTTCTAAAAGTGGTATTTTCAAACACAGAATGTTAAAACCAACTTTACTAAAAGATGTATTTTATCATTCTGAGTTTAGGCATACTAAATTTGAATTTCTACCATGTTCCCTGGGTCAGTTAGGATTATAAGATGTTATAATCAAACTGCCCATTCTGGCCTATGGGGACAGGTCACCTTGCAATAGTGAAAAACGAAATTGGCTGTAATTCACTATCAGGACATGCTACCCACATCAGGGCATGTCCTACCTTTTACATACAATGCACCCTGCCCTTGGGCCTACCTTAGGGGTGACTGATATGTAGAAAAGGGAAGGTTTAGGGACTTCGACATGGCAGTCACAGACTGCACACAGGCTCTGCAATGGCAGGCCTGAGCCACACTTTACAAGCTGCTTCTGTGGGTGGCACAACCAGTGCTGCAAGCCCACCAGCAGCATTTGATTTACAGGCCCCGGGCACCCATGGTGCACTATATTAGGGTCTGACAAGTAAATCAAATAATCCAATCACGGAGTCACTAATCCATACATCAATTTACAATAGGGAGAGCATATGCACTTTAGCACTGATCAGCAGTGGTAAAGTGCCCAGAGTCATAAAACCAACAAAAACAGGTCAGAGAAAATACAGGAGGAAGGCAAAAAGTTCAGGGATGACCCTGCAAAAAGGGCCAAGTCCAACACTACAACATAGAGAATCAGCAGTGGAAGCTTATCTTACACACACATAGCTGAAAGAATGGCTCAGTGAGTTGGGTGCAACATACAGTGATCTGCAAGTCATGAGTTTGAATCCTGGCAAAGTCATCTCAGTGTTCCATCATTCTGAAGTTGGTGAATTGAGTAGCAGTGCATGTGTCAAAAATAATTCTTAGTATTTACATTGCTTAGAAGTGCGATATGAGGTGCTATATAAAGAACAGCTTTTTATTATTACATAGAAAATGTTTACTAATTGAAAAGCAGTAATAAACCTATTGTGATACATACAGTTCAAGTACATCAAAGTGGTCAATGGTGAGCTTGCCCTCTCGACAAGACAGACTCACAGTATTTGTACTGGTACAGGCAAAGCTGAGAGGTATAATCCAGGCAGCAGCTGCGGACGTCAGACAGAGCCATCCAAACACAAGAGGCGCTGCAGCGATGTCCCAGGACAGTGTCTGGGTCTGAGCAGGAGGCACGATGGTAATGAGTAGTTGCCTGGAGTCGCGGGGTGGTCACATGATATCACATGATCATGAGGCAAGAACGGGTCTTGAATCTGTAAGTGTTGACTGCACCGTGCATTCTGCTGTAAGACAGAGCTCTAGCAGATCCAGCCTACCAACTTCCGTACATATAGGTCACAGGGTGTGCCTCAGACCCGCCACTCACTCACTCAGGTAGAGGCTGGCAACCACCTAGTAAAGACCCAGGACCCCTTCCGGTCCCGGCAATTTACCAATGTTGAACCAATGCCAAGGTGAGTGCCCCTTAATCAACCCAAGGTCGCCATAATTCCCTACCTGATTGGCTACGACAAGTATCACATTTCCTAGTTATCGAGAATTATATTTTCAATTCTATTAAGGAGAAAGAGACAAGGATTCTGCATGTCTTTTTCACTTTTTATTATAACGGCAGTCTTTTCACAGTCCATACTTTGAATAAAATTTGAAAAACAACATTTCCCAGAAACATTGGGTAACATCTCCTACAGTACACTAATCACCAGCACTGACATAGTATAACCACCATAGCTACCTTCTCTTCTTCCTCTTTCTACATGTGAAGATCTCCACCAACGTGTCTTTCAAGCCTCGTTTTTGTGGTCAGTACCTACAAATGAGCATTGTAAAAAACCATTATCCCATTCTTACCTTCTACAAGGTATTCACCATTAATCAGCTAACAATCAACACTTTAGATGTAAACTATGCATTCATATCCTTTCAACAGAATTGTATAAAGTATTAGTCACACATAGGACCAGAAGATACATTTTAACATTGCAGCATTGAATTTATTGATTCTTATTATTTACTCATAACCATCTTCAGAAATTTCAAGACAGAAAAAGGAGGTTCTCTGTAATACTCCTGGGTGGGATAATCCTTACCTCCATGTCCTTAATAGAATTGAAACTTTCCTTCTCGATAGCTAGGAAATTTTATATTCTCTGTCAAGACCGGCATTCATGATACCCTCCAATCTCTTATAAAAATAATGTTTTTATTGAACATGCTCATCACATAACACAAGAGTTGACAACATATAGCAGGTGTGGAGAAGCGACACAGTATAATGTTATCGGAAAGGTAAATTTTCACTTTACACACTGGTTCCGGCAGCTCTTACACAATCAGAATACATGAGTGTACAGTGGAAAACACATTATATTTGCTCCCTTTCACATTGACAATGAAGTCCCACACTAGCTCAGGGGCGATCAGCTAGTTAGATCAATTCCCCGAATTCTTGCCAAGGGCCCCATATTTTCTCCCACTTCTTGGGGCAAGCCCTGCTACGATACACCACTTCCTCCACCTTCTGACACCAATCGAGATCTTTTTCCCATTCTGTCACGGACGCCGGGAGCTGTGCCCCCCACCTCCTGGCAATGTTACATTTCGCCACCCCCGCCACCAGTGGCAACCATATGCGGGCGTTTCTGGGCCAGTCCGCCTTCCCCATATTGTGTTTGAATTGTTCGATACTTTTTATTAAAGGAGGAGGATGGGTTTATTTATGTATCTCTCCTTCTTGTGTAGTCCTTATCCCTCTCGTGATATGGTTCTTACTTTTCATCCCTGGGTTACAGACTTTTACTTCTGTGTACTTTGGGGGATATTCACAAGAAAGTGTGATAATCATCGCAAATGTAGCTTAACGCAACCTTGCATATTGCAGTCCATCGCGAGAAAATAACACCATCTTAACGTCCAATTCCCAACCCCTCGGCACCATGCGATAGCAGCATGATAACCCGCCAAATGCCCGCGTAAAAACCAACCCGAAAAACAAAAAATGCGAAACACGACCGCCCAAAAAGTTGCGATGCCACAAAGCGCGATACCAAAATCAGTGAAAACCAGCGACAGGCCTGCAATACCCACGCGTCATGCGTGAAAATGCACTATAAAAGCAAACAAAAAGCCAACCCCAAAACCAATCCAAACTGCGTAGCACCATGGATGCACCCGGACCTAGTGCAGAGGACAAGCCAAACTCCACAAACCCCACGGAGGACCAGCATGGAACCCCCTGTTCGGGGGAGGGCAAGGAGAAGAGGAAGAGGATGACGGGGTTCAGTCCGCAGGAAGACCAGATCACCGTCACGGAGGTGATAGAACACTACCAACAACTGTTCGTCACCTCCACTGCGTCATTGGCAACTAAAAACGGAAATATGGCAGTCCATCGTCACCAAAGTGAATGCAGTCGGAGTGTCGAGGAGGTCAATGGAGGATGCAAAGAGGCGCTGGCATTAAGTGCACAGCCAAACCAAACAGAAACTCGCTGCCAACATGAAGGCAGCAAAGGCGACTGGAGGTGGGAGTCCTGCGCCACAGGAGGAGCTGGATGAGCTGGAGGAAATGGTGGCCACAGTCATCAGTGGGGAGACGGTGCAAGGAGTTGGGGGTCTGGACACAGCCCGAAATGACCTGACCCAACAGCAAAAGGGTGAGTAACCACCAGGGACTGGGGGGACGGGGCAGATGGGCACAATGGCACACATGCCCAATCATGTGCAGCCCACGGCACAACCGCAATGAGTGTGGAACATGTCCCTGATACCCTTGGCACACTGCAGCACACATAGAAACACCAAATAGGCCCCCGTCCACTATGTGCACAAATGGGCCCCCCTCCATATCACCAATGCCACAACCTACCCATGCACATGTGCTGAATCCAGAAAAGCAGCGGCTCTGTGAGCCACACTAACAATGCAAGTGACACTGCATGACAGATAGCATGGCTGAAGTCACAATACATGACATGGTGCATGAGACGACACTGAGGTGGCTGAGTGTGGACCACATCCGGAAAGGAGCATGTCACACTCTGACACATCCACGTGCACCTATGAGCCATGACGTCAAGAACACATCTGCAGACAAACAATGCACAAGAGTACCAAATATCTCCAGTAGCACAAATGACCCAAGTCGCAAACATCCCAGCCCCCGAAAAGCACACAAGTCAAATGCACACCGACTCAAAGGGATAAGGGTCCGCCAATGCAGAGCTGCAGGGGCGAATCGCCAACAATGCAGCACACACACATAGCAATCACAGTACATCAACATTGGCGACAATGTGGGACAGAGTGCAACCCCTACAGCACAGGACAGAGGACACAACTGGTGCCTCTCGTGCGTAGAAACTGGCCAATCACATCTGGCAATGCATGACACTGTGAGATGATAATGTACGAGTACAACCACATATCTGTCATGTAGTCGAAATGTCCACTGACTCCCATCAAATAGCCAGCTACACCAAAACAGTCACAATGTACACCGTCATGCAGTCTGAATGTAAACATCCACAATGCGTCAACATACATGGAACACACTGTTAACCTGCATCTCCCCTTACATTGCAGAGGGACAATCAACACCTCCTGCAGAGCAGACCACACATCTATTCAGTGGTGATGAAGAGGACACCCTGCCCATTTGCCCAGACACACTCCAACGGTTCGTGGACAGCCTCCTCACCCCACCTCCAGGAGCAGGGCAGCCCAGCTGCATCGCGGTGAGCCCACACCCTGCACAGACTACACAGCAGGAAGCACACACCACCACGGCTGCCTCCCAGGACCCCCACGACCAACACATGGATTTCAAACGCCGTGTGTTAGGGTGCCAGGAGAAGATAGCAGATCAGCTGCGGCTGGGTTTCGACCTCATGGCAGCCAAACTCGATGCCATACGTGTGTGCCTGAGTCCCATCAGGGAGCACCTACAGTCCCTAACAGATACCCACTGTCCGCACCATGCCCACCAACAATCCTTGGCTGACATCACTGGTTCCATTACTCGGATACAGGAACTGTCAAGGCAGACAGGCTCCAGCGATGACAGCACATAGTTGGCACAGATGCGGAGGACAATGGAGACCGTGGATCCGATGCAGGCTGGAAGTATGGCTGCCACTGCTGAACACCAGCGAGATGTAGCTGCGATCTTCCATGCCTTGCAGATCCTCATCTTGCCACTGAGCCTGTTCCAGATGACTGCTGCAGGAACCTCGACACACACATTACCGACCCCTGATGTGTCAGTGGCACACAGTGATGC
Source organism: Calotriton arnoldi (assembly GCA_963921515.1). Taxonomy (NCBI): domain Eukaryota; kingdom Metazoa; phylum Chordata; class Amphibia; order Caudata; family Salamandridae; genus Calotriton; species Calotriton arnoldi. The sequence goes on along the minus strand of CAWUFW010009616.1, from coordinate 744,626 downwards.
AGCCCCATCGCCTTCGCACCCTGATGTGTCAGTGGCACACAGTGATGCAGCCATTACACCGCCACACACACCGGACACACCCGACACAGAAGAAGTATCAAAGGAGTAAGATGTGGATGGTAACTACTGTGTGAGGAAGGAGGCAGTAGCATCCATCACCTCCATATGGCTTGCCCTGCCTGGCTCTGCCCCATGCATCATGCCTAGGCCTGGGCGGTGAACTTCGCTCCGTTCGTGCAGTTTGCGGAGTTTTCTGCACTCCGCACTCCGCGGAGCTCGCGGAGTGCAGAAAACTCCGCTTTGCGATGTGCAGCGGAGTTTTTTTCTACGCTCGCGATCGCGAACAGTAAGTTCGCGATCGCGAGCTGCCGCTTGGGTAGAATTTCTACCCGAGCGGCAGGAATACCAGCACAAACTGCAGTTCGCACTGCACTCCGTCACTCGCGGAACTTCGTGGAGTTTTTATGTAACTTCGTGGAGTTCCGCGTAGCAAAACTACGTAAACTACGCCCAGGCCTAATCATGCCCTGGGACAACCCCTTCCACTGACCCCCGGAACACTCTGCGACATTCACCCAGACCCCGACACGGACTGCCATATCTCCACTGCTTGACAATTATACAGCAATCCTGCTGCGGACTGCACTCCCCCTCTTCCAAATCAATTTTCAATGCCCAAAGGGCTCTGGTTGGCCCACCACTGGGCTTCCATGTTATGTGGGCTTGGATGGCCATGTACAGCTCCCTCTCCGTCATTCGCCAGAATGTGAATAAAACATTCGAAATCATGCAGATGTGTCATGACTATGTTCACTCACTTATGGAAGTATGGCTGGATGTAGGGACAATGATTGCACAAGAAGGTACACCCTGGTAAATGACATCAATGCGCATGCTCATCCCCGAGACACATGGCCAATTGGATGACTGTGAAGGTGGGTACTGGCTGTGTCCCCATTGCACATTAGCAACAAACTCACAACCCCCCAACGTAGGCACAGGTCCATGTCTTGAATAGGGCTGTGTGTAGGAATGACCAAATCGGTAGCAGGCCAGAAGTGGTGTCCTCCATCACATGTGACGACAGAACTTCACGTCCCATACCTACTCACACACATCTGTGTGGACACATTCTGAAATGATTCATAACATTGCTCAACATGGTCAGAGGTTGGACACCATACTCACATTGCTGAAGACACGTAAGAGCACAGGTCTACCAGCAACTCTCCCAAAACAATGTCGGGCTCACAGAGGTGGAGCTGTCAGAAGGGACCCACCCCCATTGTACATGCATCAGCCAGTTCCTCCATGTGTAGGGACGATGCTCATTGTGGCACACGAGTGGTCAATCTAATCAACACTCATCACAGTTAGACACCAGTGGTGTTGCGTAGACTTTATTGGCATGTGCGTGTCAGTACGGACAAGGCAACGGCCACAACAGGCAGGGACATGCTTAAGACACTTACACGCAGCATGGGTACATGTCGAGGTGCAGGAAATGGGGGTGGAAAAATGAACCCCAATCATCACGGATGGCAACGGTCTCAGCCCACCTTGCCTTGCTGGACAAGTCATGTGTTGTTTGGCGTATGCCCATTGCCCCGTGTGAGGGGGCACGACTTACAGCCCATGGGGTCTGCATAGTGCTCTGCCACCCGACTGCACCGACTGTCTGCTCTGCTGACAGTGATCAGGTGAAAGGGTCCGACAAGTTCACATGTCGTGCTACATTGCCATGTGTGTACTCTCCCCCCAGGTGTGTGTTCGACTTGGTAACGTTGCCAGACGACGCTGTGCTGCTCCGACCATGGAACTGCATCACCTTGTACAGGTGTGTGTACACACGCGTAGTTCCACGCACATGCATTCAGAGTCCAGACGAAGGCAGACATGTCCTCTGTTGTGGTGGGATGTGGGTACATTCCCCACGATGCTACAAGGTGTTGGGAGCAGTGCTGTGGGTGGCAATCCGATGTGGCTGCAGGGACGTAGTTACTCGTCCATGAATGCCAGCGCAGCTTCATGGGCAATGTCTTCCAATAGTACGTCGTTGTCGGGTTCAAGGAACACCAGGGTGAGCCAATCCATTAACTTGTCCGGGCAGATGTGCTCAGTCCACGCCGTTTCCCCAATCCGCAACACAGCCCAATAGGGGAGCCCTGGATGTGGTCACTGCACACAAGGAGTGTTGCATTCTCCCATGCGCAACTGCCAGCACATACGCCAAGGATCAGTGCATCCCATGCATGGCTATCCAGGTGACACTCCTGTTGGTGGGCCAACAGGGGGCGCACTGTCAGGTCATAATCCAATTCAGCTATGGGTGCGTTGGATAGGCAGACCTCCATGGGCCACTCGAATGTGCATGATCGACAGTGGAACCAGGGCTGGATGCAGGTGACGTAGGCAAGACGGAAACTCAGACGGAAACTGATTTGCAACACTGCCATTGGCAGGGATCCCAACACATGCAGCATTCGGGCACGGTACAGTTCCACGTGACAGGGGTTGTGCATGTGACCGGGAATGCTGGCCATTGCGTTTGTTGGTCTCGTGGCACTGGCACTCGTCTGACCGGCGGGTGTTCGGTGGACGATATGCCACAACTCTGGGCAATGAGTCGTATGTGTGTGCGACGTTTGTACGTATGGGTAGTTCTTGGCAATGTGTCAAGGGCATCCCTTGCAGGTGTCGGTCGTGCAGGGACAAGTGTGTGTGGGGTGTAGGCACGTTGGTGTTTCATTAGCGCAGTTCGTGGTGTGGGAGTCGTCGGAGGCTGGTATGGTATCTCACGCAGGATGTGCCAGCCGCATTCAGGACCAAGATCGGGGGTTTGGTTGGCCTTGGGCCTTGTGTGTTGAGACAAAGGTGCTTTCATTCCTGATTTTAGTCTGACTACTGCTTGCATGTCTTAATTGTGATGTGGAGTTCGCGCTGACTTTGATGCCAGGCCTGTGATTTGTGGTGCGCAGAGTTCGAGACACACGCAGCTGTTGGCATGTTTGCATGAGCCAAGGGCCCGATTGGCCTTGCGCTCCTTGTTCAGTCTCTCTCTTTCTATCTGTTTCTTTATCTCTCTCTTTCTCTCTCTCCCTGTCCTTTGATGGGTGCCTGACACACCTTCTTATCTTGGGTATTGTCTTGCAGGCTGTGAGTCACAGTTTGTCCAGGGATGCCTCACCATGACTCCAGGATAGTTGTTTGGTGACGAATTAGAATGTGACATTTTGTTTGGTCTTTCAATGGTGTATGTATGAATCAGGATCTCAGTGCGCACATGTATGTTGATTGTTGCAATTGTGAGACATCAGGCGGGTGCTTGTGTTCATGTTTCCGTGCAGTTGATGTGCTGTGTCTTGGTCCAGGGGAGGTGGGGGGTGCCCATGGTGGGGCCCCGGGGGGGGGGGGTGTGGTCTTGGGGGTGGTGGCGGTGGGTGTTGTGGCCCTCTTGGGTGTCCGGCACGCATGTTCAGTGGCTCCATGGCATCTGTTGCCCTTCAGGTGTGGCTCTGGGCTGGGCTCCATTTTGTGGTGCAGTCTGTGCTCCGACTTTGCACCAGGTCAGGGCAGGTGTTAGATTCCTGCTGCTAACGCGCCTTATCGCCTGTTTTGTGGTCTTATCGCTGATCGGGCTGGTCGTTGAGAATGTTGTGGTGTGCTGTTGTCGCCAATTTTTGCTCGGGAACACCTACTCTGCATCTCATTAGCGATAGTTGCAGGGGTCATCTGTGGCGATGTTTTTTGAGGAGGCTTTCGCAGGTAAACTGGTGTTATAGGCTGTTAGCACCAGCTTGTGAATGTTGCGATACATTTATCTCGACTTTGGCTGCTATAAAGTGACGTTAACTCGGCGATAGTTCCTTGAGAATATGCCCCTTTGTTGTCTATAATTTAAAAGTTTGGTTTGATTATTCTTCTATTTTATAGGAAGGAGATAATGTAGTATCTTCATATTGTGTTATAATGTTCTATGTTATCTTGTTCCTAGCTGCTCAGTCTGTGTGAGTGTTCTGTGTGGAATGTTGGTGTGTGGGCCATGAGTGGAATGCTTGGGTGACTGGTGTGAGTGATGACACACCAGTAAATTGTAGTAACGAGGTCCAGACGTGTAGAAGATGTTCAGTAGATTTATTGAAGTAGATTACAAGACATGCAGTTAAGTCTGGTACAGACCCCACCAGGAGCAGCTAGCATGCTGCTCAGCCCTTCTCTCAACTGTGACTTCTTCTCACCAAGGTTCCACAACGCATCGTCACAGCAACATTCCACTGGCTGAGCTTGTGGTAGAGAACAACCATAAAGACAGGATACAACATAAACACTAGCCATTATGCCTCGTTTGGGACTTCAACCGAGAGCACCTCAGACATGACAGTGACTATATTAGTCCAGTATCGGCGTATCAGTGGGCACTCCCATAGGATATGGTAAAAGGAACCTATTGGTCCACACTCTCTTGCAAATAAGGGCTCTCCCACTGCTCCCAGTTTGTGGAGAAGGATGTGAGGATAGTATGTTCTATGAAGAATCTTGAGTTGTATTAATCTAAACCGCACTCGTATCACTACTTCCCGGAGGTCCTGAAGTGCTTCCACGCACTCCTCATCTGCTATATCACCCACATCATCTGCCCAAGCCGCCCTCAGGGGGCCCAACGGGTCTAGGGAGTTATTCAATACTTTTTTATAGATCACTCAGACCCCTTTGTGAGGAATCGGGTCAGCCAATAGGCGGTCTCCCAGGAGAGAGGAATCAGGCAGGCCTGTTCATTCTTGGATGTGTACCCTCAGAGCGTGCCCCAGCCGGTGATAGTGTAGTGTCTGGGAGTCTGCTAAATTAAATTATTGCTTCAGTCTATCGAAAGAAATAAAGGCTCCAGACCTCCATATATCCACAAGGTGCTCTATTCCTACTTTTGACCACCGTGAGAGATACCCTCCAATCTCACTGCTACAGCAATCACCTTAGAAGTCATGGTGCCCCTGATTGAGTGGGCACCGAACACTTTGGTGTCGATTCCTGCTTGTTGCATAAATCATTTTACCCACCTGGGAATCGATGGAGAAGACACTGCCTTGAACAGTTTCCATTGTGCTAAAAGCAATTGTTGCTCTCCATGCGGTCTGACCTCTGCGATCATGTTTTCATACATTCTAATGTATTACATAACAAGGGGACCCTTGACAATAGAACCTGGGGTTTCAGATAGTTTTTATAAAAAACAGTGGTTCATACAAGGCCGTTTGGTCCAGGTAAGGATAAATATTTTCAAAGAGGGGATGAGTCAATCAGTACTCCTTTGACGCAAGTCAGTTTTGAAGAAACCATGTATAGGGAGGGATTCAGGTGAACATTGTAAAACAGTTCATTTATTAACAATATTCACTATATCAATACATGCGGATTATAGATCCTGTGCTCACAGTTTAGTGAAAAAGACGTGATGTGGTGAGAGAAGGAAGACTTTAAAAACATACATCGCATTGACAAAAAGAGCAAAACTCCTTATAAAATTAATTTAAAAAATTTAAAGGAGTTTGGTTGTAGAAGGGTCGACGGCGTTTCGATCTCAATAATTTGAGATCTTCATCAGGACAGAATTGTGAGCATATGGTATCTACAGGGTAAAAACAATACATGTTTCAAACTCATGTAAACGTACCGAAATTATGTCAATAATTAGTGTTTAACATTTAGGTAAGCTATATAGAAATTCAGCTATATGAGATACTTATGCCAAATAGGACAGAGAAAGAAAAACTTAGAATTGTGGATGAAGGAATCGAAAGAGACCAGAAGGATGTAAAATTGTAAAGTTGTAGAATTTACTGAATGATATAATTATAGGAAGCATGATTAAGTGACTAATGAAACTGACGTGAATCAAATGAGATCTAAAGAAGGAGTCTCAGTGGCGGGACCAGTGTATCACTTAATCAAGGTGCTGAGCCCTAATGAGCACGAGAATACACCGTTAATCATGCAAGGGTAAAGGTGTATATGAGTGAGGGTACCCATGCATTGAGGATGAACTTACTAATTAGACCCACAAGATGCAAATCCTGGATCTTGAGAAGGCAGCTCAGCGTAGTGGGCTGATATATCAGAACAAGGAAGTTCTGCCAAACGAATGTAGAATAGAGAACTGCGGTGAAAACTAACAGGGTGGCCGTCAGTAAGACTCTGAGTGAGAACGTGTGAGTCTAAGGCATCTGAAAACACACAGTTTGGGTCTCTCCAAGAAAGCTGGGTACCACACTGACCTGGTGTTGGTCTAGGTCCTCCTTGAGAGAGCAAAGGTTACTCCATCATTTTCCCTATTACATGAAATCATACACAGCAACATAGCGAGTTTCACTGATAGCTTCTTTCTTGAGTGGAATCCATTCCCTTTCCAGGAGAGAAGCATATCTAGAACTTTGTTCACATACCACAAAGAAGTGGACCTGGGTTGTGGAGGTTTAGATAAACGGAAGCTCTTCATTAGTTTAAACACCCAAGGGTGTTCTCCTCCAGATGTTTCCGCATCTTGCTCCCCAGCCCCACCGGCTGGCATCGGATACTATAATGATGTCTGGAGAAGATTGGAAGATTACTCTCCCACTCCATGCATTTCTGTGAAAGGGAAATACTCTAACAGGATGTCATCCCTTTCCTGAGGTGAACCGCTTTGAGTATTTGAAGAGCCCTGTAGTGTAGTGGTCCAGGGAAGATCACCTGCATTGATGATGCTAGGAGATCCACGATCCTGGCCAGCAGCCTGAGAGACATCTTGTCTCTCCAAAAAACCATGTGAAGTTCCTTATTGATATTTTGTCATTTTTCCTTCTGGTAGGCTCAGAATTGCCTTCCTCCAATCTATGACAAATCCTAGGAAGGACATGGACTGGTTTGGAGTCAGTTCTGACTTGTTCTGATTTATTATGAAACCAAAGCCCTGTTGCAAGGAAATAGTTGTGTTCTGGTGGTATTTCTGACGATCTCAACATTGATCCATTATCAAGATGTCGTCCAGATAAATTGCAAGCCGTATGCCCCTCGTCTGTAGGTGTTCAAAATCCAGGAGCAATCGTTTTGTAAAGCATCACAGGTCTGAGGACAGACGGAATGGTAGAGCCTTAAACTCATAGACCTGATCTCTCAATATAAATTAAAATAATCTCCTGTGGGATACGAATATAGGGACTGTCAGATAGGCGTACTGTAGACCGAATTGTACCATCCAATTCCCGGGAGAAGAATATCTCTCAGGAGGTGGATGTTGAAGAGGCGATATAAGCCCCTTTGTTTGAAATCTTTCAGGTTTTGTCACCGGGCTGAAACCCTTCTCCTTTTTCTGCACCATGAATAGGTTCCTTATATAATCCCTGGGAAGGATTACTGACCTGCAAATCACACCTTTACATTGTTTTCTATTAATGTCATTTTCATGGAAGAAAAATGTAGGGATTTTGGGCGTGTAGTCTGATGTCATTTGAGATGTCATCAGTGATGTCAACAGTGATGTCACTGACCATGTCATGAGTGATGTAATATGTGAGGTCATAAGCAGTACATTGCGGGGGTGCGAGTTATAGTTAGCTCAGCTAACTATAACGGGTGAATTGCTCTGGTTTTGTACGAGTGAAATGTCAGCCTAACTATAACGTCCCTGTAACATTTGTTCCTTTCAGTGAATTTCTACGTTTAAAAAAAAATCTATTTCCTAACTATAACGTCCCTGTAACCTTTGGTTTTTTCAGTACATATATTGAAAGGGAAGTCCCCTCACTGGTGGTGAGAAGGTTGAGGATGTGTTTTAACTAGTGCCCTTGTTTCCCAATGGGGAAAAACCTTGCAGCGTAGTGCTGTATGAAGTGAGAGGGGCACTGGCTGAGTGGTGAAGAGATTACATGCTGGGAAATCCCCGATTGCGCTGCTTTGGTGTCAGAGGACTGCTGCTAGGTGTTAGAAACGGGGTAGCGTGGTGCGGAGCGGGTAGGCCAAACTCCGGAGGATTGTGTAAAGCATCTGCGCAGCACACACTCACAGGCGACACACTAGGCACACTACAAAAGAGACTCCACACCAGGTTGCATGGAAATAACTTGTGTATTATAAAAACACATCAGAATGCAAACACAAGTACATATCTACCGTGCCAGCCGGCACCGGGTAACAATTCACAGGGGGACTATTTACCAGGCAGGGCCAATCGGGCCGCTGCCAGAATCATCACAAGCACAGGTTGCAAAGGATAAATGAAAGTCAGTAGGAATATAGGTGTAACAGCCAGTGCCTCCTGGCTACATTATGCACTTGGCACCGTCAGGGGCATTAGGCCTAAGCATAGCCCATCATAACATGACATTAGGCAAACTTGCATGAGGCATCTCAATATGCATAAGAACATTTGTATAAATCACATTGGCCTAAATCAGAACAGGCATAAGCACATTAGCATGTGGCACCTCTTTCGCAGGAACACAATAGGCATAAACCTCATTAGCATAGGTCCTGAAAGCGTAATCAGGCAGGAACATAACATATCATAACTTGGGAAACAGGCATAAATCACCTTTGCCGTAGGCCTGGAATGAAACCATCAGGTTAGGCGTAGAAATGCAAAATGCATAATCCTCTTAGCATTGGCATAAAATGCACCATTAGGCATACCATCATACTATGCATAAAAATAGGCATAGGTCACATTGGGCATAAACATAAGGCCTCATCACATTAGCATCGGGCATAAACCCAGCAGTATAAGCATTAGGCATGAATCATAATCCTGGGGCATAAACCATCATAACACGACCTTAGGCATGGGACACATTATACCGAACAACAATAATGTGCATAGGGGCCATCCATTATTGCGAACATTTGGGCCTCAACCACATGATGCATTCTCATTAGTATCAGTACATTAGGGGAAAAGCATTATCAGCCTACATCACATTATGCACGTATAAATGCACTTCTCAGAACATTAGCAGAGCACCTCATGTAAATACACCCGGGTGCCAATGCACCATCACTGCGCATCACCCGTAGACTGCAAAAGTACTTCTGACCCTAGAAGTGGCAGTACCCAGTCACGTTGGTGGCCCCCCGGGACTCTGAAATCAAAAGTGCCCCAAAACGTTGCAGCTGGCAAAATAAGGCCCACCAAGTACTGGTCCCGGTGGAGTCTCTCTCCGGGAGTGTCACAGCAAAATGTGCCCGCAACGTTGCAGAGCAGCTTCTGGCGCCCCTGCGCCGGGGGAGCCCCTCTCTGGGACTCTAAAATCAAAAATTATGTGGCCCACAAAGTACCGGCCAGTTGGAGCCCCCACCTGGGACCCGAGGCCCAAAAAAATGCCTCAATCGTTGCAGCGACCCGCCACTGCGGCGTCACTGTGTAGCCCCGGGGCACTGTGGCCCGGTTCGTGCATGGGGGCCGACGGGGCTTCCAAACCAATGCGGTCCCACCGTTGGAGCGGCCCGCTGTTCCTGCGGGGCCGCTCAGGCATACAGGCACTGATCCTGTACCTCGCTCTTCCTCCCCAGGCCAGCCCCACTCACCGGCAGTCCTGGGTCCACTCTGGAGCTCCTGGCCAGCGGGTAGGCTGCACGCGGGGCTCTCCTCACCTCACAGGAGCCCCGCCTGGATGTCGGCAGCCTCTTCCTTTCCCACTACCATCAGCACTTCATCCGGGCCGATCCTCCGGGACTCAGCGGCAAGCGGGGCTCTCTCTCCGGTTCACGAGAGCCCCGCCCTGGCAGGCATCACTTCCTCCTTCAGCCGCGGGGGGATAGGCGGCCTCGGCTTCCTCCTGCTCCGGATCCCACCTCCAACCTCAGTCTTCTGGGTCGCCGCGAGCAGTGCGGCGGCTCTCTCCTTGTTCTGGGCTCGGGTTGCGGCGGTGATTCTGGCGGCGACACGCGTGGTGGGCTCCCGCTATAAAATTTGCATAGGCGGGGTAGGCACCCGCTAGTGCTGAAAATGCGGGGTGGCACCCGCGATCATGGCACAAATGCGGGGTGGGCTCCCGCTGAGTTCAGGAGCGCAGGGGGGGGAATCCCCCACGCCGGGGATGCCCTCGCAGCCTCACGCTGCGGGCGCCAGCTCCTCTCTTCTCCTGGGCGCAGTTGTAGCGCCTTGGCGGCACAGCGCTGCAGGCGTCAGCTCCTTCCCACTCCTGGGCAGAAAGATAAAGCGCTCTTCTTGGGCAGGAATAAAGTTGTAGCGCTAAGTCCAGGAATGCAGAGTCAAGTTGTAGCGCTCACTAAGCGCTAGAGGCCAGGGGAACACAGTCCCACACAAGAAAGTAGCGCCCTCGCTCCTCACCTCCTTGGAGTGCAGGCAAGCAATTTATAGCGCTCACGAGGCACTAGGGCTGGAGAGCAGGCAGGCAATACTGGGCCAGATCAGCAGGCAGTGGGCACTCATCAAAACAGGACAGCAGTTCCTAGGAACAGTCTGTAATGAAGATAAACACCGGTTTAATGTAAATTCCTTTATTGCTTTGAGGAGTACAAATCGGCACGTCTGTTCCGTGCCCTGTAGATAAAACCGTCTCCTCAGCGTTCTCCTAAAGCATTCCAAGAATGCTTGACAACAACAGGTTGCCAAGCAACACAACACTTCCCCCTTCTCACAATTCAAGGAAACAAAACAAAACCATGAAAGGAAACTTAAATAATATAACATTATATGTGAGAGAGCAAAGAGGATATGATACAATTACATATTATTAACAACAAAGTCTTTGAGCCAAGTAGGTGCCTTTCTGTTCCTGGTCAATCTTTGTTTAAGACCTCCTGTCCCACGAGTAGTAAGACACGAGTTCTCATCCAAAGAGGATGATGAAACCATCCCATCCCCCTCTTCACAATTGGGAGTGAGGAGGGACATATCATTATCGGAAGCAGAATTATCTGCCACAGAATTGGATTCCATGATAAGATCATCCTCCATCCATTCAGAACTATTATTACTGTGTACATTAGTTCCATCACTTCTTTTAGATCTATCCATAGCCACTCTTTTGAGATTCCAAACCTCTCCATTTCTAAGCCTGACAGCGTTCTGTAAAACTTCAATTACTTCTTCAGCATCAAAAAAACACTTTCACCCTTGCTTACAAAACCAGGTTTTTTTACACGTACCCAATCCCCAACCTCAATATGGGTGGCTTGAGTGCCATGTCTTGAATCAAAATAACTTTTACTTCTCTCATGAACACGTTCCATCCTATTCCACACATCATCTTTAGACCAATTAACAACACCCGAAGAACACAACCAACCAGGATTAAATTTAGATCTTGGTTTACGACCTCTCATCAACACAAAAGGAGGAAGTCCAGTGGCCTCAGTGGAAGTTACTCTATATGCCCAAATACTTTTACCAACTTCCGTGGTCCAATCCTCTGACCCACTAGAAGCAAGTTGAATGATACCTTTCAAAACCCGGTTAAATCTTTCAACCATTCCGTTCCCGCTAGGATTATATAATGAAGTGGTTCTGTGTCTAATACCTAATTTCTCAAAGTAATTCTTCGCCTTGTTGGACACAAATTGTACCCCATTATCACTAATCAAACAAGCAGGAATACCTTCGGAAGAAAAAATTTCATCTAAAAACTCCAACACAGTAAGCGCATCTGCTTTATCCACAATTTTAACAGCTGGCCAGCGCGAAAACAGATCCATGAGAACAATGATGAACTTTTGTGAATCACCACATGAGTTCCTGACCGGTCCTAAAATATCAATTGCCACAGTGTCCCAAGGTTCTTTGACCACTAAATTGTCGTACATAGGAGGTCTCAAAGTCCTCAACGACTTGTCCGCATTGCTACACAAAATACAGTCTCTGACAAGTCTTTCCGTCTCAATGTCTACACCAGGCCACCAAAACAACTTTTTCAATACTGATTTGGTTCTAATGATGCCTGAATGCCCTTCATGACACAATTCCACAATAATGGACCTCAAACCACAAGGAGGAATAATTCTCTCCCCTCTTAATAAAAATCCATCATTGAAAGATAGTTCGAATCTAACCTCCCAAAAAGGTCTGATGGAATCTCCCAAACTATCTTTACGCGGCCAACCATTCATAACGTAAGAAACCACTTCCTCCAAAATTTTGTCTTTTTTAAATTCAGTCTCCCATTCAACTTTATTAATGGCAGAACGACCCTGGTCACAAACCAAAGCAACTTGAAAATTGTTCCATTTATCATCTTCGCACCTTTCCAACATAGTGGGCATCCTAGAAAGAAAATCAGCAACTAAATTGTCCTTACCAGGAGTATAAACAATCCTATACAACAGATTTTGCATCCGCATTAAAATCCTTGCAAGTCTGGAGGACACATTCATAGAACCATCAGAGGTCAAAATTCTCACCAATGGTTTGTGGTCACTTATTAATGTACAAACTTTACCCCAAGTAAAAGATTTAAAATGATCCAAACCCCATGCACAAGCTAATGCTTCCTTCTCGATAATAGGATATTTTTCCTCACATGGTGACAAGGATCTGGAGGCATATGCAAAAATACATTCATTTCCCTTCTCATCTATCTGAGACAAAACAGCCCCCAAGCCTTTATTGCTTGCATCAGTTGTAATAAAGCTCTCAGCTGTAGGATCAAAACTGTTTAAACTAGTGGCATCTGCAATAGCAGTTTTGATGACATTAAAATCTTTCCCACATTCATCCGTCCACACAAAATTAGCATCTTTTTAAGCAGTTGCCGAATGTTGTAACATTTATCCGCAAAATTTGGAACATATTTCGCGCAAAATTCTGCCATACCTATAAAGGATCTGACATCATCCTTATTAGAAGGAGTAGGTGCATTCACAATAGAAGATATAAGTGAAGACTTTGGTCTCACACCATTACAATCAATGGTATGACCAAGATAAGAAACACTTTCACAAGCAAATTTGCACTTTGAAAACTCAACAGTGAGTCCTTGTTTTTCCAAAATGCTCAACACCTTCGTAAGCCTAGAGTCATGCTCAGACTTGCAACCTCCAAAAATTAATATGTCATCCTGAAAGAATGTTACGCCACTTTCCTTATTGAAGAGGTGGAGCATTAGACGTTGAAAAACGGCCGCAGCTGACGCCAGGCCAAAGGGCATACGAGTAAATTGAAAACAACCAAAAGGGGTAATGAAGGATGTAAATTTTTTTGAATCAGGAGACAAGGCTATTTGATGATAAGCTGACGAAAGGTCGATGGTTGAAAACCATCTGGCACCTTTGAGACAACTTACCATTTCATTTATTTTTGGTAGGGGAAATCTATCCACCACAATGTTATTATTTAAATGGCGTAGATCAACACACAACCTGATTTTGCCATTGGACCGCCTAGCGATAACAACTGGCGAAAACCATTCCGCAGCTTCTATAGGTTCAATTACACCCGCAGACACAAGCTTTTCAAGTTCTTTGGCTACATCATCCTTAACTAACAAAGGAACATTGCGACAACGGTGAACTTTGGGACTGGCATCTTCTTTAAGTCTAATTAATGTTCAAACCCAACAAGTTTGCCCAATTTGCCACTGAATACTGAAGGAAACTGTTTAATCATCCTATCTCCCAAAGAAATGCCTTCGTCAATAACTAATACTTGCTCCTTGCTGTTAGGATCTAAGATAATATGTAACATCTTTTGGTCTAGCCAGCCTAGAACAGGTGGACCAGATTTGGCAATATACAATTTCCCCGGCTGCTTCTGTTTTTAAATTCAAATGCAAACCATCTAAATCCAAAAAGATCAATTTTTTCTCCACTAAAACCTTCAGGATGTACATCTGGTGCCAATAAATGTGTACCTACTTTCTGAACAAAACATTCCTTCCACAACCTTTCATTAATAATAGTGTACGGTGAGCCCGAGTCTGCAAATATATTAATATTGACACCACCAATAAACATGTTGCAGATAGGTTTGTTGTAACAAGTAACATCATTGATATTGAGCATCAAATTACTTTTAAAGTCTAATGACAAATCATTTGCAGGGACAACTGGGTTAGGAGCATTTTGAGGGTTATTAGGACTATTATCTTCATTGGAATTTTCTAAATCACCTATATACTTAACCCTGAAATTCTTTTTCTACAAAGTTTAGCGTAATGGCCTATTAATCCACAATTAGTGCATTTTTGTCTAAGTGCTGGACAATTTCTACTATAAGCTAGGTGACCAGGATTACCACACCGGTGACATTTAATGCTCCCTTTAGTGAAAGATCTATCATTGGCATATTTTGTAAAAGCTGGTTTTTCATAAGAAGTATTAATCTTATTTACATAGTCGTGTTCACGAGTGTCATCTTTTATAACAACAGCACACCTATTGGAAATTTCTGCCTTGCGCACAATAGCTAAGACATCTTCCAGTGGGGCATCTCCATTCACCCACAACCTGTCCTGAATGGCTGGATTTGAGGTATGCATGACCACTTGGTCTCTAACAAGGTCGTCGTGCAAAATGCTAAATTTACAATCCAGTGCCAACCTTTTAATTCGGAAACGTAATTATCTATCGGTTCCGATTTACCCTGTTTCCTTTGAAAAAACGGTATCTGGTAACACCAATGCATACTTTGTGCGAAAAATAGTTGTCTAACTGTAGTAAGGCTAACTCAAATACATTAAAATCCCCAGCAACTACAATTCTAGTCATTTGACTAAAAACTTTCAATCCAATGGGACCTAAAGAGTGTAAAAGTAAACGTTTCTTCTGATCTGCGGACATTTTCTTCGTTTCATCAATCGCATCAATGTAATTGGTAAAGTACGGTTTCCATTCAAGCCATTTGAGAGGTGGTTCAGTTCCTGAAATCCAAAAAGGTTGAGGTGTAGAAATATTGTAGGTTTGTGCACTCATGGCAATTGAACTGGACGCAGGAGTGGTCATATTGCTGGTAGAGAATGAAGAAAATCACCAGGATAAAGTTCACCAGGAATTAATAATTAAGCTTGAATAATGGCCGAGTTCAACACTCCAAACCTTCTTCTTTGTTCAGAAATCAAAAAAAACGTCAATAAATACCTGTAACAGGCAAGGAATACATTCAAGTTTTGCTCCGGTAGCAGCAGTGTAAAGATCGGTTGCCAGGATACTGAAAGATACAAAAAAAAATTTGCCCAAAATGGCTGCCAGTGAGGGCACGCAACGTGACCTCACGTGAATGCGTGTGCGCGTAATGCGTGATGAGCGTAGCACACAGAACGCTGAAGAAGAAGAGATCACCTGGAACGAAGCGGAAAACGTCAATAAATACCTGTAACAGGCAAGGAATACATTCAAGTATTGCTCCGGTAGCAGCAGTGTAAAGATCGGTTGCCAGGATACTGAAAGATACAAAAAATTTTTTTGCCAAAATGGCTGCCAGTGAGGGCACGCAACGTGACCTCACGTGAATGTGTGTGCGCGTAATGCGTGATGAGCGTAGCACACAGAACGCTGAAGAAGAAGAGATCACCTGGAACGAAGCGGAGGAGGCACCGAACACGGAGAAATGAATGCCCTGGAATTTGAAGAATGCGAAGACGGAGCAACGGCGAAGATGACGTAGACAGGCAAGTCCTTCAACAGCCGTTGAATGCTTTTTCAACAAAATGAGCAAACTACACAGAAGGCATGTAGGTTTCACAGTGCTCACCAAACGCAGTCTTCAAGGGTGCATTTCACTCCATACAAAGGTGGCGATCCTCCAAATAATTCGAGTATTCCGATACACTTGTAATTTCTTAAAACCTTCGACGAGGTCTTTGCACGCGTGGTTCGTAAGCTCCTCAGGCGCAGTCCTCATTGCCAGTGTAATGAAGATAAACACCGGTTTAATGTAAATTCCTTTATTTTTCTGAGGAGCACAAATCGGCACGTCTGTTCCGTGCCCTGTAGATAAAACCGTCTCCTCAGCGTTCTCCTAAAGCATTCCAAGAATACTTGACAACAACAGGTTGCCAAGCAACACAACACAGTCAACCCCCATAACGTGGCACTCCTCCTGGCATAGCAGTCTTCGCTCCAGCAAAGGGCTCTCACTGGCCCTGTGGACAGCAGAGGGGTACAGATGGGCTCAGGGGCCAGCACGCAGGCCCTTGCGGTGGTACCTCCTGGCAGAGGGTCCCCTCCAGATCAAAGTCCACGTACAGCACACCACATGGAGTCTCAGCTCCTCTATATATACACTCCTCACCCCACCTACCAGAAAGGGCCAGAACCTTCTAGAAGGTCCTCTGGGGAAACCGGTCCCAACTGGTTTTGGGGGAGGTGTAGAGCACCCTGTCTGCCAGGCTTCCCTCCAAAAGCTGGGGGTGTGTAAGACGGACACACACCAGGGGGCGGAGCCAGCTTTGGTCACTTCGAGCACTATACCGCCAACCCACCTCAGGCAGGCACAAGCACAAAGTACACCAAAATGGCGACGGTTAAAATTGACATTTCTAACACAGTGAAAATAAACCTGCGTACACCATTGCGCAACATTTCTTATTTTCAGTTCAACCACCAACCATAACATATTTGTTGTGTTTCATTTAGGGGTTATCCATGGGGGGTTCTCAATGCTAGCCTATGGAGGGCAGAGAATGCACTTTACACCAAACTCCAGTGCCAAAGTGCTCACAGTCCGCAAACCACCAACACCATAACAACAAAAAGGCTAGGGGGAAGGCAAAAAGTTCCGGGATGACCCTGCAAGCAGGGCCAAGTCCAACACTAGGATTAGGTGTTCTGAGGAGATTCCGGCAGCCGCCCCACAGAGCCACCTATGGCCAGTCTCGGGCACCACGACCCAATGATGGTTTTGGAAGGGTAGGCAGAAGGGTGGGTGGTAGGGTTCAAGGGTGAGGGGCGCAGGGATTGGCCTAGGGGGTGAGGGGACAGGGATTTCTTAGACTTTAGGGACTGGTTGTACGTTGCTGGGTGGCATTTTTGTTTGGGTACACCCCGGTTGGCACAGGGATAGTGGCAGCTTTTTAGCTTTTGCAGAGTCCCAATCCCATATGATATAGGTGAAAATGGATGTGGTTGATGGTGTAAGGCAGGCCATACTCGTCCTCCACAAGACAGACAGAAGTGATCTGCTGTCTGAGGGCGCGTAGAAGGAAGCAGGCCTAGTAGGTCAAGAACGCCCGAAGAGAAGGTCGGCAGAAGGGGTGCGGCCGTGTTATGGCATGCGCATCTCCCACTCGAAAGATAATGATAGGTAGGTTTGTAAAGGGCAGGGGTTTTAGGGGCAGCGTGCCCGGCCAGCCATCGCGGACCGAGGCTCTGTGTCGTGCTGTGGGAGGGTGTGTGGAAAAACCTGCTGCCCGTTGCGAGACTGGCGCCTTGTGCGCTGCGGATTCCACGGTAATAGCGCGGAGTGCTGGGAGGGGGAAGAATGGTGGCATAGGGTGATGCGGCTCGAATGGCTATTACCAGGGGCGGCAGGGGACTCGTGTCATGAGGCAGAGCGCTGCCCTGATCTGGGCCCTTACCTTTTGCCAAAGCACCTCTGTGCAAGCACTGGAATGTGGCAACGGGTCCCGGGCCCTGGTAGGGCAGCTCCCCTGGCCCAAGGATTGCCAGAATGTGTGCGGCGAGAGGATGCGGTTTTGCCTGTGGGCCGCTTGAGAGCAGGGAGCAGTGACGCAGTTGGGGGCGCAGCCAGCATGTCCCAGGGCCTGCCGCTGAACTTATAGAGTCTGCGTAGAAAGGCCCTGCTGGAACAGCGTGAAAGAAACGTAGGGGCTGGAGGTGGAGCGAGGCAGCAATCAGACACTGCGCCTGCCCTCTTCAATATGATTGTTGCCTCAAAGGATTACATGCGGGCTAGAGACACTGTCCAACTGGAAAGGGAGGACATTTCGGGGCGGGCCGAGATTTGGTCTTGGGCAAAGGAAGTCAGGAGATTCACCCAGTGGGAGGGGTGAGGGCTGGCAGCACAGGGAGGGGATGGGTATGCCAGTACAGGACAGGGGGGCTCTGGGAAAGTTAGTGAATGGTGGGCAGTGTCCCTCTGGGGGTGCGGGTGAGGGTTTCTTAGCTCCTGCCCCACCATTGCGCTCCATGGTATGGCTGGAGGGAGATGTTTTCCAGGATGGGGGTCCAGGCAGATGGGTGTGGTGTAATAAAAGTGCCCACTTGTTTTCAGGCCACATGGGTCAGGGAAAGCTTACGGATAGCCGGGTGGGTCTGGTATGGCCTGTCCACCCCAGTCCGAAGACAGACCGTCTATCTTTGTGGCCGGCTCTGGGACGGCAGTGGACGAGACGTTGGAGACATGGGGACAGGACTGTGCATCCACCTTGCAGGATTATGACCCTTCACAAGATTTGATTGGGGTATTTGATTGGGGAGCAATTTGGTGATGGTACAGTGGGGAATGGGGAGGTGCCGGGCACGAGCGCTGTTTGTAGTGGGGTGCTCGGAGAGGACAATTGGGAGTAGAATTATGATGAAGAGGAATTGGAGAAAGGTGAGATTGTGGACGATGGGAATCATGGGAGTGAGTGATGGGCAGCACCTCCTGAGGGGTAAAGGAGGCAGGCTGTGACTAAGCGGAAGCCCTTTTTTGGTATTTTGCAGGAGGCAATAACAAAGACGTCGTCTAGTAAAACGGGAAAGAGCTCTGCATTAGAACAGACTGCTTTGGCGCGGGCCCGACCCTGAAGCCTGGTAGAGAGTCTCGCGCGGGCAGAGTTGCGGGGGTGGTGGAAGTAAGGGTGCAGGCAGTGGGGATGAAGGCACAAGCATAGGGATGGGGTGGCCCCAGGTTAGTGAAGGGTAAGTATATGCAGGAGCAAAGGCCGGGCATGGATGCATCAGGGGAGAGGGAGGCAGGGACAGAGGGTATGCTTAAGAAATCGCAGGCCACAGAGACCAACCCAGGTGGGAGGTAGGGGACGAAGAGAAAAAAAGAGAGTAAAGGGGTAAAGAAGAAGAAGATGCCGTTCATGGGGATTACAAAGCCCTTGGGTGTGCATTTGATGGCTGCTACTAAAGAGCATATTTGGAAGGGGGAATATGTGGAACTCTTTAACCTACTATGCTGCGAGGTTAGGACGAAGGAGGAGTCCAAAGAAGAAGAATATGAGTTGTCCCTTAGGCCAGGGTGCCAGTCAACATAGAGAACTAGACAGCTGCCTTTCTTAAATACGCAAGCCTGTATTGCGAGAAGTACCCTGAGAGGGGCGTCACATTGTTTAAATACCTGGACATGGTGCCCAAGGCACAGGTCACGCTTGGGGGCTGGGCGTGGATATGGTATGACGAGGAATTCCAGGCTCACCTTTCGGAGGGAGAAGATGGGCTGTGGGGATAAACATAACATGTGTATTTGTAAAGCGCACGTATCACCCAAGGGTCTCAAGGTGCTCAATAACAGATGTATATTGTTACCCAACGGTACTCATTTTATCGACCTCAGTTGGATGAAAGGCTGAGTGGACCCGCCGGGATTAGAACCTGTAACCATGAGGTCAAACATAGGCCCCTACAGTGGATGCATTAGTCCACTGCACCACCAGACCTGGATAACTGGACAACAAGCTGTGGGGCCAGCCCCATCGACTTATATGGCGAGTGGCTAGCCCGTCATTTGCAAGCCCTTTCAAGGGCGTCCCACCCAGACAGGGGGGTGGGGTACTGCAGGACGTGGACAGACGGGGATGCCAGGGTCATGTTGGTCCTTTAACAGGGGGCAGTGTTTTCGGGAGTATTGCAAATACCATCATGAGTGCTTAAAATGTGTTGGAAAGCACAGGCTTACCCAGTTTGGTATCCGGTGGGGGGGGGTGGACCTGGACTACAGGGAGGCGCAGTGTGCCAATGGACTGGTTACAGCGACCAGGGATGGGGGAGAGGAGGTCAGAATCCCATGGGAAAAAGCATATACGCCAGTTAACTTGGACCATTTGGATTACTGGATTGATGTTGTGGGGTCCAACAGGGAGAAAGAGTTACTGTTACCTTCCAGTTTGGTTTTAGGCTATGTTACAAGGGTCCCAGGGTGAGGCAGTGGTCAGAAAATGTGCGATCTGTGAGAGGGAAGGAAGAGTTGGATCCAAGAAAGTTGTTGAAGGTGGTGACAGAAGGAAGAACGGAAGGGCCATTTTCAGAATGGCTGCTGGAATTGTTGCTGGTCCGGAAGAAGGAGCCGGGTAAGTTTCATCTCATTCATCACCTCTCGCATCCAGAAGGATAGTCCGTCAATGACTTTATTCTGGACGGGAGTAGTAAGGTGCATAATGCCTCTGTTGATACAGTGGTGCAGCTGGTCAAAGAAGTGGGTAAGGGTGCCATGTTAGAGAAGTGTGTTGTCAAATGAGCTTTTCGTTTGCTTCCAGTTCACCCTGCGGACCATGACTTGTTGGGTATTCAGTTTGAGGGACAGTTTTTTCTGGACAAGGCTTTGTCCATGGGTTGTTCGGTTTCTTGTTTCTTGTTTCAAGCTTTCAGTTCCCTATTGCAAAAAATGTTTGTGCGTGCTGCCGTGAAAGAAGTTATGAACCATTACTGGATGATTTTTTCATTGTGTGGGCTCCCTCTTCAGGAGAATGTTAGGAGAGTTTGACACTGTTTCAGGATTTGATGCAGGACTTGGGCGTCCCGTTGGTGCCAGAAAAGACAGTAGGGCCCATTCAGGGGATTACCTTTTGGGCACTGAGTTAGAATTCATTGTCTGAAGAAAAGCGAAGGTGTTGTTTGGAGCTTTTGGACACAGTTTTAGCCAGAGTGAAAATGCAGGTGAAGGACATTCAGATTATGTTGGGTCGCCTGAATTTTGCATATAGGGCTGTTAGTGCTGAGTGGACTTTGCTGTAGGAGGTTGGGCTGGGCATTGACGGGGACTTCACTACATCACAGGGTGAGGCTAAAGGTGGTGTGAGTGAGGATTTGAGGCTTTGGCATCACTTTTTGAATGAATGCAATGGAATTTCCATGACAGGACTTGGGGAACAGATGGAATGTTCAATTGAGATGTTTTCAGATGCCTTGGGTGGTCACAGCTTCGACTTGTTTTGGCAGGGGCAGTGGTGTGCAAAAGAATGGCCGGAGGCTTGGAAGCAGAGGGGGGGGGGGGCGGCAGCCTCGCTTTCCTCAAATTGTTCCCTTTGGTGTTGGCTGTGTGTTTGTGGGGTCGACACTTTGTGAACAAAACAGTCCTTTTCAATGTTGACTACATGACGGTAGTGAACACGGTAAACCGCCAGTCAGCAAGGGAACCCAAGGTGTGACAGTTGTTGAGAGTGTTTGTGTTGGAGTGTTACAGAGCACGCCACATTCCGGGAGTACAAAATGAAATTTTGATGCTTTCTCGCTTTCAGTGGATGAGATTCCATGGGTTAACCCCAGGGGCGGACGAGATAAAGACTGCAATTCCGGCTCACTTGTGGCTTAGTGAAGTTGAAGGGACTGGCGCTAATCAAAGTCGTCAAGCAGGACTTGCTGTAGAGCTGTAGATAAAGGCAGCCTGGTCAGGCACAACTGTGATATTTACTAAGTTCATGCCAAGGAGGGTGACCAACAAACCGGGGCCATTGACAGGATGCAGGGAAAAGGGAATAGGGAAATTTGAAAGTTTTGCAAATCGGAGGGTTTTGTTTTTCTGGAGCACAGTGATATTAATCTTGAGACAGTAGAATTCTTCTGAGATGATGGAGTCCACTTATCCATTTATGGGGTGGAACTGAACCTAATGCAAGTAAGGAATGTGTAGCAGAAAGGTCGCATTTGCCAGTGGGGATATAGTGGGTCTTAGGTGGGGGGGACAGATAAACTTTTTTCTGGTGGCGGTTTTTTACCACAAGTAAAGGTTTATCAAAAAATATTGGTCATTTTGAGACCTAGTTAGATTTTGGGGGAGGGGAAGTGGAGTTTATGAATGGAATGAGAGGACAACAGTGGGGTATGTACGACAGATTAATGTGGGGATTTCTGAGTGCTGAGTGTGTGATTGGAGTTTGTTTGGTATGATTTGTGAATGGTTGCTTAGAGGAGGGGAGGAGTTTGGGTTAGTTAATCAAATGTATAGTGTGGCCCATGTTTATGATTAGAATGTATGGCGTAGAGCCAGGTTTTGTGTATTTCCATTCTGTGCACCTGTTTCATTAAAGCGGCCTTTTACACACCATCATGTTGTCAGTCGTTCTTTGAGACACCATCCCGCCCGACGCACTCAAGCCTCCCGGTCTACCGCACCGAGAAAGTAAGCGGCTGAGTGCGTGTCCATTAATATCAAATAGTTATGAATAAAACACACTTGAAATAACTATGTGCTATAAGGCAAAGACAGAAGAAAGTATTGAGGGGCAGATTTACAAGCGCCTTGCAAATCTTTACGACACCGTTGCGTCACTTCTGTGATGCAGCGGCGTCGTAAACAATGCGCCACTATGCAACATATTTACAACGTGACGCATCTAGGGAGATGCGTCACGTTGTAAAGCCCTGCACTATATTATACCTGCGTCAGGTATATTGTATGCAGGGATGGCGTTCCGTTGCAGGAAAGCCTCGTAAAAGTGATGCAGTGAAATCTACAAGATTTCACGGAGTCACTTTTACGACGCCGCTGCGTCAAAACCTTACGCCTGCTTGAAGCAGGCGTAAGGAGTGACGCAGCACAATAGGTATAGGCCGCCCCTGAGCATTGCTGGAGTTGTGTCGCGCTTGCGACACTACTCCAGCAATGCGCTGCCCTTACGACAAAAGATGCGACACGCATCTGTCTATCCTTGCACCACGGTGCGCTGCATTGTAAATGCGACGCATCCGTGGTGGCGCAAGGGTATTTTTGCGTGTTGCATCTTTACTGGCGCATCCCTGCTAATATGCAGAGATGCGCCAGTCCTTGTAAATCTGCCCCTGAGTGTGCACTTATCTGAGCAGTGAAGAAAGGGTGGCTATGGTGGTTATATTATATCGGTGCTGGAGATTGGTGGACTGTTAGACATTTTGTTACCTCTTTGCCTAATGTTTCTGGAAAATCTAGTTTTTCAAGTTTTATTCAAAGAATAGATTGTGAAAGACTGCTGTTATATTAAAAAATGAAAAAGACATGCCTAATTTTGCCTCCGGTCCTGACATAGACTCTGGGTGCCAAACATTGGCTCTCTATTAGAGTCCAGTGCCTGCGAAAAAGATTTTAATATATTAGGTGATTTTAATTTTCACCTCAAAGTTTTTCCAGACAAGGACACTAAGGCTCTCCTTGATAACATGAGCATGCTAGGACTAACACAAATATTTGACAAATCCACTCATTCTTTAGATGGCCTCTTTACTAACAGCTCCTTGATTTACTATCAAGGAGGTCTTACCTTTAGTCTGGACAGATCATCATGCTGTTATTTTTTAAATAAACGCTCCACAAGTCCATCAAACGAGATCAGGGCTTAGTCATTCTACGCGATTTCGAGCGTGGACGAATATCGATACTAACCTTCTTACCCAGCAGCTGCTTCAAACTAAACCCACTCTGCCAGATGACACTGAACAAGCCTAACAGCTATTCAATGACTGGCTAAATTCCGCCACTATCAAGCTAGCTCCTTACAACAAGTCTTCCAATATTAGGAAAACACCTTCCACCCCATGGTTCACTGAGGCTATTAGACTTGAAAAACAAAATTGCAGAAGACAGTAAAGACGATGGCGTGCACAATATGATTGTGAGAAGTTGGCCTGGTATATGCTGTCCACTAATTATAGTGGGCACCTTGCACCAGTCCAAACAACCCCTTATTGGAGATAGGTTAAAGACAACCTTTATTGAAAGCTATCCTAGTGGTAGCTATGGAGAGCAGCCTTCAGGCTAAGTCTTGAAGGAATGTAAAGCAGCTTGTTTTACCAGTCTATAATCTCTTGAGTGACCAAATGAAAGAGGACCACACCAGGTATATATTCAAAATATATGTATTTATTGCTAAACACACCCCTCTAGTCTCTTTATGAGGCTAGAGTTCGAAGTACATAAGTTATAAGTTAGTTATCAACAGTAATAGCACAAATACACGTTTGAGCCCTAGGGGCGTACCAAACCATATACCAATAAAGTGGTATAAGAACCACGACTGAGCTAGACACAAGGCCTAGAGCCTGTAGAAGTGCTTGGACCACAAGGAACCACCCAAGGTAGTGACACAGGGGACCCACGGGGGACGCGTGCAGTGTGAGAACACAGCCGCGAATCGCCGTTGACTTCTATGGGGAACGTCGCGGTTGGAGTTTTAAAGAAAAGGGACACTTAGAGGAGGACTTGGAGCAAACCCCTTTAGAACTAGGTCGTTCTAGAGTCTATACCCACGGGAGCACCGGAGTACTCGAGTTACCTCACCCAGGGAAGCCGGGTGCATAGGTGTCTTTCGGGGTCGGGTTTCGTCGTCGTTTACAATGGCGATCTGCTGCAAAGTGCTGCTGGCGACCAAGTCGAAAGTGTTCGGGTGGATCCAAGGGTGGATCGGAGATCTGAAGAACCTGAAAGCAGAGGGGACAGAGTCTGGGTCACTAGCCAGTGACCAGGAAGGCGATGAGCGGATGCCCACCGATGTCGGGTGCTTCAGGTAGGTTGACAGTTGTCTTGACTCTTCAGCCACGAGGTCCAGGAGGCGTCGACGATGACCAGGAGCTGGATTCGAGCTGTCCCACGACGTCTGTCGATTGCAGGGGTGTCGTCGACCGGATTGGACCCAACAAGCCTTGGCAACGGCAAGACTCTTGGAAATGGAAGAAGGACGTTGATGCAGACCAGCAAGGTCTGAGGGACTCACCAAGCGAGGGTAAGTCAGGGCAAGCCTGGAGCAACCAGGGAAGCCCAATTAGAATAAGAGTTGCCTTCGGGAGGGCCCACTAGCCAACGGACTAGCGACCGCGAAGGAGCCTTGAGTGGACGCACTTGGAGCTGGCTCACGGGACACTCGTGGAGTGGGGGCCAGTGATCTTCGGTGCAGTCGGTGCTGGAGGCGGGGGCTACTAGGAGCCCAAAGCACAACTTCGTGGAAGCCCAGGAAGAGGATGCACTTGCAAATGTGCTCGGTGTCCAGGGGTCACGGTTCCACGTTACCCACGTTACCCACGACGGCTACGGGCCTCAGCTTTGCTGGGGACTCAGGGCAGCCTCGGGGAAGTCTGGAAATCCACCTCTGGTGATGCAAAGACTTCGGTGTCCGGCGGGAGCTTCAGCGATGCAGCCCGGACAATTGCTTCTTTGGTGCCTGCCAAGCAGGGGAGTCACTCCTTGACCCCAAGGGAGATTCTTCAGTCCTCTAATCTTAAAGTAGAGCGTCAAAGGTCCAGGATTCTGTGTCAGAGTTTCATCCAGGTAAATCTAAAGTCCTAAGGACTGGGGTCCCATACTTATACCAAGTTAGGGGGTTGGACATACTCTGGGGACCCACCTATGGGAGGGTCAGGGAAGAGGGGTGGTTACACCCCTTTTCCTTTGTCCAGTTTCGCGCCAGAGCAGGGGCTGGAAGCCCCTGAACCAGTTTGAACTGGGGTATGCACAGGGACACCGAGTGTGCCCACAATGCAGGACTTCAAAGCACCAGAGAGTGCTCCCGCCCAGCCCCAATACACATTATCCTGTCTGGGGAGGTGGTTACACCTCCCTGAGGCAGGAAACCTATTGTCCAGGCCTCCCCTGCCGGAGTTTCAGTCAGCAGCAGGAGGCCAGACCCGTGTCTGTGGCAGCGGCATCCATTTTGTGATGCCAGGGCTTGGAAAGAAGTTACCGGGCAGGCCGGTGTGTACATGTCTCTCCCTCTAGAAGGGTGGAATGCTACCCCCGCCGCCAGAACTGGTGGGGGGTAGTATTCCAAGATGTTTGACACCAAACACGACATGTTTCCGTGCAGCCATCCCAAAGTTAGCATTTAACGCGAGGTTATAATGCGCTTAAGAGTATATGGTCAGGCTGCACTACAAACAGCATCAGAGAAGGGTCTCCGAACGCTGCAGAGGGGCTCTGCTCATGCAGGGGCACCCTCTCACATAGGAACCAAGCACTCTGCCTTCAGGATTGACAAGGCCTGCCATAGGAGTGACTTATAGGTTTATATGTGTGTATGTATGTAGTGCTATAGGTAACCTATATCACAGTAAGGGGTGCATGCACCACCTTACCCAGGCTGCAGTAGCAGACCTGTGGTGTCCTTTTGGATGGCCTTCCAGGGGTGGCACAATACATGCTGCAGCCCCTGGTAGGCCTCTGAGGTACCTATGCCCTGGGTACATAGTATACCATATATTAGGGACTTATAAGTGCACTCCAGATTCCAATTAGAGATGTGCCTAAGGCACATGGAAACCATTTTAGAGAGGAAGCAGCTAGGCTGGGGTTCTGATTAGCAGGGCCCCAGCCAGACTAAAGTCGAAAAACAGTGAAGCATCAGCAAAAAGTGGGGGTACCCATGTGAAGCAGATCCTACTCTCCTACACAACCCCCCCCCAAACGTAGGGACATTAAACTAACCTTGCCCAGTTAAGTCTTCATGTTCTAAGTGGAAGTACCTAGAGAGTCCATCTGCATTGGCATGGTTACTCCCAGGTCTATGTTCCACTGTGAAGTCCATCCCCTGTAGGGAAATGGACCACCTAAGCAGTTTGGGGTTTTCACCCTTCATTTGTTTTAGCCATAAGAGGGGCTTATGGTCTGTTTGAACAAGGAAGTGAGTACCAAGCAAGTATGGCCTCAACTTCTTCAGAGCCCAGACCACAGCAAAGGCCTCCCTCTCAATGGCTGACCAACGTTTCTCTCTAGGGGTCAGCCTTCTGCTAATAAAAGCTACTGGCTGATCCTGACCTTCATCATTCAATTGTGACAGTACAGCCCCTACCCCCAATTCAGATGCATCTGTTTGGACAATGAACTTCTTGGAGTAATCAGGACTCTGTAGAATGGGAGCAGTGCACATGGCCTGCTTTAGGTCATCAAATGCCTTTTGACAGCTAACTGTCCACTGAACCTTTTGGGCATTTTCTTGGAAGTTAAGTCATTCAGGGGTGTCACTATTGATCCATACCCCTTGACAAATCTCCTATAGTACCCAGTCAGGCCTAAAAGGCTCTCACCTGAGTCTGGGTAGTTGGAGCAGTCCAGTCCATGATGGTTTGGATCTTGCTCTGCAGTGGTTGAACCTGGCCTCCACCCACAAGGTGGCCCAGGTACACAACCTGACTCTGCCCTATCTGGCACTTTGTGGCCTTGATAGTCAGGCCTGCTTTCTGCAGGGCCTGCAAAACATTTCTGAGGTGGACCAGGTGATCCTCCCAGGTGGAGCTAAAGACAGCAATATCATCTAGATATGCTGCACTATAGGCTTCCAGACCTGTAAGGACTGTATTCACCAACCTCTGAAAAGTGGCAGGTGCATTCTTCAGACCAAAGGGCATCACCACAAATTGATAATGCCCACTAGGGGTTGAGAATGCTGTATTTGGCTTTGCATCATCAGCTAGTCTGATCTGCCAGTAGCCAGCTGTCAGGTCAAATGTGCTTAGATACTTGGCTGAGGCCAAAGTGTCTATTAGCTCATCTGCCCTAGGTATTGGATGGGCATCAGTCCTAGTGACTGCATTGAGACCCCTGTAGTCCACACAAAACCTCATCTCTCTTTTCCCACCATTGGTGTGAGGTTTTGGCACAAGGACCACTGGACTAGCCCAAGGGCTATCTGAGGGTTCAATAACTCCCAAATCCAACATTTTCTGGACTTCTGTCCTGATACAGTCCCTGACATGGTCAGGTTGCCTATAAATCTTATTTTTAATAGGCAGACTGTCCCCAGTGTCCACTTCATGAGTGCACCAGGTGGTCTGACTTGGAGTCAGAGAGAACATATGTCTGTACTGATTGAGCACTTGTCTACAATCAGCTTGCTGCTGAGCAGTGAGGCTGCCTGCCAAGGCTACACCATCCACTGACCCATCATCAGGGTTCTGTGAGAGCAGGTCAGGGAGTGGGTCACTCTCTTCCTCCTGTCCCTCATCAGTAGCCATGAGCAAGCCCATGTCTGCCCTGTCCACATATGGTTTCAGTCTGTTGACATGGAGAACCCTGTGGGGACTCCTGGGTGTTCCTAGGTCTACTAAGTAGGTAACCTCACCCTTCTGTTCAACAATGGTATGGGGTCCACTCCATTTGTCTTGGAGAGCTGCTGGGGCCACTGGCTCCAACACCCACACCTTCTGTCCTGGCTGGTAAACAGTCAGTACAGCCTTTGGTCATGCCAGGCTTTTTGAAGTTCCTGGCTAGCCTCAAGGTTTTTAGTTGCCTTTTTCATGTACTCAGCCATCCGGGAGCGGAGACCAAGTACATAGTCCACTATGTCTTGCTTTGGGGGCTTGAGAGGTAACTCCCATCCTTCCTTCACCAAGCACAATGGACCCCTGACAGGGTGACCAAACAAAAGTTCAAAAGGGCTGTAGCCAACCCCTTTTGAGGCACCTCCCTGTATGCAAATAAAAGGCAGGGCAAGAGTATGTCCCATCTTCGCCTAAGCTTTTCTGGGAGCCCTTTAATCATGCCCTTCAAGGTTTTGTTGAATCTCTCAACTAAACCATTGCATTGTGGGTGATAGGGTGTGGTGAACTTGTAAGTCACTCCACACTCCTTCCACATTGCTTTTAAGTATCCAGACATAAAGTTAGCACCCCTGTCTGATACAACCTCCTTAGGGAAGCCTACTCTTGAGAAAATTCCCAGGAGGGCTCTTGCCACCACAGGTGCTGTAGTGGTCCTAAGGGGAATAGCTTCTGGGTACCTGGTGGCATGATCCACTACCACCAGGATAAACCTGTGCCCAGATGCTGTTTGGGGATCCATGGGACCAACAATGTCAATCCCCACCCTTTCAAAGGGAACCCCCACCACAGGTAGTGGTATCAGGGGGCCTTTGTAGTGCCACCTGCCTTGCCACTGGCCTGGCAGGTTACACAGGAGCGACAAAACTCCTTGGTGTCTTCAGACATGTGGGGCCAGTGAAAGTGAGGGACAATTCTGTCCCAAGTCTTGTTCTGGCCCAGGTGACCTGCTAAGGGAATGTCATGGGCTAGGGTCAATAGGAAGCCCCTGAACTTCAGAGGTATAACCAACCTCCTGGTGGCACCAGGCTTGGGGTCTCTACACTCTGAGTACAAGAGTCCATCATCCCAATACACTGTATGGGGACCACTAGCTTTCCCAGCAGCCTCAGCAGCAGCTTGCTGTCTGAGGGGTTCAAGAGAGGGGCAGCTCTGCTGCTCCTGGCTCAGATCTGCCCTGGAAGGGCCCCCTGTCCCTAAGAACTCAACCTGATCAGGCTCAAGCTCCTCTGGGACAGTTCCTTCCTCAGGACTGAGATCATCTCCCTGAAGAGACTGATCTTCCTTCTGAGCCAAGGGGAAGGCACTGCCTTTACCCTACTACTCCTCTTCTTGGAGGGCACTTGGTCCATTATTCCAGAATCCAAGGCCTGTTCAGTGTTAGACATTTTGGCTTGTGACCTGGTCACAGCAAACACATCTGCAGGGATGCCCAGCATTTCTGCATGGGTCCTGAGCTCCACTTCTGCCCAAGCTGAAGTTTCTAAATCATTGCTAAGCAAGCATTCAACTGGTAGGTCTGCACTTACCACAACCTTCTTAAGGCCAGTTACCCCTCCCCAGGAGAAGTTAACAACTGCCAGAGTATGGTCTGTCCTGACATTGCTAGCATTGGTCACTTGGTACATTTCACCAAGTATAATCTGCCCAGGATTCACAAGGTCTTGTGTCACCATGGTGACACTTGCCCCTGTGTCACTAAATGCCAAAGCCTCTTTTCCATTGATTAAGGGCTGTTGTCAGTACTTGCCCAGATTACTGGGACTCACAGAGGAGGTCACATCCATGCCTCCATCACAGACTAGGTCAGCCTGAGTGAGTTCTCGGACTAGGTCAGAGCTCATCTCCTTACCCAGGGTCAACCCTACTAAACCCTTTGCTTGTGTAGTCCCACCACCAACTGTAACTGCACTAGGGGGAGCAGGTGCCTTAGGGGCATTGGTAGGGGCTGGAGTAGAGTCTTTGGACTTGGTGCAATCACTGGTCCAGTGGGTCTTTTGCTTACAGACCTTGCACCATGGTTTCTTTTGGCCTTTCCCTTTGTTAGACTGTGAATCCCCACCTGAAGAAGATTTTTGGGGGCCTTGTGAAGACTTCTGGTCTTTACCCTTCTCCCCACCCTTATCAGAGTTCTTAGAATCTTGCTTCTTTGGGTCACCACCTTGGTTCTGTACCTTCTGCCTCACCCTGGTTCTGACCCATTTGTCTGCCTTCTTTCCCAATTCTTGGGGAGAGGTCAGATCAGAGTCTACCAGGTACTGATGCAACAGCTGATTTTGACAGTTATTAAGAATCTGCTCCCTCATGATAAGATTGTACAATCCTGTGAAGTCACACACCTTACTGCCCATCAACCAACCTTCCAGAGCCTTAGCAGAACAATCCACATAGTCTACCCAGTCTTGAGTCTGTGCTTTTTGGGTATCTCTGAACTTTAACCTGTATTGTTCAGTTGTTAGGCCAAACCCATCAATCAGAGCACTCTTCAAGACTTTGTAATTGTCAGCATCCTCTTCTCTTACAGTGAGGAGCTTGTCTCTACCTTTGTCTGCAAAGGAGAGCCACAAGATTGCTGCCCACTGCTCCTGAGGGACCCTCTGTACTTTACAGGCCCTCTCCAGTGCAGTTATCCATTTGTGGATGTCATCCCCACTCTGGTAGGGAGGGACAATCTTGCTCAGGTTTCTATGGTCATAAGACCTTTCCCTATCTCTGGGGAAATGGCTGCCACCATGGGACTCTAGTCCCAACTTTTTCTCTCTCTATAGAGATCTAGGGACTCCCTGTCTATAGCCAATTGCTGTTTTCTGAGTTCAAGCTGGGCTTGCTCATACTGAATCAGTCTCTTCCTCCTCTCATGAGAGGATTCCCTTCCATGAGAGGAGACAGAGGTCCCTACTGAGGTGTCAGAGTGGTTAGACTCCTGAGAAGGAGATCTAGGCCTTCTGGGCACACTCACAATTCTTCCTGGGGGGACAAAGGGGAGGTCATTCTGATCCTCCTCCTCCTCCACAGGAGGAATTGGGTTTTCCAGGTCAAGGTCATTTTCACCTTCCTGGCCAGTTTCAGAGGGGGGCCTGGGTTTCTTCACCCCTGACCCCTTCCTCATTTTCTGCCCCACCCTCTCTGCCTACCCCTTCAGACCCTAGGGGTCTGCTGAGATCATCAGCCAGTAACACCTCCCTGAGGTGTTGGGTGCTGGCACTTTTGCCTGCCTTCAACTTCCTAGTATTGTCCAATGCTCTCAATTCCAAGAATGGGAGATTATCATACTTGGAGGGGAGAAGCCCACTGGCTTCTGGCAAGGACTCACTGGGTCCTGGCTTTGAAGACATTACTAGTGAGGTGTGGTGTATGCACTACCTACTCTAGTGTGGCCTACTAAACTCTCTTGAGTTGTAGAAAGGGTGTGCTATCCCTTAACACACAACTCTAAGTTCAGTAGAACTTACTGTATACTAAGCTTGATTTATATGTACCTAAGGTACCCTTAGTGGTTTTCAGTTGATCAATTCAATTGAGATTATCTGGTAAAACAATAGCAAGCTGGAATCCCACACGCTGCACACCAATGTGAGAAGTTGGCCTGGTATATGCTGTCCACTAATTATAGTGGGCACCTTGCACCAGTCCAAACAACCCCTTATTGGAGATAGGTTAAAGACAACCTTTATTGAAAGCTATCCTAGTGGTAGCTATGGAGAGCAGCCTTCAGGCTAAGTCTTGAAGGAATGTAAAGCAGCTTGTTTTACCAGTCTATAATCTCTTGAGTGACCAAATGAAAGAGGACCACACCAGGTATATATTCAAAATATATGTATTTATTGCTAAACACACCCCTCTAGTCTCTTTATGAGGCTAGAGTTCGAAGTACATAAGTTATAAGTTAGTTATCAACAGTAATAGCACAAATACACGTTTGAGCCCTAGGGGCGTACCAAACCATATACCAATAAAGTGGTATAAGAACCACGACTGAGCTAGACACAAGGCCTAGAGCCTGTAGAAGTGCTTGGACCACAAGGAACCACCCAAGGTAGTGACACAGGGGACCCACGGGGGACGCGTGCAGTGTGAGAACACAGCCGCGAATCGCCGTTGACTTCTATGGGGAACGTCGCGGTTGGAGTTTTAAAGAAAAGGGACACTTAGAGGAGGACTTGGAGCAAACCCCTTTAGAACTAGGTCGTTCTAGAGTCTATACCCACGGGAGCACCGGAGTACTCGAGTTACCTCACCCAGGGAAGCCGGGTGCATAGGTGTCTTTCGGGGTCGGGTTTCGTCGTCGTTTACAATGGCGATCTGCTGCAAAGTGCTGCTGGCGACCAAGTCGAAAGTGTTCGGGTGGATCCAAAGGTGGATCGGAGATCTGAAGAACCTGAAAGCAGAGGGGACAGAGTCTGGGTCACTAGCCAGTGACCAGGAAGGCGATGAGCGGATGCCCACCGATGTCGGGTGCTTCAGGTAGGTTGACGGTCATCTTGACTCTTCAGCCACGAGGTCCAGGAGGTGTCGACGACGACCAGGAGCTGGATTCGAGCTGTCCCATGACGATTGTCGATTGCAGGGGTGTCGGCGACCAGATTGGACCCAACAAGCCTTGGCAACGGCAAGTCTCTTGGAAATGGAAGAAGGACGTTGATGCAGACCAGCAAGGTCTGAGGGACTCACCCAGCGAGGGTAAGTCAGGGCAAGCCTGGAGCAACCAGGGAAGCCCAATTAGAATAAGAGTTGCCTTCGGGAGGGCCCACTAGCCAACGGACTAGCGACCGCAAAGGAGCCTCGAGTGGACGCACTTGGAGCTGGCTCACGGGACACTTGTGGAGTGGGGGCCAGTGATCTTCGGTGCAGTCGGTGCTGGAGGCGGGGGCTACTCGGAGCCCAAAGCACAACTTCGTGGAAGCCCAGGAAGAGGATGCACTTGCAAATGTGCTCGGTGTCCAGGGGTCACGGTTCCACGTTACCCACGACAGCTATGGGCCTCAGCTTTGCTGGGGACTCAGGGCAGCCTCGGGGAAGTCTGGAAATCCACCTCTGGTGATGCAAAGACTTCGGCGTCCGGCGGGAGCTTCAGCGATGCAGACCGGACAATTGCTTCTTTGGTGCCTGCCAAGCAGGGAGTCACTCCTTGACCCCAAGGGAGATTCTTCAGTCCTCTAATCTTAAAGTAGAGCGTCGAAGGTCCAGGATTCTGTGTCAGAGTTTCATCCAGGTAAATCTAAAGTCCTAAGGACTGGGGTCCCATACTTATACCAAGTTAGGGGTTGGACATACTCTGGGGACCCACCTATGGGAGGGTCAGGGAAGAGGGGTGGTTACACCCCTTTCCCTTTGTCCAGTTTCGTGCCAGAGCAGGGACTGGAAGCCCCTGAACCAGTTTGAACTGGGGTATGCACAGGGACACCAAGTGTGCCCCCAGTGCAGGACTTCAAAGCACCAGAGAGTGCTCCCGCCCAGCCCCAATACACATTATCCTGTCTGGGGAGGTGGTTACACCTCCCTGGGACAGGAAACCTATTGTCCAGGCCTCCCCTGCCGGAGTTTCAGTCAGCAGCAGGAGGCCAGACCCGTGTCTGTGGCAGCGGCATCCATTTTGTGATGCCAGGGCTTGGAAAGAAGTTACCGGGCAGGCCGGTGTGTACATGTCTCTCCCTCTAGAAGGGTGGAATGCTACCCCCGCCGCCAGAACTGGCGGGGGGTAGTATTCCAAGATGTTTGACACCAAACACGACATGTTTCCGTGCAGCCATCCCAAAGTTAGCATTTAACGCGAGGTTATAATGCGCTTAAGAGTATATGGTCAGGCTGCACTACAAACAGCATCAGAGAAGGGTCTCCGAACGCTGCAGAGGGGCTCTGCTCATGCAGGGGCACCCTCTCACATAGGAACCAAGCACTCTGCCTTCAGGATTGACAAGGCCTGCCATAGGAGTGACTTATAGGTTTATATGTGTGTATGTATGTAGTGCTATAGGTAACCTATATCACAGTAAGGGTGCATGCACCACCTTACCCAGGCTGCAGTAGCAGACCTGTGGTGTCCTTTTGGATGGCCTTCCAGGGGTGGCACAATACATGCTGCAGCCCCTGGTAGGCCTCTGAGGTACCTATGCCCTGGGTACATAGTATACCATATACTAGGGACTTATAAGGGCACTCCAGATTCCAATTAGAGATGTGCCTAAGGCACATGGAAACCATTTTAGAGAGGAAGCAGCTAGGCTGGGGTTCTGATTAGCAGGGCCCCAGCCAGACTAAAGTCGAAAAACAGTGAAGCATCAGCAAAAAGTGGGGGTACCCATGTGAAGCAGATCCTACTCTCCTACAATGATGCGCTGGAACAATCCCTGTATAAGCACGCTTACAACTTCTCAACCAAAAGATGGCGCCAAAGATTCCACCTAAGAGCTCTTTCAAGTGGTGTCCAAACTTAACACACAATCAAGTAGTGCAGTAATGAACCATTCCCAAGCCTCTGCGACACACTAGCGTTTAGCTTCAGGGATAAAGTCAACCAAATCTATTCTAAGTTTGAGGCACCAACCTCTTACATCGCTAGGGCTGATACCAATCAATTCCACTAAATTTTCCTTTGCAGAATTTTTTCTGGTTACCATTGATCAGATAGCCAATATGATCATTAAGGCCAAGTCAGGCTCTCTACAAAACCCTTGTCCTCCTTCCATTCTTAAACAGGCTCCTGAGCTGATCGGCATTAGTCTCTCCATTTTTAGCTCCATGTTTAGTACTGGAGTTTTCCCCTCACTTCGGCAAACAGCCTCCATCCTACCTCTCTTAAAAAAAATAGCCTGAACCTAGTCGAGCCTTGCCACTATCGCCGGATCTCACGGCTTCCACTTCCCGCCCAAATAGTTAAGAAAGTCATGAACCCTCAGCTGGCCTCCTATCTACAAGACAATCAACTACTTGATGAAACTCAATTCGGCTTCAGGTCAGGGCCCAAAAACGGCCTTGTTCAAAGCTACAGAGGAAGCTAGGGCTGCACTAGATAATGGAGGAGCCGCAACTCTTATCCTTCTTGATTTGTCGGCAGCATTCAACACAGTTGATCACAAGCTGCTGATTAACCGTTTGAGTTCTCTTGGAATCAAGGATAAGGCTTTGGCCTTACTCACCTCCTTTCTTACAGACAGACTACAATCAGTTGCCTTGGGCCACTACGAATCCTCTCCCTTCACTCTTCCTTGTGGGGTCCCTCAGGGATTATCTATCAGCCCTACATAATTCAATATTTACGTGATAGAGCTGGCCACTTTATTTTTGTCTTTTGACCTGTCTCTGACGACACTCAAATTGTCATGTCAGCCTTCAAAATGGCACAGAAGTGTCAGCTCAATTCCATGACTGTATGTGGGCCGTCAGTCTATAGATGAGTAGACATTGCCTGAAACTCAACTCAGGTAAAACGGATTTAGTACTATTTGGAAACCTCTCCCCAGCTTGGTCCCCTTCTTGGTGGCCTGAAGAATTGGGCCCCTTCCCCATCCTGGTGAACAAGCCTAAACATTTAGGAGTGCTAAAATGGAAAGCTGAAGTTTGGGCAGCAGGTCAATGCAATTATCTCCTCTAGTTTTTATTTACTTAGGACAATTAAAACAATCCTGCCTTTTATCCCTGTGCATACCAAGAAGACTGTGATTATCACCTTAGTTCTATATAAAATAGACTATTGCAATACCCTATGCAAGAAAAATATCTCAATAAGCTCCAGATAGTACAGAATGCTGTGACTAGGCACCTCCTAGGCATTCCTAAATTCCAATCTGTCTCCAAGGAAATTCAGAGAATTCACTGGCTTCCTGTAAGAAGCCGTATCAGATTGAAAGCCCTCCTTAAGGCCTATAAGGCTCTTCATAACACCAGCCCTCTGTTCCTTAGACATTCCTTCAAATGGTACAACCCAGTAGACCTCAGCATTCTGAAGGGGCAAATCAAATGTTGCTACCCAGATTCCGAAAGGCAAACTGGGGTGGCAGAAGCTTTACGACAGGAACCGATAAGCTCTGGAATAGTCTACCCTTCCATATCAGAATCCTGCCCACTTTGATCTCCTTCACAAAGGAGCTCAAAGCATGGCTGTTTATTAATTAGGTGTAGTAATCTGCTTGTGAGGTAATGCATCTTCCCTGCCCTTGTGCTCTATGTGATGTCATTTGGAATGTGAGGAATGTTTGTACTGGTGGGAGAGCAGTTGGAGAAGATGGGCTGACAGCCAGGAGGCGCTCCTGGTGGGGCTTACATTGGAACTTACTAAGATGTAACTTGGAGAATAAACTACCAACTACAAGAGCTGTCTACGAGACTTCTTTGATTATTACATTAGGGTTTTCTCACTCATGCTCAGGAGAAGTCAGCTCCAAGACACCTTATGGTATACGTGCGCTTAATTAATTTTTATAACATAACACAACGTAAGGCTTTGCTCACCGTAATTATGGTACAAAACTGTTCATTATTATTATGTTTCACCCTAGTGCATGATCAATAGCAAGGTTTTTTTGATAATACTCCAATTCTCTAAGCAGTAAAGTAAATGAAAACATTTTGTGCAACCCATGTTATAAGTATCATTAATAATACCTGCTCTTTATAATTAGTAGTGAAAACTTACAGTGTATAAAGTTCTGCTTGAAGAGGAGTCCTGCTTGACTTCTGTATGATAAGCTGCTGGAGAAATATTAAATGAAAGTCACCTTTTGTAAATGTCCACTTTTAAGATGGCCTGCTAGCTTTAGGCTCGGCTCACTCTATAAAAATACCACACACATATATACAACTAATAGTAGTAAGGCAGGGAGTCACAGTGAGGCAGCATCAGTGTGCATTAAAAAATATCAATGTGCCATGTTTCCACCAGTAGGCAAAGTGTCATGATGCACAATTTAGGGATCTATTGTGAACAATCAAGTGCAAACATTCCTCAGGTCTCTCTTCCAACCACTAACTAGTAGCACTTTACTGAAACTAAGGGCTCGTAGTGATAAAGCGCATCTATGACAAAAGGTTTAAAAGACAAAAAGAACCATGTCTGTGCTGGGCTTTGTGATCCCTGCTCCATTATTTTGTTCCTGCGAATCTCACATTACCAAGAGCCTGGGCCATTTCAGTAGCACCCCAGAAGGAAGAGCGGGGTGCCCCAGGAGCCTCCTAAAATGGTGTAAGGATCAGGGATCTTGCAACTTACAGTAATGCATAATATCTGACTCAGAATGTAAGCACCTCGTGTCATCATCTAAATATTCAGTAATGTTCCCAACTCTGAGATCCTACCTCCAGGGTAGCTAGTATAACATGCCCTGTGTTTTCTTTTTCAGTTCACTCTCTCCGGTGCTACTCCTGCATGGCAGGCATGAATGATAGAAACTGCATGGCTGTAGAGACCTGCCCTGACACAAAGACCTATTGTGAGACAATAGTTGGTAAGTTTCAGTGCTGTTCTCTGGACAGGTATGGTTATCAATATCTTTATTAGTGGGAATGGTATAGCCCCTTTGTCAGTTCCAGTATCTCTTCAAAGCACACTCAGAGGCTGTCATTAGGAGTCACCTGAAGCGGCATACCTCAGGGTTACCACTGTGGCTGGTTCTGAGTGGCCAAGGTTACTAGGTGATGAAATATCCGGCCTGTTTTTATCTGGTGCAAAACCACTGGCATTTTCCACCCGCTTGAGTGAGTAAATTATCTTGCACATTAAGGTGGGCGGGAGGGGCTAGGGAAAGGCACAAGAGACAGGGGAGAGCTGAGAAAGCAGAGGGAAGACTCCAACTTAAGATGATGACCAACTCTTGTGCGCCTAAACTAGAGGTATAAATCTTATGACATACCTTGTGAGGAAGGTTACTTCCTTGCTTCTGGACATTGAAAGAACTCATCCACCACCCACACACCCCTGGAGTACAGCACTGGCACAGGTTGCTACCCTCTCTGTATCCTCCCTAATCTGCCAAGGCACCAAAGCTACAATGAGCTTGCAGACAGGTCTCCTGTTACCAGATGCTCTGACTCAGTGGTGTAACTATGCAGTACCATCTGGTGCCAGTGAGGTCTTTTCCAGGTCCATTCTGGCTCATAGGGTTGGTGTTAGTGCAAGGAATCTGCAGGAGCTTTTATGTCCATCGGAAATGTCACCAAAGGTAAGTTTCATGCACTTCAATGAAATGAAAGAAATATTTAAGGAAAATATTGCTTATCATGTTCAGATTATTCTTACAATATTGCATACACGCTACATCTGTGTAATAAATGGATCCACTGCTCTTATAAAACTGCTCGTATATGTAAAGTTCTCTCCCACTAATTGATCTTCTTCGGGCTGCGTGAAAACGGAGAATAAATACATGGTGGGCTACATTTTACGGTGGTGCAACTTTCAGTTTTGTGGAGCAGAATGACAAACCAGTTACTTCTCCAAAATACTGAGGGCCAGATGTATGTTTTGCGAGTCCTTAATAGCGATTTTTACCGAATCGCTATTAAGGAGTCGCAAAATGGAATGTATGTAGGAATCGCAATAATAATTGCGATTCCTTAATTGCGAATCGCAAATTGAGATTCGCAATCAAGGAATACCTTCCCATTCATTCCTATGGGCCAAGAGGCGAGTAACCAAGAGGTACTCGCAAATTGCGTGCGCAATTTCAAGGGTGCAAGGGTTCCAAAAGGACACCCTGTTGCACCCCTGAAATGTACATGTGTGCACATGTGGCGCACTTGTCACATGGCACTTTGAAAAAAGCAAAAAAGTGCTTTTTTGTAGGAAATCGCAAATTACCACCAACTTGAAGTTGGTGGTAATTTGCGATTCCTTAAGGCAATATCGCAATTTGTGATGCCTACTAGCATAGCATTTAGGGAATCGCAAATTGTGATTCTCTAACTGCTTGCGCACAATAAGGAATCGCAATTTTTGCGATTCCTTATTTTGCAAGAGGGTATTTGCCTACCTACATTGCACACAGACAAATTGCGATCGCAAACGCAGAAATTCTGCGAATTTCAGCGTTTGCGATCGCAATTTGGCTTCCTACATCTGGCCCTGAGTCTTTTTGGTTTCATGGAAGAAAGCGGATGGCGGAATTTCATGTACTTGTCAAAAGCATTTGCTTATCAGGGGTTCTAGTTCAATGAAAAAATATGATTTTGTCTTCTCCAGTCACCATTTTCATTCACAAGTGGGGATTCTGATTGGTGAAGACTTCTAGTATCCAAGATATCCAATTTTGGGACAAAATAATTCACTTAAGAGGCCTCTGACCCCCCCTCACGGAATAACCCTGCTAACTTCCTGGCCCTGGACAGCCGTGGGCATGTAATTGCAAGGAATCCTGAGAACTGTAGTGTTTTAGTACGCTACCCCATATGAAGACAAATTACCTCTTAAGTGAGATCATTGCTCAGACTTTGGCAATTGCTCCGTAAGAGACAATGGATTGTTGTTGACTACTGCTCAGTAAGTAGGATTCATTTCAGAGAACCAACCCATTGTCTGTTACCATAACGAAAACTGTGCTGTAGAGAAACTCAAACAAAGTAACCACTTAGCGTTTTGCAACACAGTTACATTTCAAGTTTCAGTCAGCGTGAAACTTGAGAAAGGCAACAGTGCTGCTAAATTTCCTATTTCATGTAAAGTGATGGTCAGTCCTGGCTCCTTGATATACCCCAGTAAATATATTGTTGGTCAGAGATTTTCATTTATGGTTTGTGTTTTTGGATTCAGCTTGGGTAGGTAGGCATTGCTAATCCGAGCTGGATCAGCAATGTCTACCCAAGCAAAATGACTTCTCTAATGGTCCAAAAACAGATCAAAAAAGAAAATGTCAGTACAAAATGTTTTTAGGGAGGTATATCAGTGGGCCGGGGTTTTGTGGCACTGGCAAAGTAACTGAGCCTTTTATGTTGGGTCAGTATTGTCATCTGTGCCGACGCAGTATTGACCTCCACCATAGGTCAGTATTGTCATCCATGTTGGCCAAAAAGCAACCACATAGTTCTCTCAGAGGTCAACTGGCAACAGACGAAGAGACTGGCGACAGGAGTTCCCCGGAGATCGGGAGGCGCTGACCTCTGACACAGAGTTGGCACATTCATCTAGCAAGGAATCAGTGACACAAATACCCGACCTATTCTGACAATATTTCTACTTTCCATGATATCTCTCAACACCTTACTGCCTTGCAGAAGCCCCAGACCTGCATGCTGCAGAGGGCAAAACATGTGTTGGCTGTACTTTCTAGCTGACATCGAGCCATGACCAGACATTTAAAGAAAATCATGGTTACAATTTACTGTTCAATTCTCTCTTTCTCACAATCATTATACAGTGGATACCTATGTTTTATTACATTTTCTGAAAGACGTAGGAATGGAGGGTACAGGGTTTCAGATTACCTAATTTTCACAAAAACAGTCCCACTCAGTCGAAATGGGCATTTTTGCTACCAATCAATCCTGTCTGCGTGGGAGTGCCGCATATCTAATGTGGTAGTGTGACTTTTCAGAGCTTCCATATGCAGATGGCCCACAAATCGTCTTCTTGGTCAACCTAGCACCAAGTTAACTTTCAGAACTATCTTGCAGCCATTTATTGCAAACATTTTCTCAAATTAACCACCACTAAGTCTGAAATCTTAGGGGCAGATTTACAAGAAGGTGCCAGCGTGGCACCGCAAGCCCTTTGGCTGCGCCACGCTGCGCCACGCTACGGCACTTTCAGAGCACAGGAATGTGACATATTTACAATATGTCGCATTCCTGTGCTCTCCCCTGCGCTGGCACACAAACAGCTGCCATGCGCTGGCGCAGGCACCCTTGCACCATGGTGCAAGGATGCCTGCGTCATGGGGAGATTGTTTTTGTGCAGGAAGGGGCACCTTCCTGCACATAAACAATCACTACAGGCATTTTCCTCTTTCAATACGTGCTGTAGAATGCAGCACGCATTGAAAGAGGAAAAAAATGAGGAAAATTGAAAACATTTCTCCTCGTTGCGCCTTGCAGCGCCACCCCTAGGGTGGCGTAGCATAGTGACGCATTTCCAGGTTTACAAATCCTCGTAAATCTGGAAATGTGTCGGATTCCATGGGTGTTGCGTGGGAACACCCACAGCAACACCCATGGAACGCCCCTTTCACGCAAAGTGCTGCATGTACAGGGGCTGTATTTTCAAGGACAGGAAAAGCCATGCAGGGTGGCTGTTCCTGTCCTTGAAATATGGGGCAGAGAAATGCGCTGCCAATGCGTCACAAAAAGTGACGTACTGGCAGCGCAAGGGGCTTGTAAATCTGCCCCTTAGTATTTAGGGGAAAAAAACAAGAGAACTCTTAAATAACTTCCTCTGGCCACCTCACATTCAGTGGCCAAGCATGTAATATTAGTGGTACCTGCTTCTATACAGTGCAAATTGTTAGATGATGACTATCGCACCTAACCCCTTTGCAACATTTACCAGTTGTGGTAGCATAAGTGCTGTCTATGACTGATTATTGCAGTGGGCTTTAGGCAGGTTTTCCACA
This sequence comes from Calotriton arnoldi, assembly GCA_963921515.1. Taxonomy (NCBI): domain Eukaryota; kingdom Metazoa; phylum Chordata; class Amphibia; order Caudata; family Salamandridae; genus Calotriton; species Calotriton arnoldi. Next base: position 703,005 of record CAWUFW010009616.1, on the reverse strand, counting down.
ATACCCGGTGACTACAATGAGACTGATATGCAGTAGTGTGTCTAATTCTCCTTCTGAAGAATAGCGGCTGTTCCTCATGCTTGAAGAGATCGCCATTGGCTAGTCATTAAATGGAAAAGTTAGTTCAAGTGCCTATGTTTGGTTCACTAGGCTTCTTGAGAATCTAGCTCTCTGGTTTTCTGTTTGCCCCATATGCTCTTATTTGTTCACTTTGGTCACCATGGATATAAAAGGGAAAGAAAGGGTTGCAGGTAGCTTAGGTTAAGGGGTTGTAAGCTTTGGAACAGCTGTCTCACAATTAATTTTTAGGAAGTCACTGAAAACCTTTCCATTTTGTTAACTATATTTTGTTAAGTTCTTTTCGTGACTGCTTTTTCAGTCTTCCTGATATCATTTGGCTTTGTCTACAGGGCCAAGTACCCTATGGGTTACGCCTGTATTCATTTAAGACTCCAAATTAAATCAAATCAAGGTCCAATTATAATCAAATCTTTATAGCAAAAGTTCTACTATAAGGCATTCTGCAGCAATTGAATTGGCATTGTGGTGTGCAGCACAGGTCCATGTCACATACACATCTGTCTGCATTACGTTTATCTTTTTTTATAGGTACAGAAACTATGCTATCCTGTTAATGGCACAGAAATACAGATGCCTTTAGGGTAGGATTAAAGGCACACGGCTGAGGCCGAGGTCATATTTTGGCCTTGCAAACGTAAAACCCCAGTGTAAATTGTAAAACAACTGTTCCTTGAGTAAACCCTGTACATGAAATATTAGGATTGTTTCGGACAATTAGACTGCTTCGAACACTGGTACCTACTACGGTGGCTTGTCTGCACTCCAGATTCAGCCTGAGTATGAAGGAGGCATAGGAAGGAAGCTGGGACAGTTGGCCTGTTTGTTGGTATATGCTGGCTGACAAACAGACCTCCTCACTATGGGGCTGGTGCATGGTCTTCCAGGTAAGCGGGAAGTATTTTCCAGACTAATTATATTTATTCATACAAAAGGACACACAGATGGGAAGCTGCACCAACCCCATCCAACATGATCGCACACTTTAGGAAACTGCCGCAGGCAGAATGCGGAGATCAGAGCCATCCCACATTTCTGGAAATGCTGTTGGTTGTAATGATTTCTTTGTGATCTTCCAATGTATGTCAGATGACAAATATTCTGGACATTTATTAACCAATTGCTAATAAGTTCATCCAGAGAAGGCAACCAATTACAATGTTTTAGTTTCTTACAAGTAGATGTGATACATTAAAGGCCCTTGTGAGTAATTTTAATCAGTAAATCCCTCAAACTCACAGGAGGCACAAATCTTGCCTCTTGACCGTGTCATGAACAATAATCAAATCTAATGTTACATGTGCACAGTATCTCGAGCGGGAAAGTAAATACCTTTCCCTAGGCCAACCATTCTTAACATACTTCATAACTTCCTTCAATATCTAATTTTCCTCACATGTCTCTTTCCATTCACTCTCCATTGTGATCCACTACATTCTTGAACAGCAGCAACCACACGCTCTGAGTGGTCCAACGACTGAGTACTGACATCCCTTGTTAAAGGCCTACTAAAAAGACAATCTGGCCTGGCATTTTTAACACCAGCTAAGTATTTAATATTAAAACTGAACTTCTGTAATGTGGATAACACGTTGATCGGTCTTGCTGAAGCTTATCTAGACCTTTACCTTCGAGTAGAAACACTAATGGTTTGTCATCCTTACTAATTTGAAACCTATTTCCCCCTCAAAAAATTCTTTAACTTTTCTACAATACACAAACAAGCCAAGGCCGCTCTCGATGGTGCTGTACTTAGTTTCGTATTGGTTTGATGATATAGAGGAACATGCAATTGTACATTCATACCAGTCATTCATTTGGCGTAAGAAGGCACCAAATCCCAGCATACTACCATCAACCTAACAATGCACTTTTCTCCAGACACAAAAGCAGTCATTGCTGAAGCATCAACAATCAACTGGCTGGTCTTATCAAGTGCATCCTGTTCTTCTTCAGACCAAAAACATTTAGTCCCTTTGTTCAAAAAAACTCTTAAAGGTTGTACAATGTAAGCATAACCATGTGCAAATTATACTTACTATAAAACCAAGAAATCTCCTTAAAGCGCCTTTATCTGGAGGGATTTGTGCATCAATTGAATCTTGAATAAGACAGAATTTCAGCTTTATGTCCTTGCCTGAAACATTGTGCCCCAGATAATCCACTTCCTGTAAAACAAAGATATATTTCTATTTTCTTATGGTCATGCCTCTTTCCTTAAAATGCTCAAAACTCTTTCTAAAATGGCATTGTGCTCCTGTAGCGGTTTAGTAAAAAATAAAATATTATCCTGAAAGGCCTGGACTCCATGCATATTTAACAGTCTGTGAGCTTCTAAAAATCACTTGATGTGGAAACCAAACTGAATGGCAACTGCAGATACTTGAGAGCACCAAAGTGTAACAAATTTTGTTATTTCTTGGGAAGTTTTACCTAACGGAACTAGATGATATGCTTATCTCAGATCTGTTATGGAGAAACATTTTGCACTCCCAATATTTGCCAAAAGAGCCTGGAGTTTCAGCAAAGGATGGCAATCAAATAAGATATTTCTATTTAGATTGGTTAAGTCTACACAAAGCAGAATCTCACCCGATGTCTTACATATGATTATAACTAGTGAGACACATTCAGCAAAATCTACTGGATCAATAATTTTTTCTGTGCATAATCTGTCCAAAGTGTTCTTTAAATCATCCCTAACACTCAAAGTTATAGATCTGACTTTGTGTACAATGGGTGTCACTTGTTTCTTTAACTTAATTTGATGTTCAAACTCCACTTGTTTACTGAACATCTCAGGAAACCTGTCCAGTACGTACTTTATGTTAGGTAATTTATTTCAATTTTCAGTTTCACTGTCACATGCAATATTTGAGCGAGGTAGATCACCCAAAACAATTGGATCCTCAGCACCTGGCTAAGCCATATCCCCATTTCGGCAAATCTTGCCACCCAACTTTATCTCTGACTTTAAAAACTACATACATTTTGGTTTTAATGAACCTGTGTAAACATCCTAATGACTCAGTAAAAAATCCTAACAAATCAATATTGAATCCTCCAAAGGTCTCGGGAACGATATCAGAGGAACAGATATCAGTTTAACACCCTAGAAATTATAAAACATTTTGTCTGAGATAAACGTGATTTGAGACCCAGAGTTTGCCATAGTCTCCAATGTACCACCAATACTCATTTAACACAAAGGTCCTTTTACCATGTGTTCAATTGTTCAAACCTCTGCATTCAAAGTCAAAAGGACATTCTTTAGTTTATCACAACATTCGCTTTCCTCAATTTCCAGACTATTGATGTTCACTGCCCCTCTACCACTTCTACATACCGAGTGAAAATGTTCTAATTTTAAAGAAAATGTTGCACGTTTTCCTTGTGCTGGATATCCTAGGTTATTGCCTAAATGTGCCTTAGAACCCCAGCCCCTTTAATTGTTTTAATCAGACTACTAGCTGATTAATCTTTGAAATTGGTGGCACATACATTACTAGTGTCAGTAATTGCTCCAATGGCAGTGCTACTACACCCTGCTTTATCTTGTTCAGTTGACATCGCCACAAGTGAACGTTCAATACTACGAGCTAAATTAGAAACCTATTGTAGCATTAGGTTAATGCAACTTAGTAAACGTTCTTGAATCTTTTTAGAAAAGAAATTAAAAACAAATTGATCACAAATTAATTTATCCCCATTCTTCATAAAACTCCATGTGGATACTAACACTCTCAGTGCTGCTATGTACTCCTCAACAGATTCATCACTTGACTGTTGGCATCTGAAGAAACTGCAGCTCTGCAATAACACACTATGCTCTTCTGAGTATTTTGTTTGCAATCGGTGCAAGTGCTCCTGGTAGATCCAAAGTTCCAAATACACCTTAGGGCGTATTCCCGTCTTATAAATTATCAAAGACGTGTTGCCCGGCATGACCGAGATCGCTGAACAATACAGCAAATTTAATTAAACTTCCTACATCTATTCTCACCAAATAACTCTCAAAAATTCTTATCCAGTGCTTCCATCTAAGTGGGAGTCTGCCAGGATGAGTGCTTAAAAATGGTAGTGGTAACAAAGTTTTGTATAAGGGCCATATTGAGGATAACTAATTGTCAAATAACAAAGTATATGAAAATCAGGAAGTTAATTAATGTGTTCACCAGTTCTGGTAGCATTATGGAGTACATTTTCCAGCTTCCAGAAAAAATCATACTGTGGTGTACGGGTTCTTAAAAAGCGCATTCTTGTTTAAAAAGTAACATAAATATATCCAGTGCATGTCAGAGCCTCAGCACTCTGAGGGGCATATTCTCAAGAACATGTGATAACTACCCCAAATCCAGCTTAACGCAACACTTCACATCGCAGTCCATCGCGGGAAAATAACGCCGTGTCAACGTGGCATTCCCAACACGGCGGTACCATGCGATAGTCACACGATAACGCGTCAAAGGAACGCGTTAAAATCAACGCGACGCCGCAAAAATGTGAAACTCCAACGCGAAAATAGTAGCGATGACGCCAATCGCGATACAAAAATCTGCGAAAACCATCCACAGGCCTGCAATTCCCACGCGTCATGCGGGAAAATGCACTATAAAAGTAGAAAAAAAACATACAAACAAAAGCCAAACAACAGCAAAGCACAATGGAGGCATCCGGAGCAAGTACAGAGGACAACCAGAACCCCACAAGCCCCCCTGAGGATCAGCCTGGGACCTCGGGGTCAGGGAAGAGCAAGGACAAGAAGAGTAGGAAGAAGCGGTTCAGTCCGCAGGAAAACAGGATCCTGATAACTGAGGTGATAGAACACCATCAAACACTGTTCGTCACCGCCACTGTGTCACTGGCAACTAAAAATGGAATATGGCAGACCATCGTGGACAAGGTGAATGCAGTCGGAGTGCTGAGGAGGACAATGGACGAGGTCAAGAGGTGCTGGAATGATGTGAAGCGCAAAACCAAGCTGAAACTCGCAAACAACCGGAAGGCAGCAATGCAGACTGGAGGTGGGAGTCCAGCGCCACAGGAGGAGCTGGACGAGATGGAGGAAATGGTGTCCACAGTCATCAGTGGGGAGACGGTGGCAGGAGTTGGGGGACCAGACACTGCTCAACATGACCGGACACAACAGCAACAGGGTGAGTAATGACCAGGGACTGGGGGAACGGGGGGAGATGGGCACAATGGCACACATGCACAATTAAGCATAGCACATCTGCGGACAAACCATGCCCCAGACCCCCAACTCCCACCAAGAGACCAATGCACACAGGTATGCAACATCTCAGCACCGCATAAGCACAGAAGCCCGAGGCACACCGCATGTAAGGGATAAGGGGCAGCTACATCAGAGCTGCAGGGGCGACTCCCCCAAAATGCGGCACACACACATTACATGCAGAGCGCATCAACATTGACAACGATGTGGTACAAACCGCAACACGTCCACAACAGAACAGAGGACACAACTGGTGCTGCATGTGCGTAGAAACTGACCAATCACATTTGGCATTGCAGGGAAATGTTAGTTGACAATGTCCAAGTACAAACACACATACGTGATGTAGTCGGAATGTCCACTGTCCCGCATCAAATAGGCAGCTCCCCCCAAACAGTCACAATGTACATTGTCATGCAGTCTGAATGTAAACATGTACAATGCGTCAACATACATGTGAACACAATGTGAAACTGCATTTCCCCTTCACATTGCAGGGGGAAATCCAAAACCTCCTGCGGAGCAGTCCGAACCTCTCTACTCTGATGACGAAGAGGACCACCACACCTTCGACTCCGACGCCCTCCAAAAGCTCGTGGAGAGCCTCCGCAGCCCACTTCCAGGATCAGGGCAGCCCAGCTGCCACGAGGAGAACCCACCCCCTGCACAGAACACACAGCAGGCAGCACCCACCACCACGGCTGCCTCCTAGGACCCCCACGACGAACACATGGCCTTCCAACGCCGTGTGTTGGGGTGCCAGGAGAAGCTGGCTGAACAGGTGCAGGTGGGGTTCGAACACATGGCAGCCAAACTAGACGCCATACGTGGGTGTCTGAGTCCCATCAGGGACCACTCACAGTCCCTAACGGACACCCACAGTCCGCTCCATGCTCTCCAACGGACCATGGCTGACATTGCTAGAGTCCTGACTCTGCGACAAGAACGACTGTCTAGCCAGAGTGCCTCCAGCGATCTCGCCCGGGAGTTGGGACACATGCGGAGGATCATGGAGAACATGGAGTGGACGCAGGCGGAAAGAGCGGCTGCCAGGGCTGCACACCAGCGAGAGGTAGCTGGGTCCCTCAATGCCCTAAAGACCCTCCTCATGGCATTGCTGCCACAAGGCCTGGCGCTGATGCATGCTGCTGCTTCCACCCCATCCACATCTCCGGCCCCTGATGTGTCAGTGCCACACAGTGCAGCAGACATTCCACCTCTGGCCCCTGAGGTGTCACTGCCACACAGTGCTGGAGACAGAACACCACCACCCACATGTGAGGCACATGCAACAGCAGAGGACGAAGATGCGGATGAATCTGCCTTCGTGGTCAGAAGGACGCAGTAGCATTCATCTCCGCCATGTGGCCTGTTTCTGTTTGGTTCTGCCCTCTGCATCATCACCTTCCACTGTCCCCCGATGCACTCTGCGACACTCACCTTGGACCTCGACATGGACTGCCAAATTCTGTTTGGTCACCAATGACACAGCTATCAGACTGCGGACTGAACTCCTCCTCTCCTGATGTACCTGTCATTCCCTGAAGGACTCTGGCTGGCCCTCCACGGGCCAACAATGTAAAGTGGGATTGGCATGGCCCTGTACTGCTCCAGCTGCAACACTCCACTGAATGTGCAATAAACATTCATATTCACACAGATGTGTCATGTCTATGATCTTTCAAGTGTGGAAGTATGGATGAATGTAGAGTCAGTGATTCCCCCTTACGTCCATGTTGCTCATGCTGTGGGACTTATGTCACAAGGTGACAGATTGCCGATTGCGGTCCGGGTGGCGCCGACACTACAACAGAGACACATCCATTAGTCACTTCCTTGTCCAGCCCAGGACGGAACCACGCCCAGAGCTCTGGGGTCATTGTTCACACCCTTACGCTGGACTGGCATACGCCAGGACAGCCCACTCCGCTTACGCACACTTGGGGGGACGACAACGCCACGTGTCCCAGGTCTTCACTGTAGGGATCTGCAGCTCACAGGTCTAGTTGTCAGCATGCCACAGCCACTCCCTCACGGCTGGTGTACACCCACACCACACCCATCCAGCACAGGCGTCACAGGACATGTGACCCTGCCAATAAAAAGGGCCTGGCGCACGTGCTGGACGCCATTTCTACTCTCTAACTGGGTGTCTCCGTGTAGTTCTCATGTATGCATGAGGGCCTAGGGCCCTGCCACCTCACATTGCCCAGTGCCGGGGGTGACATGATGGTGTCCGCACCACGAAACTCAATCATTAAGGGTCCATGGCTAGCGGTGCACAGACTTGGTGGCACCGGATACACTGCGGCAGGCACAGGCACACCGCCACGGGACGGTGTCTTGCGGTGCAGTGAGATAGGGGCACCTAAAGTGCTGAGCGGATGTGCAGCCTGCGATGATGCGCCGTCCTGGTGGTCCGGACTGGCAAGGATCAGTGTGAGCCCTGCTGGACCGCAGTGTAGGCCTGAGCCAGCGGGCAGTGCGGGCCTCCCGCCACGTGGCGTTGCCTCGTGGTTCACAGAGTTAGTGGCACCTCAAGCGCTGAGCGGGTGTGCAGCCTGCGATGATGCCGTGTGCACTGATGTGGTCTCTGCCATTGCGAAATCAAGACCCAGAGTCAGGTGTGTGACCTGGTGGTCCGCGGTGAGGGGCTGCATGATGTGGAGGGTGCCATGGTCGTGGGCCCCGGGCTTGGAGAGCGCACCGGAACGTGTGGGCCCTCTTGGAGACAGGCCGGTGGCGGAAGGTGAGCAGTGAAGCCTGGTTGCGCAGGGGCGGGCCATCACCGCTGGGCGGTGGGAGGGGCTGGGGTGCAGCAGCCTGTGTGCGCAGGGGCGGGCAAGCGATGATGGCGTGTGCAACTGTATGGACTCTGCCATTCATGTCTCTGGACACTGTTTCAGATAAGGGACCTGGGGGACTGCAGTGTATACCGGCACGTGGTTGGGGACACACCGGTGGCAGCAGGTGAGCAGTGAGGCCTAGGTCCACAGTGTCGGCACTCTCTCACCCTCTCTTTCTCTCTCCCTCTCCCTCTCTCTTTCTCTCTCTCTTTCTCCCTCTCTCTCTCTCTCTTTCTCTCTCCCACTCTCCCTCTCTCTCTCTCTCTTTCTCTCTCCCTCTCTCCCTCTCTCTTTCGCTCTCTCTCTCTGTACTTTGATGGGCGCCTGGCACACCTTCTTATCCAGATTTCTGTTTTGCAGGCTGTGACTTACAGAATGTCCTGAGAAGACCCGCCATGCCTCTTCAGAATTGTTGTTTTTGGTTTATTCTGTAATAAACGTATTATTTGGATATTATGATATGAATGTATGATTTCCCTTTTCTGACCACACATGTATGTTAGGTGTTGTGATTGTGCGACTTCTGGCGATTTGTTTGGTTCATGGTTTCGTGGAGTTGAGGTGCAATATCTTTGTCCCAGGGGGGGGGGGGGTGCCCGGGGTGGGGCCCCGGGGGGATGGGGGTGGGTGTTGTTGGCCTATTAGGGCTCCGGGCTGCATGATCGGTTGCTCCAGGGCATCTGTTGTTCTTCTTGTGTGGCTATGGCCTGTGCTCCCTTGTCTGGTGCCGGTTGTCGTCCGACTTTACACCAGTTAGGAGCAGGTGTCAATTTCCTGCTGCTAACGCACCTTATCGCATGTTTTGTGATGTTATCGCCGATATGGCTGATCGTTGGGAATGTTGTGGAGTGGTGTTGTCGCAGATTTTTGCACGGGAACGCCTACTCTGCATATCATTAGAGTTAGTTGCCGGGGTCATCTGTGGCGATGTTTTTTGCGACTGCTTTCGCAGGTAAACTGGTGTTATGGGCTGTTAGCGCCAGCTTGTGAATGGGGCGATGAATTTATCGCGACTTTGGCTTCGATAAAGTGCCGATAACTCGGCGATAGATCCTTCAGAATATGCCCCTTAGTTGCTTTTTAGGCCTCTGTTAGACAGCGCATGCGCTGTCTCAAAAAGACTGTTGTATTCAATATGTGGTCTTCTGCCCGCACATAGGCTTCCCATTTGCTGGCTCCATTGTTGCTCTCATATTCTTTCTCCCCATTTTTCATTGGCATGCATGCGTCCTGCCTCTTCTTGTGTTTAGCCCTCCCCGGGAGCATGGACCAGGTACTAGTATCTATCCCCTGCTCCCATTTTATGACCATTTTAGAACCAACTTTGGGGCATATTCTCAAGGACTTATCGCCGATTTATCGGCACTTTAGCACCGCAAAAGTGGCGATAGATTTATCGCCCAATTCCCAAGCTGGTGCAAACTGCCGATATCGCCAGTTTTCCAGCGATAGCTTCCGCAAAAAACATCGCCACGGATGAGAGTGACAACTAACGCTAATGATATGCAGAGTAGGCGTTCCCGTGCAAAAACACACGAAAACACCACTTCGCAATATTCTCAACGACCAGATGCGATCCAAAAACAGGGGCTAAGGCACGTTAGTAAACAGGGATTTAACACCTGCCTTTTACTGGTGTTAAGCAGGACGACAACCTGCAGCATGAAAGGGAGCCCGGCCCAGAGCCACATCTGAAGACCAACACATGTCATGGAGCTACTGATCATGCAGCTCGGATACCCAAGAGATCCACAACACCCACCGCCACCACCCCCAGGCCCACCTCCCTCGGCCCACCCTCCCCCCGGAATGTTTTATTCGCATTCAGCGGAGTGTTGAAGCTGGACCAGTATAGGGCCATGCAAACCCCACTTTACATTGTTGCCCCGTGGAGGGCCAGCCAGAGTCCTTTAGGGATTGACAAGTTCATCGGAAGAGGAAGACTTCAGTCCGCAGTGTGATTGCTGTGTCATTGGTAACCAAACAAAATATGGCAGTCCATGTCGAGGTCCAAGGCGAGTGTCGCTGAGTGTATCGGGGGACAGTGGAAGGTGTTATTCCAGGGCATGATGCAGAGGGCAGAACCAAGCTGAAACAGGCCATATGGCGGAGATGAATGCTACCACTTCATTCTTACCACAAAGCCAGATTCATCATCATATTCGTACTCTGATGTGTCAGGTGCCTCACATGTGGGTGGTGGTGTTTAGTCTGCATCACTGTGTGGCACTGACACAACAGGGGCCGGAGGTGGAATGTCTGCCGCACTGTGTGGCACTGACACTTCAGGGGGCGGAGATGTGGATGGAGTAGTAGCAGCAGCATTCATCCGCGCCAGGCCTTGTGGCGGCAATGCCATGACAAGGATCTGCAGGGCATGAAAGATCACAGCTACATCTCGCTGGTGTGCAGCCGTGGCAAGCATTCTTTCCGCCTGCATCCGCTCCAAGCTCTCCATCATTCTCCTTATGTGTCCCAACTCCCGGCTGACATCGCTGGAGCCACTCTGACTAGACAGTTGTTCTTGGCTCAGAGTCATGACTACAGCGATGTCAGCCATGGATTGTTGGAGAGCATGGAGCGGACAGTGGGAGTCCGTTAGGGACTGTAAGTCATCCCTGATGGGACTTAGACACCCACGTATGGCATCTAGTTTGGCTGCCATGAGGTCGAACCGCACCCGCAGCTGATCAGCCATCTTCTCCTGGCACCCTAACACACGGCGTTGGAATGCCATGTGTTGGTCGTGGGGGTCCTGGGAGACAGCCGTGGTGGTGGGTGCTTCCTGCTTTGTGGTCTGTGCAGGGGGTGGGGTCTCCTCGATGCAGCTGGGCTGCCCTGCTCCTGGAGGTGGGGTGCCGAAGCTGTCCATGAGCTGTTGGAGGGCATCGGTGTCGATGTTGGGGAGGCCCTCTTCATCATCAGTGCTGAGTTGTTGGGTCTGCTCTGCAGGAGGTGTTGATTCTCCCTCTGCAAGGTGAAGGGGAGATGCAGATTGACATTGTGTTCACATGTATGTTCACGCATTGTACAAGTTTACTAACAGACTGCATGACAATGTACATTGTGACTGTTTGTGAGGAGATGCCTATTTGATGCGGGACAGTTGACATTTCTACACCATCAGGGATGTGAGGTTGTACTTGTACATTATCATCTCACAGTTTCCTGCTATGCCAAATGCGAATGGCCATTTTCTACACACAAGCGGCAGCAGTTGTGTCCTCTGTTCTGTTGTGAAAGTGTTGCAGTTTGTACCACATTGTTGTCAATGTTGAGGTGCTCTGATTCTTATGTGTGTGTGCTGCATTGTGGGTGTGTTGCCCATTCAGCTCTGATTTGGCTGGCCCTTATCCCTTTCAGGCGGTGTGCCTTTCACTTCTGTGCTTATACAGTGCTGAGATATTGCAGACTTGGGTAAATTGGGCTCTTGGTCGGAGTTGTGACTCTTGGGCATGGTTTGTCCGCAGATGTGCTATACTTAATTGTGCATATGTGCCATTGTGCCCATCTCCCCCCGTTCCCCCAGTCCCTGGTCGTTACTCACCCTGTTGCTTTTGGCTCAGGTCATGTTATGCAGTGTCCGGTCCCCCAACTCCTGCCACCGTCTCCCCAATGATGACTCGGGTCACCATTTCCTCCATCTCATCCAGCTCCTGGTGTGTCGCTGGACTCCCACCTCCAGTCTGCATTGCTGCTTTCAGGTTGGCTGTGAGTTTCAGCTTGGTTTTGCGCTTCACATCAGTCCAGCGCTTCTTGCAGTCGTCCACTTCCCTTCTCTTCACTCCAACTGCATTCACCTTGGCCAAGATGGACTGCCATATTGTATTTTTAGTTGCCAATGACACAGTGGAGGTGATGAACAGTTGGTGGTGGTGTTCTATCACCTCCGTAATGAGGATCTGGTTTTCCTGCGTACTGAAACGCGGGTTCCTCTTCTTCTTCTCCTTGCCCTTCCCTGACCCGAGGTCCCAGGCTGGTCCTCCGTGGGGCTTGTGGGGTTCTGGTTGTCCTCTGTACTTGCTCCGGCTACCTCCATGGTGCTTCGCAGTTGTTTGTGTTTTGTTTGTGTTTTTTGTTGCCGCTTTTATAGTGGTTTTTCCCGCCTGACTTGTGACACTTGCAGGCCTGGCACTGCTTATCGCTGAATTTTTTATCGCAGTTGGGCCCATCGCAACTTTTTTCACGTTCGGGTTTAGATTTTTATCGCTGTCCCGGTAATTTTATCGCGGACATTTGACGCGTTATCGGGAACCTATCGCATGTTACCGCCGTGTTGAGAATACGACGTTAACACGGAGTTATTTTCCCGCGATAGACGGCGATATGAAAAATTGCGTTAACCTATTTTGGCGATGATTATCGCACGTTCTTGAGAATATCCCCCTTTGTTTTTTGTTTTTGCACACTTCACATGAGCGCTCGTGTTTTTACTCGCTCTGTTCTCCGTTTTCTGTTGCCTCTTTCAGTATTCTTCCAAGAGCTCTACTTCTGTAATCAGGCCTGTAAATCTTGTTTATAAGTGTGTGCAGTGGAAAAGCTTGCCTCCTATTTTGTTAAAAGCTTTCCTCTTTACTGTTCCCCTATGTTTCCTTTTAAAAGCACTGGGGGAGGATGTGGCGTAACTGCTTGATTGGCCGACTTTGAAGCTGGGGAACCGGGTTTGAGTCTTGACGGCAGGCTGAACATCCTGTGATTCTGGGCGAATCCGGGCTCATGTTATATTTGCAATGTTTGCTGCTTGCCACTGCTTATATTTATTTTCACCCGCCGTGTGCAGTGGAAAAGCTTGCCTTCTACTTTGTTTGAAGCTTTCCTCTTTACTGTTACCCTATGCTTCCTTTTATAAACAATGGGGAGGATGTGGCGTAACTACTTGAGATTCTGGTCTAATCACTTTCTCTATTCCTAAAAATGAATGAATGCAACTGGTGCTCATGTACAGCGCTCCGATACCTTCGGGTCAAGTTTGCACTATATAAAACTGCAAAAAAGGTGATTTCTTGCTGAATACTCCGGAATGCTTCTAAAAATAGGCATGATGTTTTTTTTTGTTTTAACGACTTTGCGATCAAAAGATTATTACGCACCCAGTTAATTCACACACTCACACGTACAGCCATTCTACACATCTACAGGCTCAGGCTTCATGCTTTTTTACTTCACTTTCAACCATGCAGAACAGCAGTTGTGCTGCTATTCAACAAGGCTAAAAGACATTAACATTGACCATGCAAAAACTCTCGGCTTGCCAAGACCTATCGACTTTGCCAATGCTTGTTCTCCTATGCGCCCTGCTGCTAGGTTGGTGTAATGAAAGCTGCAGCCATCCGGCACTGACGTCATTTGCATTGCACTCGCAATTACTTTTGGGACAAGTGCATGCAAGATGGCAATGCAGCACTAATGAGCGCTCGCGCAGCCGCAGAGCTCCGTGCTGTTGAATGAGCTGCACTCCCACAGTGCACCAACTGTTTAGAATTTGAAGCTTCCTCGATAATAATTTACTTAGCGTAAGCCCGTCCCGCCTTCACAAATAAACTTGTGGGAGCCGACCTCCAGGCATGCCATAAAAACCGGACTCAAACAGGCTCAACAACACTCCATCAGTAGGTGGGTACCTTCTGCTCTCCAAGTCATCACCCACAGGGTTGCGTGGTCTTCCAGGTAAGAACACAGAATGCAGAAAGTATTTTCCAGAAGCATGACGTTTATTAATGCCAAAAGAACCCAGATGGTAAGCTGCACAAACATTGTCCAAGAGGATCGCCTACTGTCCTTAACTTCTGCAGGCAGAATGCCATGACCAGAACCATCCCACGTGACAAACACACATTTTACAATCTCAAGTGAAATGACAATCCTATACAATTAAGAACTTACCACAGGGCCTCACGTTTGGCTCAGCCCCACAATTGCCAGGCAGGCAATTCACTGCAGTTGGAATCCCTTGTAGGTGGAATTCACCTGTAACTGCTCTGATCAGTGGAAAGAAAGGCTTAAATAATATACACCTAGCAGCATAATAATAGTGTCAGCAATCAAACGCTGCTTGAACTGTTGAGCATGGTAAGGAACAACATCAAGAACTGGTATATCATTTACCTGTTCCTTTTCTTACAGAGGTTGTTGTACTAGCCCCCTCTTATCTATGACGTGGTGCTTTTTTTAAATCGGTTTTATTGACAGTTTGTGCAAACAGGTACATATTGGAATGATAAACAGCAATTACATTGACCACAAAAAGAAGACTCATTGACATGTTTGAAAGAAATCAGGAGAAGCATCCACTGTAAACCAGATACAAGGAAACACAGCAAATGTGAGCAGTAAAGGTGGCACTCTGAGAATGGAGGAGAGGAGTGTGTTAAGCTGAAACTGAGGAAGGAGGTTGAGGGTGTGGTTCCTCGAGTTTTGGTGGTACAGTGTACTTATGCTCAACAAGTAAAGGGAAGGACACAAAACATTAGAGACACCATAAAGGGGCTGGTGAGTAGAGTTAAGGGACGGGAGCTCCAGACCTATTGCATGTAAGGGCGGACAATAAATGAACCACATGGGGTTGAAGAAAAGCTGAAGCTAAAGGAAAATCCGATGAGACCCTGGGGAAAGGTGGGTAGCCCCTCTCGAGAAGTGCGGGTCAGTGTGCTGACAAGGAAGGGGTTGAGGTGTCCAGAATGAAGTTTGGCAGAGATGAAGGGAAACAGTGATAATTCTAAGTCTTTTTATTTGAGGGAACCAAGAACAGGGTCAAGTCCAATAACACGAATATTGTTCAAACATTCTCTTATTAGATTGGGTCTATCTGCAAGAATGGGGTCATAAAATTGGATTATTTTGTTTTGTGCA
Source organism: Calotriton arnoldi (assembly GCA_963921515.1). Taxonomy (NCBI): domain Eukaryota; kingdom Metazoa; phylum Chordata; class Amphibia; order Caudata; family Salamandridae; genus Calotriton; species Calotriton arnoldi. The sequence continues at coordinate 687,996 of CAWUFW010009616.1, read as the reverse complement.
CCACTCATCACCAGGGGCTCCTACTTTTGCCACTATGACAAGAGATTCCTTGTATAGTATCACATTTGGGTAGTTAGTTACACTGGTTTAGCTCCTGGTTTTGTCTTGAAGACTTGGGGTATCGTTATCGAGCATCTAGATATGCAGAGGGCATTGATCAATCTTCTGAGCTAGTTGGTTGATGTATATGATGAAATGCAGGGTCTGTTGGACTGATCCGTGACAGTGAGGGCAGGAGACGCTGAGCATGATGAAATCCATTTGACCCAATTATGATTTCTTGACTTCAGTTTCAATGGTACTGTTGAATCCTTCCCAGGCAGCACCAATTTTCCAGCCTCTCTAACAAACGCGTCAATAGAATGCCCTGACCCACAGTGTCAAACAGTGCAGAGAAGTTAAGGAAACAGAATATTATCTGATGCTCTTTATCCATAGTAATAAGGAGGTCCTCCCTGATATAATTACTGCAGTTACCAGTCCTGCTAATGTTCCTGATGCCTGATTGGCGGTCACAGAATAAATTTGATTACTCCAAATTCTTCTGAAATCATTTTGTGGGCCAGCACTTTATGATTAAAGTTGGGCAAGAGGTGTGTGAACTTTGTCTGCAGTTCAACGGAACCATAGGTTTGGCTGTGAGTCTCTACACAAACAAAGTGGTAATTGCCTTCTATAGTCAATCAAGGACTCGCTCTGTTATATAATATAATTTAAAGACAAATCTGATGTCTGTGGTTAGTGGATGTTCAATTTTTAATTCTATTTTTATTTTGTGGCCCCTACAGTTATCTACAAATACACAGATCCGGAAGATATTATGCAGGCCATGTGACTCCTATTAAAGTGTAAACCTGGCTTAATGTTTTTAAAAATAGATAACAATAAGATACATTATGCAGATCCACAATGTAATCAACAGCAAAATATGTTAATCTTTCACTTTTTTTTTCAAACATCTATCTTAAATAACATAGATGGTTATCTCGCAAAATGTTAAAACAAAAAAGCACACATTTTAAATCTTGTATTCCCTCATCAAAATAAATAGCAAACACAGCATTAAGTATTTTCCTTTCCTTTTCCATGTATTACTAATATGAGGTAAGCTCTCACATCTTGGCATAAGAAAGAATCTACAAAATGTTGTTCTGTGGAGACAATAAATAAAATTGCATTTTAATAAGAACATTTTCTAACTAAACTATAACTGAATTGTGACAGTGTGCTATATCTTTGTTAAAACTAGCTAGAACAACTGACATTTTATTCTGACTGTCAATTCAGAGATCAAGATCAAAGACAACATATCGGAGAAAGTAAAATTTAAACCAGACATAGCAAATGTCATCATTATTAAAAGTTATATCTGCATTCCAATTATCATTGGAATCCAATGATAATCATTCACACATATGATCTCTTAAAGAAATTGTGGAAGAATTAAAAACAAAAAAAACAACTCTCACAGGGCTTAAATTATTTGTCAGGCAATCCCAATCCAACTCTTGAATTGGGAAACCTTTGCTCAGAATCCACAAGCTTTTCAGACTTGTACTTCAATTATGTTTAAAATGCTAAATTATTCTAATTAAAAGGTCTACAGTAAATAATATTGATGGTTGGACTTTAATTTCCCAACTCATCTCTAGATGGGCAAAATGCCTTTTGAGCATCACCTGAGAGACATTTCTAAGGGCACCCGCATGTGTTGAAGCTCTTACACTCCACTATCATATATGGGCATTAATAAAACAGTTCTGTGTAAGGTCTGTGCCCAACTAAATATACTGCTTCACATGATCAGTGTCATCATTATTCAAACTCCACCTAAACCGAACCACTTTCTGATCTTCTGAGTTAACCACTATTTTACTTTTTTCAGTATTGATCTTTGGGATATTTTGCTGTGCAAAGTCCTCTTCAGGCCTTCAGTTCCCTCTGTAATCCGATAGACGTCTTATCAATAACGATAATTAGTGTATGAATCTCCTACTACCCAAGTAGGAGAGCTTTATTTTCAAACTTCTTGAAATATCTTTGGGAAATCATGCAGATATAGGGGAAAAAGCAAAGGAACCAAAAGCAGACAGACTTATGTGTTTCAGTGTGTGTGGTGAGGCCCTCATCAGCTTCCACTATCTTCCTAGTCCATATGTAACGCTGGGCGTAGTTCGCGTAGTAGCGCTACGCGTAGCTACGTGAAGTGCACTTTGCACTACGCGAGCTACGCGTAGCTTCGCGAACTGCGTAGCGCACTGAGCAAAATGCTGTTCGCACTGATTGCACAGTGCCGGATGCTTGTCCGCACTGTGCAATCAGTGCAAACCGCATCTTGCACAGTGCAAGCGGCCGTTTTCTGCCGCTCGAGTAGATTTCTACTCGAGCGGCAGCTTTCTCAACGCGGACTGGTAGTTTCTCATCGCGAGCGGTCGCGAGCATACGCGACCACTCGCAATGAGAAACCTGACCTACCCGCGTTGAGAATCTCGCCGGGAGGTTTATTTTCCACGCTCGCGATCGGCAACTTGATGTTGCTGATCGCGAACGAGGAAAAAGTCTCGCCGGGATGTCATTTTGCTTGCTCGCAGTCGCCAACTTGACGTTGAGGACCGCGAGCAAGCAAAAAATGACCGCTACGCGTGTTTGCACTGTGCTACGTGCCATTCGCGTAGTGCGAAGTAGCGCAAACTTCGCAAACTACGCGAGCGTAGCGTAGTACTTCGCCCAGGGTTATCCATATGTCAATGCTATCGACAATTTTAGAAGGTGTGCTGGTATTCCTAAAGCATCTGATATGATCCCCAGCATAGACCTATCTACACAATCGAATGCTGTACTATTTTCGATGAAAGCAGCATGAATGACCTGAGACTTATCATGATTGTACTTAGTCAGATAAGATTTAACACAGTTTTATTAACTAAGGCCGAATGCTTTTCTCAAAATCATGGTTGCTCTACCTGCAATAAAGCTTCTTTAGTAACCCACAGTTGTAAATGCTTCAACAATGACGTACAGAATAATTTTCCATGTTAATGGGTGATACAATACTCAATTTCTAAGGGTTGGAAATGTAATACATTAAATGACAGTCACCAAATACAAGTGCCAAGAATGCAGTCCAGTTATAAGTAACTTGATTTTTCAATATAATTAAAATTTTTATCCGAGCCGGGAAGTTTAACCAAGTACTCCAAACTAAACTGTGATGTGCTTGAGATCAAGCAAAAACTTCCCTTCCCATCATACTGGTGTGATAAATATTCCACCCATTCTCTTCTGGGGTCAATACAGTAACACATCCAGTTCTTGTTACTGTATGAAGAGCAGCCAAACATCACTATGCTCCGGGACCAGTTTGCTTTACATCTTCTTGGAGAGAGGACTAAGCAGGGTCTGCATAGTGTTGAAATGAACTTTCTTATGTCTTCTTTTTTAACTTTGTAATTTGTTCTACTCGTGCTGCATAGGAGCATATATATTGCTTCTGAATGGAGTTATTCTAAACCTTCTCTTAACTTTCTTCTGAATGTAACTATTTAAAACCGCTCTTAACTTTCTCTCTACCACATCCCTCTTCCCCTTCTTATCTCTAGATGAGGAAGATTTTACTAAAGTCGTCATCCATGTGCATTAAAAATTCATAAATTTCAAAAATATTATAGCCTGTTGCCAGTACTTAGAAGAGATCATGGAATGTATACGCTTCTGGAAATTATTTTCTCGAAATGGGCTCAGATTAGACACTTCTAATGTGTCTCCCTCCACTATGTTCCAGTTTTAACTCTGAAGAATCTCCAACACTAGATGAGAAATAATTAACTTGTGGTCTATATACTGATTTATTAGCATTATCATTTTAGTAATTAGGGAAAATAATGGTGAAGATTAATAGAATTGATTAAAGACTGCCTGTGACTTCCCAGTCTTGTTGAATGTCACCTTCTACACTACTGTTAGCATAGCACATACATTTGTAAAGCATACGTTCACTCAGAAGGGTATCTTGGCGCTGTATAACAGATGTTTATTGCTACCCAACTCAATAGTACTCATTATATCGACCTCAGAAGGATAAGAGGCTGAGTGAACCCTGGGATTTGAACCTGTGACCATGAGGTCAAGCACAGGATGCATTAGTCCACTAAGCCACCAGATACAGCAGACTGACTATTAATTCACACAATATTAATTTCTAGCAAATATCCCAGAAGCAAAACAACCGTTTTATCTGTGGATTACTGCAAATTAAAAGCAGGTTCTGGGATATTCCGCACTTCTTTGCTTAATTAATCTCTGTAATTAGATGCAAAATGACTGAAAAACGTCAGTGTGAATATCTTCCATGTTAACCACTTCCGATATCAACTCAAAATCAGCAGCTAATAGCACATCAGGGGCCCTGCCAAGGAGTATATACACATTAAACAGAAGAAATGGTTGCCTCATTGTTGAAACTAAAGCTTTATGCTTAAACATGATTAATATTTGACTGGAGCCAATAAGACAGTATTTAAAAATATGGCCAAACCACCTTCTGCATACTTTCATGTGGAAAGACTGGCAGAGCGGCCTCCAACCTTTTCTGTAGCTACGTCTGATTAATGAAAATCATTGTGAGCTACTGAAGGCTAAGCAACTTGTCCATTGTTACCAGACACCCTCACGCCCAGCTCCATTGACTTTAACCCTAATGTCCATAGAACCAGATACTATGGTTTGAACAAAACACTTTCACTAGTGGCACTATGACAGGACTGCCATGTGTGTCAGTGAGAGCGTGGTCCTTGGGGATGTATGAACATGTGTGTGTATGAATGGGATACATTTGTATGGGTGACTGAGAGCCTGTGTTGTATGTACTTGCAGTACAGGACTTACCTCTCACCATATGTGGCACTGTTACATGTATAACACAAACATACAATAATTTTTTTTAAATGGGAGAAATTTAAAGTGCAGAAAAATGTTCTGCAAAAATGTTCATAATATGGAACATTTTTCTGCACTTTAAATTTCTCTCATTTAAAAAAAATGGCTGCGTTCCTCCGGCACCGCCGATACTCTGCTTTGTACCAGCGCCTGTCCCGGGACTCAGCGGACCGCCTGTTGCAGTGGGCGACTCCCGCTACGGACCGGACGTTGCAGTGGTGCGACTTTGAAGCCGAACCCGTCGCGAGCAGGGAGCGGTGCGAGCCCTGGTGGACGGAGCCTGAGGGGCCGCGAAAGCACATCGCAAGGCCCTGGAGCGGAGAGAAGTCTACTGGGGAGCGAGAACAGAGAACGCTGACCGGCCCTCGTGAAGCGCTGCCTGCTGCACCGGAGGTGAGGGACGGTGCCGGTTGCGGTGGGCGGAGGGCTGCAAGGCCGGAGAGGCCCCTGAGACAGTGCGGCGAGAGACGGGTGACCGCCATTTTGAGGAGGCGTCCCGAGAGGCCTGGTGGTGCCTGGAGGTCGGGCTAGAGCAGGGCCACGGCGGCAGTGCGAGCCAGTGCACAAGAGCGGAAGCAACGGATCTCGGCGCCCGGTGGGGTAACCCCTGTGCCGGGGAGGCTGCCCCCTCATAACAGAAGGCCTCTGTGAGGTAGAGTGGAGTCTCCTTGCTGGATGTACAGGCCAGGCGATCCGACGGCCTGGAACCCTGGGAGCTGCAGCTGGGCATAGCAGGCCTGCGGCTTGGACCAGACCAACTGCGGGCTAGGCCTTACAGTGCACTGAGCAGAGCTAGGGAAAGCCGGGCGAGCTGTGCCCCAACGTGTGGCGGCTAGTGCACTAGCGACTGGAGGGGCCTTGTTGGAGCCGGCGGTGCACGCGAACCCCGACTTCGAAGCGACGATCAGAGCTGGAGGTGGGAGGTGTGCTCCCCCATTGAGACTGCATGCCCCAGAGCGCCCGCTGGCCCAGTAAGAGGGTGCGAGCAGCCGAGTGAGGACTCTGATATCTGCTGACCGGCGGACAGAGTGTGTGGCGGCAGAGGCATACAGAACGGCGGTGGTGTCCACGAGGTCCCCGGCGTCCCTGCTCAGGTGCGGAGGGGATATCCACGGAGCAGTCTGCGCGGAATGAAGAGCTAGCGGCAGGGGCTCCGGCAGCAAAGCTAGGATTGCTCCCCCACACGTACTAGGGTTTGCACGGGAGAGAGCACGAGGACTGACTGCGGTGTGAGAGGTTGGTGGCTCTCTCCCGCCTCCTCAGCGACTGCGTGAGGGCGGACTAGGTCAGTGGAGCAGAGCACGTGTGATATGGCAGCGCCGAGGGGCCGTAAGGATAAGTCGCTGAAGGAGGCCCTTTCCAAGCAGCTGGGTCAACCTGGGCCCTCGGGAGAGACAGGAACGGGCCAGATGGAAGGCGACGAGACCCCAGCAACGAAAGCCTTTATGGTTGAGCTTTCGCGACCATGAAAGCTGACATCCAAGAACTTAAGTCTCAGCTGGCGGCGGACCTGAGAGATGTGCGGCGCGACGTGGATGAGGTCGGGGAGAGAGTTGCGACATTGGAGGAGCACGACGTGGGCAGAGCAGAAGAAATACACCAACTACAACAGGAGATGCTGCGTCTCCGTGAGCAAAACCTCGATCTTCAGGCCCACGCCGAGGATTTGGAGAACCGCTCCCGGAGGAATAATGTCCGCATCCGAGGCGTTCCATGGAAGGAGGAGGGGGACGACCTCCGTGCCTATGTTCGGGCACTGTTCCATCAGCTCCTTGGGGAGGGTGAGGAGACAGACATCCAGATGGATCGTGTCCACTGAGTGGGTCTCCCCCGGGGTCTGAAGGCGCCCCCACCAGACATTTTGGTATGCAGCCATGACTTTCAGCTAAAGGAACGTGTCCTACGTCAGGCCAGGGACTCTCAGCCTATTCTTTTTAGGGGTCACCGGCCGTCCCTCTTTCAAGATCTGGCGGCCTCCACGCTCAGCAAGAGACGAGCTTTCCGTGAGGTGACCGCGCATCTGCGGGAGTCCAAGATCCCATACTCCTGGGGTCATCCTTTTCGCCTCATTTTCAAGCATAATGGGAAATTATTACAGATACGGTCAGTTGCATAAGCAGTGGAGGTGCTGGGACTCGAACAGGCGGCGACGTCGGAAGAAGCGGATTTGCCCAGGTCACAACGCCCGAAGCAACCTGGGGACTGGCAGAGAGTGGGCAGGGGGGTGTGGGCCGCAAAACCTGACCAAGCTACGAGGGAGAGGGAGGATGTGTTGTCTACCCTTTCTCAATCATCAACGAGGCCTGTCACCCCTTGAGGTACATATATATCTTTCTGGCTGATGTTCTCGGGGCGGGTTTAGAGAGAGGTGCCGGGGGGACGGAACCGAGTGCTAAACCATCTTCTCATCTGTTTCCTGCGACTTACTGGTGGCGTGTTCGGCCCTCAAGGGTCGTGTGAAGCTGCTGCGACCCCCTGACTCTCTCCACTTGTGACAGACTCTAGTCATGTTATTTCTTTATTGTTGGATGGGTTTTGTTTTCTTAAGGGTTTGTTATACGGGGAATAGATTTTTTGTAAATTTTGGGGGGTATCTCCGCATCGGCCTGCTCATAGACGCTCCATACAGATGTGCTACCATGGAATATGGTGATGGTATGGGACAGGATAGGGATCTAGCAAAAGGTATAGCAGTAGCATGTTCAAAGACTAAGATATGGGTAAGGAGCTTAAGGTAGTGAGCCTCAATGTGCGGGGGCTAAATAATCCGGTTAAGAGGGCAGCAGTGCTCTCCCTTCTTGAGAATATAGGAGGTGACATTTGTCTCCTTCAGGAGACACACTTGCTGGGCAAAGACACCACACGCATGCGCGACAGACGATTTCCCCAACAGGTATGGTCCACAGGGCTGTCAAAGAAAAACGGGGTGGCAGTTTTAATTGGGGCACAGTGTCCGTGCAAAGTGATCTCGACTGTAGCTGAGATAAAGGGGAGGCTACTGGTCCTTAGAGTGCAATGGGGCGACGCGCACCTCACTATAGGGTCACTATATGGCCCCAATGAGAAGCAGGAGCCTTTCCTTCTGTCAGCACTGTCAGACGTCCTAGCCTCGCAAGATGCAGCGATCCTGGTGGGGGGGATCTAAATCTAGTGATGGATGCGGGGGTAGACAGGTCGGGCCTGAGAGTTCACCAGTCAGGGGCCCTTTCCCCAGCAGGCAAAGGGTGGCTAGAGGAACACGGGTTGCATGGTGTGTGGCGCGCACAACACCCATCAGAGAGGGATTACACTTATTATTCGGCTGCCCACAAAACTTATGCTAGGTTAGATCACTTCCTAGCCTCTACTGAACTAATGTCTAGCCTACGCTCTGCTACTATTGAACCGCAAACACTGTCTGATCACGCCCCCCTTACCGTTTTGCTCCCAGTGCATAATAGACGTACGTTGCCACCAGGGTGGAGACTTAGAGAAAGTTTGCTGCACTCAGAAGATCAGTGTAAGCGAGTGAAGGACGTGATTGTGCATTATTTTCAGGAAAATGATACCGGTCCCACACCACTGGCGGCGGTTTGGGAAGCCCTGAAGTTAGTGGTGCGCAGGGAATTTATTGCGATAGCAGCCAAGTACAATACAATGCGCAGAGCAAAGCGAGCAGAGTTGGAAAAGGAGGTGGGGGAACTAGAATCAATACACAAGCGGACCGGGGCGCAGAGAGTTTGGCGTGAGCTGGAGAAGCGACGACGGCTGTTGAAGCACCTAGATGTAGACAGAGCGGAACATGCCCTGCTGCGGCTGCGACACAAATTTTTCCTTAGTAGCGACAAATGCGGGAGAATGCTGGCACATAGACTGAGAGCTAAAGCACACAAGTCCCTCATTCAGGCGGTGCGGGATTCCGAGGGGACAGAACAAACCACAGATACACACATAGTGGAAGCATTCCAGAGCTTCTATCAGCACCTATACACAGAACAAGACCCACCGCCGCGAGACCCAAAGGAGTACTTAGATATGAGCGAGGTAACTCCGATCTCTGGTGTAGCGGCAGAACAGCTAGACGCTGAGATTCGTGTAGAAGAGGTCATCGCGGCCATAGCGAGATTGAAGGTAGCGAAGGCGCCGGGCCCGGATGGCTTTCCGGCCTCATTTTATAAAGCGTTCTGTGTGGAGCTGGCTCCCTTTTTAACGAAATTGTTTAACTCTTTTCTCGAGACCGGAGCGGTGACGCCGACAATGACGGAGGCAGCGATTTCTGTGATTTTGAAACCCGGAAAGGAGCCGAAAGAGTGCGGGTCGTATCGGCCGATTTCGCTCCTCAACATCGACGCGAAATTTTTTGCGGGAATTTTAGCGGCCCGTCTGAACCCCCTTATGGCCGACATTATTGACCCAGACCAGTCAGGGTTTATCCCCACACGGCAAGGAGGGGATAATGCCAAGCGATTACTACACCTCATTGATAGTACGTAGCGTTCCCGTACACCGGCCTTCCTGCTGTCAATCGACGCGGAAAAGGCCTTCGACCGCGTAGGGTGGGGCTATTTGTTTGGAGTACTACGCAAATTTGGGTTCGGGGACAATTTCCTGAAATGGATCGGATGCATTTACCATGCCCCGAAAGCATTTGTGCGAGTTAACGGAGATAGGTCGGCATTCTTTCCTATAGCCCGGGGGACACGGCAGGGATGCCCTCTGTCCCCACTGTTATTTGCGCTCTACATGGAGCCTTTTGCGCAGCGCATTCGCGCTAATCAGCGCATCGTGGGCCTAAAATTTGGAGCTGACGAGCACAAGATCAGTCTCTATGCCGATGACGTCATTCTCTCGCTGACTCGGGCCCGGCTGTCTCTCCCCGCTCTGATGACAGAGCTTGCGACCTTTGGGGCGACCTCCGGATTCAAGGTGAATTTGAGTAAATCGGTGATTCTCAATCTTTCACTTCCTGCGGCTGACGTGGACACCTTGCAGAGGGATTTTCCCTTTCACTGGACGCAGACCGACATCACTTACCTGGGATTTCGGCTTGCCCCGATCATCGCACGGACGGTGGCGCTGAACTATGCCCTGCTGCTAGAACACACGGCCAAGGCGCTGGACGCCTGGTCGCGTCTTCGGCTTGCATGGTTCGAGAGGATAGCGGCGGTAAAAATGACGATCCTCCCACGTATCCTTTATTTATTTCAAATGCTCCCGCTAACACCACCACAAGGGGCGATTAAGAAGTTACAATCCCTCGTCAATAGGTTCGTCTGGGAGGGGCGGAAACCCCAGCTCTCTCTTAGGCAAATGGCGAGCCCCAAATCGGAGGGGGGCCTGGGACTACCACTAATAGAAGGCTATTATCAAGCGTCCTGTCTTCGATATCTCATTGAATGGAACAGGCCGTTGTCCAGTAAGCACTGGAACTTTATGGATCAAACAGTGGCAGGTATCAATATCTGGAGGGAGCTGTGGCTGCCCTGGAAGCACAGGGCATGGGGATTGTATTCTTCACCGGTGACCTCACCCACCCTCAGGGTTTGGGATAGGGTGGCGGTGCCAAAGGGCTGGACGACCTTCCCCTCGCCTATGTCCCCCATTGTTGATAATCCGGACTTTGTACCGGGGAAAGCATCCGCAGTGTTTCATAGATGGCGTGAGGCAGGATGTAAAAGGGTGGAGTTTCAATTCGACCTGGAAGGGGTAATTCCCTTTAAACAGTTGCGAGAAGATTATGACCTCCCGGCGAAGGACGCTTTTGCCTATGCGCAGGTCTGCCACTGGGTCACTAAGCCTGCTTACTATGCACACATGTCTAGGCCCCTTTCGACGTTTGAGCGATGGGTGGTGGGTAAGACGGACGACCGTCGGCTGATCTCGGAGCTATATGCTCTGCTTCTGGCACGTCCTGCGGAACAAAGAACGAAAGCCCAGGTGAGATGGGAGACGGAAATGGGCAAGCCCCTTACCCCCAAAGAGTGGGAGCACATCCTCTATAGGGCGCATCACACTGCTCGCAGCACGGCGGGCGCGGAGTCAGCATTCAAGGTGACTTCATACTGGTATTATACTCCAGCTCGAGTCCACGCCTGGAACAAAAACAAAACAGACCGGTGCTGGAGGGGCTGTGGAATGACAGGAACGCTAGCACACCTCCTATGGCATTGCCCGAAACTACATCGATATTGGACAGCGGTCCTAAATGACATAGATGCTGTTTTCCAGATTGCGCTACCCCACTCCCCAGAGTATACGCTTTTGGGTCTCCCACATGCGAAAAGTTTACCGCTGCGTTCTCTGCAGGGCAGGCAGATAGCGCTGGCGCTCCTAGCAGCTAGACAAGTTCTCTTGGCTTCGTGGGGTACGACTAAGCTGCCAGATGTTGGAGCCTGGGTATACAGACTATGGCAGTTGCTAGCTATGGAACGAATGTCCATGACAGTGGAAGGGACAGGGCAAGAGTTCTCAACAGTGTGGAGGCCCTTTCTAAGCTTGCTCACAAAAGACCTCAGAGAGGTGACATGTCCAAAGTACCTACAGATCCTACGATTGATTCCCCTGGATCCCCCGGGCTCTACCCCGTCGTGAATAAAGTAAATGGTCTCGACAATGGAGTGGGGGTTTTCAGGACCTCGTCTGTGCTGGTGGCAGACGCTGATGCGGAGAAGGGTGGGTGGGTGGTTTGGGAACAGGGTGGAGGGAGGCGGGAGGGGGTTCGTTGCTGAGTTTTTGTATTTCATTTGTTTTCTTTCTTTGTTAAAGTAGGTGGTTTTCAGTAACATTTCGAAAATTGGAATTATAGTAAATGCCCTCACACGGCACACAGTTATGTCCGGCCACCGGGTTGTGCACCTAAAGACTGAAACGTTTATTGGGCTTTGCTCTGCCGGCCTTGAGATGTAGGCAGTAAGCTGTGTTCATTGCTTGCTTATTCCATTAATAAAAATGATTGAATTTTAAAAAATGGCTGTATTTTTCAGTTATATTTATGGCACAGTGTCTACTGGCCACTAGGAGCAAGAGACCTGCTGTTTGTAAATGCAACACTTTGAAATGGGAGATAATTAAAATGAAGAGTTAGCTTAATCATTAAGGTAACTTTATATCTTAATTTCTACCATTTAAAAGCATTGAGAAACATAATTTTGTTCTCACACTCCAAGATTGAGTTGACAAGGACTTATATAAGAGTTAAATACCCCAGTGTTTCAGTTCTTCACCTCAGTGCCCCATGGGTCATAAATCTGACTCCAGCACTGCTCATTATCAGGCCCTGCTATCTGCAGCCTGATGATAATAATGTAAAATAAACACAGCCTTCCCTTAACTTTAAAAGGAAACTATGACCTTGTGATTATTTAAAAATGAACTCAAGGCTATGAGCTACTCTGAAGGTGTCTGGTAGCTACTAGCAGCTCGCTATGGACTGGTTGGGGAAAGCTGGTAGCAGGTCTACTAATAATATAAAAGTTATTTATACTAATATCACCCCAAATCAATGTCTCTTGTATGAGACCATTAATGGAATTTGACTTTTTTCTTTAGTAAGTCACACTATATTCCAGGACTCTTTTGTCGGCTCGCTAAAATGCTGTTCCACCGTCCATTGTATTTTATTGGTGTTTAAAGCTACAGAGAACCAAGCCAATTGTCCAGATTTCTCTTTGCGGTGACCCTCAGATTCCCTCTCTCTCGTAACTCACCATCTTTACTACTCTCCTTGATGGTCTACCTTCATATCTCCTAATTTGGTTTTGGTAGGTACCTGTGATAACATCTTTTCTGAGCCTTTTCCCCCATACTACAGATGATCTCTTGCAATTACTAATTTAATCATTATTAGTATACAAACTGTTGTCACTATTCATGATTCCATTTGTTATTCTCTTTCCCAATTTATCTGACGACTCTGATTAGATAAATCTCTTTATTATGAAGAGTATTGATATTGGACATAATCAGTGCAGTTGTGGCATCTGCAATAAATTCCACTCTGGATTCTGTATAATAATTTCTTGATTGCTCCTTAAGTTAATGGACTACTTGCAAGTTACCAAACTTCAGATGCTTCAAACTCAGAATCCGAGAATATATCCCGAAGAATCTGAAAGAGATGCTGGGTCTGGTGGCTTAGTGGACTAATGCATCCACTGTAGGGGCTTGTGGTTGACCTCATGGTTACAGGTTAAAATCCTAGCAGGTCCGCTCAGTCTTTCATGCTCTGAGGTCGATAAAATGAGTATCATTGAGTTGGGAAACACTAAACATCAGTTATTCAGCGCCAAGATACCCTTGGGTAAATGTGTGCTTTACAAATACACATGTTGGAAGAGGTGTGGCGCAGCGGACAGGGTGCCTGACTCCCGACAACAGGGTTCACGGTTCGATCCCTGGTGCCGGCAGCAGGTTAGCCCAGCAACATGTGACTCTGGGCAATAGCTCACTTAATCTTCCCGATGGCCCCCAGCGCCAGGACACCTCTCCAGAGGTAGCTGTGCGCTTTACAAATGCTGGTATTTCATTTCATTTATGTTATCTGCTGAAGTAGAAGACTTTGAGAAAGATAGCTGAGATGATGCCTGATCTAGATAAAATAAAAATGTCCTATAGTCAGCGATATAAAACGTTTTGCTAAAGGATTCAAAATTCCTCAAGAGTTCTCCCGCATCTGTATTATTTATGATGTTTAATATTTTGGCCTCTTCCATGCAATCAACAGAAATAATGGGTACTGAGCATCATCTTGGACATTCTAGGCTTTCTTGCAGCCAAACCTTTATTTTTGCTTTTGCTTATATTAGCCTTTTTCGCTTTAAGCTAAATTTCCTTATTTACTGCGTCATTAAAAATCTAGTAGACTGGTCGTAAACCAGGGCTTGTATTTATATCCTTCTTATCACTTGCAATAATGTTACAGCTCTATCCTCTTAAGTAGAATCTTTTGTGAATAAACTAAATCTTGTTGAGGTTTTTAACTATTTCATGTTCTTTTCCCTAGCAATGGCTCTTCTTTCTTAAAACTCATTTGTATATTTGTCATCTTATTATATTTTCCCTCCATTCTTACTGTCTCTGTAGAGAGAACTCCCACAGTAAATTATGTTATTTTCAACAGAGGTGCCAGGTGCCACCACGTTTTGTATCCCATTCACCAATGTGTGTAACTAAGTCGTTAAAGATGTTAATATATGATCTGAGTCCAATGCAGATTTTTCAAGTAGGTGTAAGAATGTATTCAGAATACTATGAAGGGTGCAAAGAAGCTTAGAGATATGTATAAAAGCCCCATGGGCATTAAATGAACTGACGTCTGCCAAGAAGCATAGAGATTAATTGCATGGGGTATGTGGGAGATGCCCCCATGTCTCTTAAACATTATATTTAAGCTGGGTCTACTTATTACTCAAAGACAGCATCTCAGTTAATGGTCTATAACAAAGCAGTTCAATGGATTTGAGTATTTACTACTATTATGTATCCCCCTGGTTCTGACAGCAAGGGGAAAATGTTAACTTCCCAGATGATCAGTAGGAGGGTTAAACAAGCTGGTCTATGGGGTGTAGGTACCTCTTCTCCGCCATCTACAATTCAAGGAAAATCTACTAGGTTAGTATCTACATATTAGGCAGAACTGGGGGAGGGAGGAAATCCCTACAAGAGATATGTAGTGCTGCCATATGGTCCACACATCACCCATATGTGAATCATTACCGTTTACAGACATATCGTTGGGATAAATGTCATTTTGCTTCATCAGTTTTTAAGTTGGCAATGAAGTAATTGATTAAGTAAACTTTTTTGTCTGCATTAGCGATTGTCTGTGCAAATGCTTGTTGAATGGTAAATCCTCATTTAGTTATGACTAAGACGAGGAGGATGAGGGGGTAAAATTCTCTGACCCATCATAGTAGTAATTGCTTGGAGCTTTAACCAATGTACAGCCACCATAACTAAAGCGCTGTTACAATAAAAAGTGCTCCTACGTAATTCGCAAGTCGCTGCACGCCACAATCCATAGATGATTGAGAGGAACCCCAATGATGAAGCATGCCACCTAGGGGCAACCCTGGTGGGTGAGGGGTCTCTAGAAAAAAAGTATTTTTTCTAGACAAGGGATTACAACAAATTCTTGCTGTATCCTATCTAATTTCCTAAGGGCAGGTTTTCTTCGAGATTTTACTACTAAACAGGCAGCCAAACATGCAGTTACCTTGCAGACAACAGGGTCATGATTTCAATGGTGCAGCAGGTGCAGTAGCTCCGGACCCAAAAGTTGTCAGAACTCCTCTAAACACCTAATATTTCTATATTTGACTATTAAACAAGCAGTGACAATTGCAATTACCTTGTAGTTAAAAGAGACTTGATTTGAACGGTGCAGCAGGTGCAGTGGCACCGGGGCAAAAAGTTGTCAGAACTCCTCTAAACACCTAATATTGCTATATTTCACTACTAAACAAGCAGGCACAAGTGCAGTTATCTAGCAAGCACAAGGGTCATGATTTCAATAGTGCAGCGTGTGCAGTGGCACCGAGACCAAAAGCTCCAGGCAACCCACTAAACACCTAATATTGCTATATGTTATTCCTAAATAGGCATCCACAAGTGCAATTACCTTGCAGACAACAGGGTCATGATTTGAATGGTGCAACAGGTGCAGTAGCACCGGGTCCAAAAGTTGTCAGAATTCCTCTAAACACAGATAATATTGCTATATTTACTACTATACAGGCAGACACGGTTGCAGTTATCTTGCAGTTAAAGGGGGCTTGATTTGAATGGTGCTGCAGGTGCAGTAGCACCGGGCCAAAAGCTATAGAGAACCCACTAAACACAGAATATTGCTAAATTGTACTTCCAAACAGGCCGTCACAAGTGCAGTTATCTAGCAAGCACTAGGGTCATGATTTCAATGGAGCAGCAGGTGCAGTTGCACCAAGGCCAAAAGCTCTAGGAATCCTTCTAAACACCAAATATTGCTATATTGTACAACTAAACAGACAGTCACAAGTTCAGTTACCTTACAAGCAATAGGGTCATGATTTGAATGGTGCAGCAGATGCAGTGGCACCAGACCCAAAACTTGTCATAACTTATCTAAACACCAAATATTGCTATATTTTACTACTAAACAGACAGTCAGTCAAAAACTTTATTTGGTATGTATAAAACAACCATAAAAGTGTACATAGATAAAAACTGATTGCATTACACATAAATAGTATCAAATTGTAAAAGACAAAACAGATGACCCTTGATATACAACATGGAGCCAAAATTAATCACATCTAAAAATGCATAAGATATTTTAAAAATGGGTACAGTCTCTTGAAATCATTATGGGGTCAACACTATGTCGGTACAACAATACTTTTGCGTATATTAAATGCATTTGTAATAAAATGCCACATTAAGACAAACCCTGGCCTCGTTTAGCTCGGACAAGTATTTTAGAGCAGCAAGATGCGATCCATTGCCATACGCAAGCAAGCATGGTTTTAAATAATAACTTCTAAAACCAGAATAAAAGCCACAGAACAACACAAAGTGCACAGTGCTTTGCTTACTCTGTCCATCACATGGGCAAGGAGTCGTATCCGGAGGACAGATTTTCATGTTGGGGAAGGCAACTAAATAGTGGGCAATTATCAATCTAAATCTAACTAGTACAAAACGGTGTGTGAGATTGGGAATATAGGTTAAATAATCTTGACAGCCCTCTGTTGAAGTAAGTGTAAGATAAAACTTGACAGTTGGTTTCCTTCTCTCACAATCAAGCCGAACTTCCCTCTTATGATGCATAAAAGTTTCTCTGATAGACAACTTGCTAAGTGATATTGCTTGTAGGGGGTTAGTCCGGACTGACATCTTGAACAATTTACTGTACAAAGAATTAATATAGCTTAACCAGGGGATCGCCAATACATTGTCCAAAGTAAAACAGTCTAAAATGATTAATTTTGTAAAACTGGTTTCTTCTTTGGACCATGTGGAATGCCAGAGCAGTAAGGGACGAGATGCAACTATGTCTGTGAGGTACTGAAGCCCTACTTCTCTGTGAGTGATCTCAGAAGAAGCTGAGGTGGGCAGACTGAGAAGGTGTTTGAGGAAACCATTTTCCTCCTTCTGCAGTGCTTTGCTATTGTGGTAGCCCCACACACCAGCCCCATATGTAGCAATGGATAAGACCCTTGCTCTATAAACTGCTGTCATCTCCTTAACCGGCCTAGAGCCCAGCTTGGCTGAAAATCTAAAAATACCATGGGTGCTTCTGTTCATTTTGCTCCTGTCATTGGTGATTTCACGGGTCCATGAGCCATTACCTGAGAAAGTAATGCCCAGGTAGCAGAAGGTATCGATAGAGGTCACCGGCGATTTATCCATAAAAAATGTTCTACATTGTTTGACCCATGACCCACAGACCATTGTATAAGTTTTGCTTTTGTTAATAATCAATTTTCTAGCAGCAATAAAATCCCCGAAGGTATTCATTGAACGTTGCAGCCCCACCGGAGTCCTGGCCAGCAGGACAGCATCATCTGCATACAAGAATACTGGTGTTGGGCGCCAAGCCACTTGTGGGGCATCGGCGTGCACTGTTTGTAAGGTCTGGTCCACCCCAATAATAAACAAAGAAAATAACATTGGGGCTAGTACACAGCCTTGCTGAATGCCACTTTTGACTGCAAAGTTATTAATGTATTCCCCTCGAGGACCATGGCGTACTTTACTCACCAAATTCTCATATAATCTTGCCAGGAAGCAAATAATTGGCCTGGGTGACCCCATAGCGAGCAAAGTGGTCCAAAGGATAGTGTGATCTACTGGGTCGAAAGCGCTGCTCGAGTCAGCAAAACAAAGGTATAGTCTTCCGCCTTTGGCACGAGTGTACTTGCCTATAAGTAGATCGAGGTTCACACATTGCTCAATGGTCCCCACACCTGTCCTGAAACCAAACTGAACCCGTGGCAGTATTGAGCAATCCCAAGCCCATTCTTCTAATCTTTTGAGCAGGATTTTGCTCATCACTTTCGGCGGCGATGATCTGATTTGTTGCCCTTCTTAAAAATGGGGACTACGATAGACGTACCCATGTAGGCGGAGTCATTATCTCCGCAGCCGTATTAAAAACTCTAGTTAAAATTGGCGCCCATAAATCAGCATTGTTCTTAAAAACATCTACCAGAATCCCATCTGGGCCTGGGGCTTTGCCCCCTTTGCTTTCCTTCAAGGCCCATGACACTTCTTGTATCGTAGTATCCAGTGATAGGGGTGAGCATAACAACTGTTCCTTATTTTGAATGGTCACCATTTCTGCTGTTAGTCGGCTAAAAATTCAAGTAAAATGAGCAGCCCAGGCGTCGCAGGTGACATGTGACAACAATTCGGGAAAGGAATCATCCTTTAAGAAAGGAGAATTAACGGTATCCCATAATAGTTTGCTATCTCCTGTATCTGCTGCTCGGGACAATTTAGACCAAGCTGCACCATGGAGTTCTTTTTTCCTGACTGAAAGTACCTCTTTGTATTTAAATCTGAGAGATTTATTCAACGAATTATCTCTAGTTCGTTTGCAAAGAGCCAGTTTCAAATCCCTGGTGGCAATAGTACAAGTGTGGTTGAACCAGCCTTTACGTTTGACAGGGCCTATTTTGTTGGGGCGAGTCAGGAGAGCATCTATTGTAGTGGTAATGCCAGTAAAATTATAGAGTATCTGGTTAGGGGTAACCACATCTTCTAAACAACACATGATATAGTTATAGCCCTTGGAACAGATATCATGCAAAAATTGGGTCTGGACCACTCCGTTCTAATTGGGACAATGTCAGTGATATAACTAGGGGTTGTAACACTGAGCCTGCCCCAGAAGAAAACTGTCAAAATAATACAGTTGTGGTCGCTCAGACCAGGGTAGGCAACCCTTGGTAAGGTGCACCACTTACATGCATTAGCAGATATTAAAATATGGTCAACAACAGAAGCAGAATTCCTCCCTATGAAAGTTGGAATGGGATCCCCATTACTATCACGGGCACTTTTTAGTAAATGTAAATCGAACTTGGTGATCATGGAATTCAATTGATCACCATAGTCATTGTGCGGAAAATGCAAAGATGCGGTCTGCCTTGGGACTGAATAGGTCGTATTGACAGAGGGTTGCTGAGCACAGGTTTCTACAGGCCCCTCCACCCAGACAGACCATGAGGCGCACTTTTGCCAAAAAATAATTACTACGTGTTCAGAAGCAACCGTATGTATATATTTTTCCCAATGCTCACACAATGGGTGTGCATTAATAATTTTTCACTTCACTTTATTATAGGTCCGGCACGGAGTGGTACACAAAGGGCTGGTCCCTTTGTTGTCCTGAAGAAAAGGTTTAGGGGATACCTTGAAACATGTTGACATAATACAAGGGATTATAATTACATAACAGTTACATTTCCCTTTATTAGCCCCCTTTTATCCCTACCAACTAGGAGCAGGAATAAAACAATAGCTCACTAGTTAGGTAATTTTTTAAAACATCACTTACACCACTCCCCCTACACTGCACAACACATAGCCTCACAAGGTAAGTGCTCCTACGTAAATCCGCAAGTCGCAGCACGCCCCAATCAGTAGATGTTTGGGATGGCCCCAATGATGAAGCATGTCACCTAGGGGCAACCCTGGGTGAGTGAGGGGACACAAGAAAATAAATTTTTCTTTTCTACCAGTAGAGGTGGCCTTCACCCCAATTGGTGAACCCGCCCTTGTTTCTTGGCTAGGTTCTTTCGATCCGTCACCTACGGATTCTTTTTGATGTATTCTGATCACACAGGAGGGTGAACCTAGCCCAATCCTCCTCCTCCCCCTTTTTATGATTGAAAATGCAAATAGCCAGTCCCAGCCTCGTCATGTAATCCCACATACCTGTGAAACTGAATGTGGGCATGTGTGAGTGTTAAAATCTGTGACCCAAAGTAGTATAACACTATTGATAATGGACTGAGTAAAGTCTCTAGTCCCCCTTCAAGGGCTAGAACCACCTTACACCTAGTATTACTGAAAACATTATTGTAAAAATTGACCAGAACAATGTCCCTGCCTCCCGTAAATGTTAACCATAATATTAATGAATGGGGGCCAATAGTTGTTTTCATCTTTATGCTTACTGGGAGCCTGTTCGGTATAAGAACCAGAAGCCCCCCTTTAGCTCTCCCTGCTGCCGATGGCTCAGCCTCCAACGAGCAGAGTGTCCAAAAACTCTCAAAATAAACAGGCTCAGTACACCAAGTTTCTTGGATACATAGTATATTCAGATCACTTATAAACTCCATCCACCCTAAGGTACCCTGTTTTTTCGCCAACCCTCCTATTTTCCAAGTCGCGAATTTGTAACTGCCTTCCATCCCTAGGCCACTACTACTAGATTGTAATGAGTTAGGTGGAACAGCTACTGTGCGTGTGGGGTCCGCTGTGTCGTCACAAGGAAATGATGGGGCGACAGATTAAATAGCAATCAAATCATGATTGCCCTCGGTAACCGTGTGTATATCCTCTTCCCGCCCTTCATGAAGTGGAGGCATGTTCATTGTATGTTTCCCTATCTCAAGTCAGTCAATATCCTGAATGTCACTCAGTATCTGGTATCTATTAGAGACCACCAAGGATTGAAGTGAGGGGTGTACTGGGGGAGAGTGGTTCACTGTTGGTCCTATTCTGCTCATCTGAGACGCAGAGGACTGAAAATGCCTGTAGAAAAAACCCAAGGGCTGGAGTGACATATTATATTCTAGTTGAAGGTGACGTGCCTTCCCTATAAGAACACCCTTGGCACACCTAGGTTCCCTGAAGTTAATTATGATGCAATCCCCTGTAAAACAAATTCTCAAGGGGCCACTCCAACCCACTCTCCTTGTGAACAGGATTTGATGAGCATCCCTTACTCGGAAGAGGCAATTCCTATTGAGCCAATGAATCACTCTATTCTTGGCAGTCACACATGTAGTTATCCTGCAAGCACTAGGGACATGATTTGTATGGTGCAGCAGGTGCAGTGGCACCGGGCCCAGTAGTTGTCAGAACTCCTCTAAACACTTAATATTGCTATTACCTCAATTAATTCTATAATTTCCCTCTTTCATTTCATTTTTCAAAATGTTGCTATTACTTACCTGCACAATACCACTATTAACAGCACAATATACTGCATTTTGGACACAAGCAAGTCATAACACTTTAACAGACTTTCTGTAACGTACAACAGCTCAGCAAGCTACAACTTACAACAAAAAACATCTTATTATTATTATTCACACAGGCGAAATCGAATGCATTTACCAATGCTGGTTTTGTATGTGGTGATATTTTTATAGCACAAACATAGATAGACAGTAAAGGAGCGTTTCATGATAATAGGCTTGAGGAACAGTGAAATATCTCTGATCATTTACAAGTTCTGATGTCTCCTCCTCTTCTATTTCAGCTAACATCATGTCCACCAAGCTGATGACGAAACGCTGCGCTGCCTCGTGCGTTAACGGCAATCAAAATTTGCTCATTGCAAACACCACTGAAGAGTGCTGCACCACAGACCTGTGCAACACGTACAGCATCGGCGACAGCAACACCATCGCTGGCTTCTCCTCCAGCGCTTCCAGCGTCAAAATCAGCTTTTTGGTGAAGGCTGCCTCGGTAGCAGTCATCGGCGCCCTGTTGAAGCAGGCGATGTAATGTCTGATGAAAGAAGGATCATGTCGCATCAAGGGCGGAGTCGGGGGAGGGGTCAGAGAAGAATCAGCTCAGCGCTGATTGCTGGGAACTGATACCTTCGAAATATGCTACATCTGTCTTGTTTAATACTGGTGCATTAAAAGAGGGGTTATTTGTAGGGCCTTTCGGGACACACCTTGGTCTCCTGGTTATGTAAAAGGTGTAGAAGCAGCAATTAAATCCTTTCCTATCCCCCAGTTACCACTTGGCACTGAGTGAGTCATACTCAGATTATCCAGAAACTGGTAAACAGTGTGCCCTGTGCAATTTCCATTTTTGCTGCAGGATTTAGTGGAGTTTCCTAATTTTTACATGACACAAATATGCTTAATAAGTCTAACAACTGGGATTTCTGCCAATTTTGGACATGCTTTACCTGTATTTGCCCTGCTTGATCTCATACTGGTTTAACTGCAATCTGACACCAAGTGTAAGTTAGGCTGGGCTCTAAATTTATATTAGTGCTAATAGGGGCACACAAAGTTTTTACCCCTTTTTAGTAGTATCAGCAGGGCATAAACAAGGCCTTTATAAGTTGCTTACAATATGCATCCTTGCACCTTTTAAATAATGTATATTCCAGTAGGACATGAACACTAAAGGTTAGCATATGCTTTAACATTGCTCATAATTTGTTTTCTTCCTATTTACCTCTTGGATGTAATTCAAATCAATAAAGATCTCCTCTGATGTAAGTTGTTGCTAGTGTACTTCCTCTGTGCCCTCTTTGCACAACACTCCTCTGACTGCTTTAACGCCTTCCATGGATTTGAGATGCCAGCCTGCTGCCTTTTTAATGTCAAAGTCATGTTACTTGACTTTCCAGCCAAAAACTGTTGGGCACTTGGCACTCTTTTTGGCATTGCATTAGGTCAGTTTCAAATGTTAAAGTGTTTATGGTTATGGGCCAACAGAGTTGTACAAAATCAGAACTACTATAATTTTCATCTGATTAGAGATTCCCAAAGCTTTCATAATTTTGTGAGATTTGCTAAAAAGGTTGGCTGACACTTGACATACGCCTGAGAGGTTTAGCCACAGGACAAAAACTCTAATCAGTTTCTTCAGCCATTCATAAGAAACTCAGGCCCAGATTTACTACGTTTTTGCACAGGCGCAAAGAAACGCAAAGCTGCACATGGTGTGTGCTACAGAGCACAAAAAGTGCTTTACATTAGAAACATGCCCTTTTCTCAGCCCAAAATAAAGAAAAGTTTTGTGTCAAAGGGGTGTTACTTGGACAGATGAGCGCAAACAACTATAGGTTTATGTTTAAAATTCGGGGGCAGATTTTCAAAAAATTCCCGCAAGGCAGCGCAGCACCCAAAGAGGCTGCATTGCTTGACAGGGAGAGAGCAAGAGAGTACCATATCTTCAGAGATATGGCTCTCTCCTCCCCTCTCCCTAGCACTGGCGCTGATTTCAGCTGCTGAGGCCACACATGCTTTGAAAAACAAGGGGGCCCAATTACTATTGGTCAGGGACCTTGGGTAGTTTACTAGTTTCAAACACAGTGGTCCCTAAACAGAAGATTAAACAAACAATGAATATAGACTCAATCAGTACTATATTTGAAGCTGTCCAGCCCGGACAGATACTTTAATATTCAATTAGTTTCCAAAAAAATGAACAAAAGACATTTGAAGTGGGACACAAGCCTGCATCCAAATCAGCAAAATAGGATGAACAACGTGTAACAGAAAAGGCTCAGGCAGAGTAAGTTGTTTGTATGTAGCACATACTGATGTTACAAACAAAATATAGTGGGACACCATTACACATGAGCGATATTTAGTTGAGAAGTGTATATGGTGTACATTAAGTCGACGGCGTTTCGATCCTTACAAAACATATTAGGATCATCATCAGGACATTTACATTAGCATGCCTGGGTACATTTGCCTGTTATTTCCAAAGACACGAGTTTGGGAGAGAAGATAGGAGAAAGGAGAGGGACACGGGATTAGGTTGGGTGGAAATTGAAGAAAAGACGTACAATCTGTTACTAGTGTGCAACGGTGAATAAAAATTGCGGCGTACGTGGAACAAACGTGAACTATAAAAAATAGAAGTGCAGGGGGAGCGGCGCTTTAAGGAGTAAAAGGCAACCATACATTTAAGTGTATATTAATGAAAGGAAAACCAGGGCGCACAGTCGCCTAGGAGACAACCAATCCAAGTGTGACATACGCGCAGCGTGACCCGATGGAGCAACCAAGGGTAGTGAACTGTTAGAAAACTAAGATGGACATTGGTGAACAGTGCGTGAAAGCGGAGACCATCATGAAAGTTACGTGATGGTTACGAGCGCGCAGTGACCAGGGAGTAGTCATTTAATGTAGAACCATGACCCTTCACCTCTTTGTGAAGGAGACAAACAGCCAGCAAGTGATGATGAAATACCTAACGTCCAGAAGAGAGCAGCATGGATACGCCACAGGGGCGGGAGCGACCCGGGGTGGGGCAGATTAAGCGTCCGGACCTGGTGCAGTCAGAGCTGCAGGAGGTTGGTGGAGATGGCGCTGCGTGCGCGGTCACTATATCAATTAGAAGGGTTAGGTCTGAATCGGCCTGTTGGGAGAGAAGAGAAGGTCTATGTTAGGGCCAGTGCCTGAGTCTCAGATGGAGACTGATAGTGAGATTTGGACAAGAGCTTACCTAGTAGTGAGGACACTGCTGCATGGGCGTGCTTCCTGCCGGCATCAATCGCGGGGATGAATGATAGCCGGAGTGCAGGGCTATTTATACTAGCTGGAGGCTAATTGGATACCAAGGTCATGTGACCTCATGACTACTAGCTGGAGGCTGATTGGATAACGAGGTCATGTGACCGGAGGTGAAGTGTGCAAGGTTTCATCGAAACGGCGGCCATATTGGAACGGTAAAGTTAGATTGGAAGCAGTCAGCAAGGGAGGTGAAAGTGGACCGAAAGGACTGCTGGATGGATGGAAGTGGAAAGATAATATGTAATAATTGATAAGGAGTCCCACGTGGTGGGGAGAGTACGCCTAAAAGTATAAAAGGGTGCAAAAGAAGATATTGGAAAGTGGAGGATAAGGGGGAGGGTGGAGTGATAGAAAATACAGTGTGACACACTACAAACATACAATTAAGTAGAGTCGCAGGGAGCGATTGAAAAAAGCATAGAAAAGCAAGTGTAGCGGGCTTGCACGACAATTGTTAATTTATACAGAAAGTACCAAGATCACAAAATTGAAAGAGGGACCAGGGTCACATAAAAGTCAAAGGACCTTGCTGATTTATATTAATGTGGTCCAATCCTCGAGGCGGTTAAGTCCATTATGTATGCTTCCAGTTCGTAAAATCCACTTGAGTTCCTCCTTGTTGAGGAGCTGCGACAGGTCCGCGCCCCTCGGAGGTGGCTTGATGACCCTGATGATGGTCCAGCGTATGTCGTCCTCGCTGTGAACTGACG
Organism: Calotriton arnoldi; assembly: GCA_963921515.1. Taxonomy (NCBI): domain Eukaryota; kingdom Metazoa; phylum Chordata; class Amphibia; order Caudata; family Salamandridae; genus Calotriton; species Calotriton arnoldi. The sequence continues at coordinate 662,885 of CAWUFW010009616.1, read as the reverse complement.
CCTGGAAGTGTTCCACAAGGGGGGCATTTGGTGTTTTGCAGCGTAGTCTGCTGCGGTGTTGGCAAATCCTTATTGGTGCTTTTTGTGTTGTCTGACCAATATAGATTTTGTCGCAGGGGCACAGTATTGCATAGATGACGTTGCAGGTGTTGCAGTTAGAGAAATGTTTTAACTCCATTTTGATTTTGCCAAAGATAAATTCCTTACATTCAATAGTAAACTTACATGCAACACAGTTACCACATTTGACATGACCTGTGAGTGGTTCCAGGCCCCAGTGATCATTAAGTGTACCGGTGGGTTTGGTTATAGGTAAGGCTACTCTGACCAAATGGTCCTTAATGTTTTTGCTCTTACGAAATTCAAATAGTGGGCGTTCCAAATTGAGTATGCCTGCATTGAGGACTTCCCAGTGTTTGAGGATGCTTTTGTGTACGGTATGTGAGACAGGTGAAAAAGTAGTGACACATACTAAGCGATTTTGTGATGACTTCTCTTTAGGTTCTAAGAGGAAGTCCCTTGGGCAGTACCATGTTCTTTTAAGGGAATTGCGAACTAGTCTGCGTGGGTACCCTCTTGCTGTCAGTTTGTTACTCAGGAACTTAGCTTCACGAAAGTAGTCTTCTTTCAGTGTGCAGTTCCTCCTGATTCGTAGGAATTGAGAGTAGGGAAGTGAGTCTCTTAGGGCACGGGGATGGTTGCTGTCATATCTCAAAAGTGTATTGCGCTCCGTGGGTTTTCTGAAGAGGCTTGTGATTAGAACTCCATCTAGGTGTTGTATGTTGAGGTCAAGAAATGGAATCGTAGTTTTACTGTGTGACATAGTAAAGTTGAGCCCCTCGCAATTATTATTCAACCAATGGAGGAACTGTTTCATGGTTTCCTCTGAGTCTTGCCAGATCATAAAAATATCGTCAATGTATCTCTTCCAGACTGAGATCCCAGTGTGGAAAGGGTTCATTGGCGACAGAATGCGCTTAGTCTACAGGTTGTCCATGTAGAGTATGGCCAGGTTGGGAGCAAAAACAGCCCCCATTGAGGTCCCTTTTACCTGTTGGTAGTATTGGTCTTCGAAGAGGAAAAAATTCCTAGTTAGACATATTTCCAGTAGTTGCAGTATGAAAAGGGTGGGTACTGCATGGGGGCGTGGACGTGTGTTAAGGATTTGCTCAATCACTAGTAGAGAGTCAATCTGGGGGATGTTCGTATAGAGCGATTCCACATCCAGAGTACATAGGGTGTCAGATTCGGGGTTGAATGGGTGGTGTTCAACAAGATTAATCATTGACATACTGTCACGGATATAACAGTCTGTTTTGGGAACTAAATCTTTAATGAAGAAATCCACATATTGGCTGAGTGGCTCTAAAATAGATCCACAGCCAGAGACTATCGGGTGGCCAGGTGGGTTTTCTTGATTTTTATGTATTTTAGGTAAGGTATAGATGACAGGAGTGCGACGTCCACACATGCACATGTGCTTGAGTCTAGTATAGGTTTTGGACAGGGAGGGTATCCTTCCTGTACAAAATACCATGCCTGGACAAGTTTAAAAGCCTTTCCCACTTTGTATGTGCTGCACAGTGCAGCACACATGCAAAGTCGGAAATAAATGAACAAATAAAAACATTTCTGCTGTTACAGCCTCCTTTGAAGTGGTGTTAACTTTTGGTACTAAACCACGTGTACAATTCTTTGTAGATAGGGTTTTGCGTCAAACTTTATGGGTGCATGTACCACCCATGTAATGCCCCTTTGGCTCTAAGTAATACAAAGCAGTGCTTTGCGCTACTTTTAAGGTACTTTCCAGATCAAAACAAGTTTTGCGCTGGAAAGTTAATTCCCAAAAATACATTTTGTGCTGGTTAGCGTCATGTCGTGTAGTTCCTATAACTCTATATAGGATCTGCACGTTTAGACAACATAAACTGTGGGATTGGTGTCCAGACTGATTCCAGACACCCCACCAGATATGTTCGCCAGTATACCAGCTAGCTCACAGTGCCACTATGAACCCCTCTTACCAAGGAGAGAATAGTTTCTGGCAACTATCGAACATGACAACCCTGTAACCTCAATGATCGTGAAAACAGTACAGTACTTTTCGCTCAGTCACTCGTGCTCACTTTGTCTCAGAGCGATACACAGAATAAACAATCGGGCTGTTTTCAATAAACATTTATTGAACCAGCGTCATTCTAGTGTAAAACATGTGTGCTGCAACAACCACAAGACAGAAACAGATGTATACGGTTATAAGCACTAATAGAGTAAATAGATGGTAGAATTCTACCATAGTGCTAAAACAATGGATATATGCTGGCATATACATACATGACAGTAATAAAGTGTACTCCTACAATGCTAACCCTAACTAGATGTACCTAAATGTAACTAGCATGTATGTAGGTGTATAGCCAAGAATCCCCCTATGATAAAGCCAACCCCATTACCTGATGTGAGAGAATGAAGGACCTCGTCTTGGTCTCGAGTTGAACACCCCGCGAGTGATTTCGGACCACTGCGTGCTGGAGTGTCTGCGTGCAGGAACCTCAGCGTCTCATGTCAGCGTGTCAGCATGGAAGTTTCTCTCCTCTGCCTGCCCCAGCAAAGATATGGTGCTTATATACCTAAAAGGTACTTTCAGGGGTTCAACCTTGCTGTGTCATGTCGGCTGAGGATGACGATAGGGATGACCTTTACACATAGTTATTATGCAGAAGATGCATTAGATGGTAATCCTGCTGTGATTCTGAGAATCCTCATGCATAATAAATGAAGCTAGTTTTCGGAGAAAACCACAAAACATTTATTCAGCACCCAACTAGGTAAAAGATCAGCACAAGCCCGTTATGTAGTACAATGGCAGGGTAAATGTAGATGAGGGGTTAGGTGAATCCCCAAGCCTTTATTGGGGTACATTGCGAATCATAAAAGTCACCTTTGTGACGCTAACCCAGCGCTAAATGTTTGAAAATCTACCCCCCAGTCTAGTGAGATAGCCATACCAGGTTTTGTGTTAAAAGGGAATGCCTACTTGAAAAGGCATAAACAAGAGGGAATGTAGTAATTTATACAAAAATACAAGGCATTGCTTGTGTGCTTCAGACTGTTCAGAACACACACCCAGTGTGTTGGACTGTTCTGAGTTTGTCTCAGCATAAGAATCTGTACTGAAAGAGAATGCTTCCGGTGCAAACCTTATGCTAAACAGCCCACACTAACCCCTGCACCGCGGTGCAATGATGTAAATCACGCAAGGGAGACTTGTTTAAATGCCAGTGAAGAGGATGGGCGATACAAAAGGGGATGATGGACGGAACGTTTGAGCCAATCAAACACTCACCCCCAGTCAACTGATCTGGGTTTAATCCATCATCATTCTTTAGCTCACTCCACCACCCCAGTTCAGACATGGCCATATGCAAATCAGTCTGACCCTGTGCCTCATGGGAACAGTCCAGCCCGAACTGCCAAGCCATGTCTTCCCTGGACCGGAAACAAGCATCCTAGGACCGGTTTCTGGCATTTCAGCCGTCATCAGCCAGGCTTGCTTGAATCCAGTGGCAAAGTGAGCAAGGGACCCACGTCTGGGCATACCCCCGCCAACTTAGGGCGACCAAAGCGATACAAAAGGGGATGATGGACGGAACGTTTGAGCCAATCAAACACTCACCCCCAGTCAACTGATCTGGGTTTAATCCATCATCATTCTTTAGCTCACTCCACCACCCCAGTTCAGACATGGCCATATGCAAATCAGTCTGACCCTGTGCCTCATGGGAACAGTCCAGCCCGAAATGCCAAGCCATGTCTTCCCTGGACCGGAAACAAGCATCCTAGGACCGGTTTCTGGCATTTCAGCCGTCATCAGCCAGGCTTGCTTGAATCCAGTGGCAAAGTGAGCAAGGGACCCACGTCTGGGCATACCCCCGCCAACTTAGGGCGACCAAAGCGATACAAAAGGGGATGATGGACGGAACGTTTGAGCCAATCAAACACTCACCCCCAGTCAACAGATCTGGGTTTAATCCATCATCATTCTTTAGCTCACTCCACCACCCCAGTTCAGACATGGCCATATGCAAATCAGTCTGACCCTGTGCCTCATGGGAACAGTCCAGCCCGAACTGCCAAGCCATGTCTTCCCTGGACCGGAAACAAGCATCCTAGGACCGGTTTCAGGCATTTCAGCCGTCATCAGCCAGGCTTGCTTGAATCCAGTGGCAAAGTGAGCAAGGGACCCACGTCTGGGCATACCCCCGCCAACTTAGGGCGACCAAAGCGATACAAAAGGGGATGATGGACGGAACGTTTGAGCCAATCAAACACTCACCCCCAGTCAACTGATCTGGGTTTAATCCATCATCATTCTTTAGCTCACTCCACCACCCCAGTTCAGACATGGCCATATGCAAATCAGTCTGACCCTGTGCCTCATGGGAACAGTCCAGCCCGAACTGCCAAGCCATGTCTTCCCTGGACCGGAAACAAGCATCCTAGGACCGGTTTCTGGCATTTCAGCCGTCATCAGCCAGGCTTGCTTGAATCCAGTGGCAAAGTGAGCAAGGGACCCACGTCTGGGCATACCCCCGCCAACTTAGGGCGACCAAAGCGATACAAAAGGGGATGATGGACGGAACGTTTGAGCCAATCAAACACTCACCCCCAGTCAACTGATCTGGGTTTAATCCATCATCATTCTTTAGCTCACTCCACCACCCCAGTTCAGACATGGCCATATGCAAATCAGTCTGACCCTGTGCCTCATGGGAACAGTCCAGCCCGAACTGCCAAGCCATGTCTTCCCTGGACCGGAAACAAGCATCCTAGGACCGGTTTCTGGCATTTCAGCCGTCATCAGCCAGGCTTGCTTGAATCCAGTGGCAAAGTGAGCAAGGGACCCACGTCTGGGCATACCCCCACCAACTTAGGGGCGACCAAAGCGATACAAAAGGGGATGATGGACGGAACATTTGAGCCAATCAAACACTCACCCCCAGTCAACTGATCTGGGTTTAATCCATCATCATTCTTTAGCTCACTCCACCACCCCAGTTCAGACATGGCCATATGCAAATCAGTCTGACCCTGTGCCTCATGGGAACAGTCCAGCCCGAACTGCCAAGCCATGTCTTCCCTGGACCGGAAACAAGCATCCTAGGACCGGTTTCTGGCATTTCAGCCGTCATCAGCCAGGCTTGCTTGAATCCAGTGGCAAAGTGAGCAAGGGACCCACGTCTGGGCATACCCCGCCAACTTAGGGCGACCAAAGCGATACAAAAGGGGATGATGGACGGAACGTTTGAGCCAATCAAACACTCACCCCCAGTCAACTGATCTGGGTTTAATCCATCATCATTCTTTAGCTCACTCCACCACCCCAGTTCAGACATGGCCATATGCAAATCAGTCTGACCCTGTGCCTCATGGGAACAGTCCAGCCCGAACTGCCAAGCCATGTCTTCCCTGGACCGGAAACAAGCATCCTAGGACCGGTTTCTGGCATTTCAGCCGTCATCAGCCAGGCTAGCTTGAATCCAGTGGCAAAGTGAGCAAGGGACCCACGTCTGGGCATACCGCAGCAGCAAGCCAGTCACAGGGCTGGCTTTAGCACTGGTGGCACCTGATGGTACAATCTTTGTCGGCGCCCCAGAAACCTGTTTTTATGTTGAGTTCATGTAGGTAAACCCTGTGATGGTGTCATGTTTAACACATGAACTCAGATGTATGCCACTTTAGGGTTCTAATTGTGGCATTGCGCTTTGTGTACATTGTGTGACCCTGGGCATGTGGTTTAACTTCCTGTGCCTTGCTTCCTTTATCTACCTAAACTTGTAAGCACTGAGCTAACTGCTAACTAAATATTAATACATAACTCACTGTTCACATCAATAATCTCTGCTGCCCTCAAATTTCTGCAGAATGTTATGTTATGAAATTTCTAAAGCGCTCGTATATCCTAGGGTGTCTTGGCGCTAGCTCAGCAGAGAAATGTAAAAGAGACAGTAAGAATTGTAGTTATTAAATAGCCAGGTTTTCAGGAGTTTTCTGAACACCAGTAGAGATGGAGCAGACCTGATGTTTATAGGTGAAAGTTTCCCGTGTTTAGTTGCTCCTGAGATGAAGGATCTCTAGCATTATCACCGGGAGCTGGCATTCAGTTACTGTCGTTGTGTGACTTTTGTTGTTTGGGTGGTCCTTCCTGGCATCTAACACTGCAAATCCATGTGAAATGATCTAACACGAAAAGCAGTAACAGTGACAAATCATTTACACACATAAAAGTTCCACAGAGCAGGACAACTCTGTGGCACAAGCAGGATTCTTTCTCACATCTATTCATGCTTCTGCAGCAACAAATTACAGTTGCAGTCCACAGAAAACTGCAGTCTGTGAATTTCAGATCGGATGAAACATATTAAACAAGAATTTGCAATGCACTAGGTCTCACATTTGCGAGAGTTAGAGCTTTTGGCATTTAAAATGACAATGTCTGTTAGCTATGTGTTTTGGTTTGGAGTGGAGTGGATGCATGTGGGTTGGAGTAGAATTATGTGGGTGGAATTGGAATTGTTAGTTGTGGAATTGTGTGGGGTGGATTTGTGTGATGTGTAGTGGATTTGTGCACTGCAATTATGTAACATGGTGAATAGATAGGGGTGAGAGCTGCACAGAATATATAGAAAGGAAGATAGAGAGGGATAGGTAGTTTGTGCACGCAGTGGCGAATGAACTCTAGATAGAGGAGCAGAAAGAGTGTGTGAGAAAGAGAAAGAAGGGGAGAGCACGCCACAGACGCATAAAGGAGGGAGCACCTGTATATTCAGAAGAGACCCTAAGAAGAGGAGGAGAGCGTGGGTTTGAGGGACGGAAATGTTGAAAAGGCACGGGAAACAAATCATCTTTGAAGACCTGAAGAGAACTAAAATGATGGCGGGAAGACTGTGTGAGAGAGTGAGAGAGAAGTGTGAGAGAGTACGAGAGAGAGAGAGGGATGAGTAGGAGAGGACAACCACAAGGTGGGGAGGAGGTGGTAGGTGGACTTTTGCACAGCGCAAGATGGTTGAGGAAGGTAGCATGTGTGAGCAAGCAGGAAGTATAGAGAGGAGACAGGGAGTGTGAGGGAGGGATGTGAGGGGGTAGTTGAATTGCGAGATAAGATGTTGTAGTGGCAGTGTGTGGGAGAGATGAGAGGGGCAGTGGGTGTGCGGGGGCATTTCACTACTTTCAACCAATAGAGGTGCAGACTGGGAACAGAGTCCAGGACCAGGGATAGCACAGTAGGAGTGGAAGGGGAGTCCAGAGTTCAGTAGCGTCAACCGTCATGAAGTTTAAGAAGGTGAAGGGCAGGCTGATAACAAGGCCATTAGGCTTCCACCTTTCAGAAGTTGATCTAAAAAATACGTTGGGTAATAACAACACTAATAATTCACAGCAATTAAAAAAGCGAAAAAAGCAGCAAGAAGTGTAATAAACAAGTTACCTATATTCCACTTTAACCACAGCAGTTATACACAAACTAAAACTCCGACCTACTTTTACAAGACACGCCCTCTCCTTACACAAGCCCCAGATGCTCACTTGTCAGATAGTATAAGTTCTCTGTATTGAGCAGTGCCAAAAGGCCCCAAATACCCCATTGCTCCACTAGATCAATTGCTGCTCCCATGGCAAGTTCGTGCAGCATCGCAGCACCAAACAAGCATTGGCTTAGCCAATAGGTCTCGCCTTTGGGACCTTATAAGTATTTAGTTATGCAGCACAATATCCTTGGTGCAACAACATCAACTGTTGCATGGCTAAACACTTATAAGGTCCCAAAGGCGAGACCTATTGGCTATGCCAATGCTTGTTCTCACATTTATTCGGCTTCCTTAAATAGAACGAGTGCAGCACTTAAGCAATAAACGTTGCAATGTGCTCCACTTTGACAGCATTTCACAAAAGGAAATCTTACTAAATAGAAATGCGTATTAAAAAGTATTCTGATGTGAGTAAATAAACTGACAGCGTGTCTTAGGCGTTCTGACCAATAACATAAATGGATTCCCCACTTAAATTTAGTCACATACAGAACTGTATTTCCTTTACTAGGGTTACGGTGTCCAAGCAGCGCTAATCAATCCTCTTTATCCCGAACATAACTGAATTTGTATACACGAACCACCATTGACGCATATAAATAGATGGTGCGAAACAACTGGGAAATTAAGGGTGCAAGCATAGATCTTCACCAAAGTAGTACTTATGGAATAAAAAGCACATGGCCAACTGCCCTATGGAGAACAGGAGGCCCTTTTAAGCCTTCATCCAACCCCTCCTCCACACCTGAGTACAGCAACAGACCTTTTCGCCGAGTACACGAACCCGCCAAGGGAGCGGCGCAGCGAAGACTGATCCGTCTCTATTAATGCAGCAACCACTGCCTTTTAACCACCCCTCCCCACCCTGCGCAAATACTGTATAAGTGAATCTGTGTGTACACTGCCGGGAAGGATGGCACATAACGGAGACTAAAACAATGTTCGTGTTGTTTTATCTGGAAGCGCTGGTCGCTGAGTTTTTTACGGCTCTGCTCTGTAAAATGTGCCATGCTAGAGAGCTTCGTATACTGCGTTTATCCATGTGTACGTCTTCCGAACTACCAGTTCTCAGCCTAAATATCAATTTCAAACACGCTTCTGATGATTGCGTCAGTGTTAGTATGGTTGAAGTGATTCTGCAGAGGGGCCAGAAAGTGCCTAGCACAGGACTCTTATTAGTTAGCTCTTGTATTTGTTCTTTGCACGCTTAATGCAGGTTGAAAAGAAGTGTCCCCGAAGGCAATGTCTCACCATCACTGCTTGTGTAGCTAGGGGAGGGCCATGTACATTTTTTTTATTTATTTTAAAAGTTTTATATAGCGCTAGCTTGACCCGTGGGTATTAGAGCGCTTTACATGTACACAGGAATTGGAGCCTGGGAGACCCTCTTGGTGCCGCTGAGACAAACTAACATGGGAGAGTGAGTGACCGCCCTACCTGCTGAGGGGTATTTCAGACATGTCCTGCCCAGTCCTCTCTGCGGCCCCCATTTGCCTCGCGGACCCCGGGCGCGCGCCGGCTCAGTTCAGGCTCCAGTCATGTTTACGCAGCTCGGCCATAAATTCCTGCTCCGTTTGGGTTCGTTAACGGGGATGTGTGAGAAGCCACTCCAGGGGTCCCGGGGGATTCAATTCAGGAGTGAGCGAGAAAGAAACGGGGAAATGAAGGAAAGGGAACTGGGGGAGGAGGGGGCAAATTAAAGAGAAAAGAAACAAACATGGAAGAACAGAACTAGGGAGGAATGAAAGCATGATAGACGTATGGAAGCAAGGTAGGGCTAGGTGAGGAGGGGGGGAGCCTTGAGCAAACATTTGGCAGGAGAGGTTTCTTGCACCTCCGTGTAAATTCTTGAGTCTGCAGTGTACAAGGGATCAGTTTCTCTGCTGCTGTGTGCGACTTTAGGGGACACCGGAAGGCTTTGCCTTTTTCAATCTCCCCGATCACTGAGGTTCCTGTATAGTGCACCCTTCCGACTGAATGGCATCTAGGCGCTTAGGTAACATTAGGGGTCCTGTGAAAACTGCAGGGTTGAAAGCACCAAAGACTTATTCACTCAGAAGTGCGGGGCTCTGCCAGCACAACTTTAAAACCTTTGCAGAAATGTAGATTGTTTACCATGTTGCTGCGGTGTGTCGGGCGATGTGCTCCCCGGGCTGTGGTTGGCGATAGGGGCGGGGCTGGTGAAGGGCTGCTGGGACTCTGTGCACTGCTCTCAATCCTATGACGAGGAGTCCTGCTGCAGTAGAGAGGGGCAGCGGGGAGTGAGCGCGGCAGCGTGGTGAACGCGCTATTTAGAAAAACAGATGGTCGTAATTTCGTAGCATATAAAACAAATCACAACTTTTCCGAGTGCAGTTTGTAGCAGAGTTGGTAATTGATTCCTTTGTTCCTTCGGTATTAGATTTGAAATTTAGAGCAGGAAGGGGAAAACAAGCACGCGAGTGGTGCGCGCGCGCCACAGTGAGCCATGTGTTTTGAATTATCGCGCACGCGTCTGGGCACGATAATTCAAAACACATGGCGCCCGTGCGGGTAACCACAAGCAATAGGCCGTGGGCGGAGCAAAGGCGGGACATGCACTCGCCTTTGCCCAATTGCGTGCTATCTTTCTTAGAAAGACGCACGCTAAGCCCAATAGCCTGTGAGAAAAACAAAAACACACGCACGAGCGTGTGGTCAGCTTTCTGAAGCCCCTTACTAAAAGTCTCGCAGGGCAGCGCATGCGCGCTGCGCTAGGCGAGACCTAAAAACCGCTGAACAGGACCTCACTCCCAGTCCGCCTCCTAAGTGCACTCCCACCAATGTAATTCTGACGTTTGACGTCTAGCCAATGGGATGCGTCCCGTGTTCCTCCACTATATAGCTGTTTTTGATGCCTCCTGCCAACGCATAGTTTGAAAATATGTGTCTATATTTTTTATAACTATTTATTTGAATCCTTTTTTTCTGGTTTAGTGACAGGCATGTTGTATGCAAAAGAAATGTGTTGTAAATTACAAAATGTGGATTAATACATACAAGACATTTTTACCATGATTGTCTAAATCCTATTCAAAATTATTTAAATGTATGCACTTTTCCTACTTTAGTGATTTTAGAAAAAGTGAGAATATTGGCAGTTTCAAGATGGCGGTTTTATTAGCGAACTACACAGTAAGGTGTGTTCTCCAAAAAAGTCACAAACATTGTGCAGCATGGACAAATTTATTCGGACCTAGTATGGCGATGCACAATAGGCGTGGCTAAGCCAGCGTTCTATTGTAAACACTAAACCCAGCGCATGCCAACTCAGCGAGTGCTAGGATAGCAAAATAACTGAGGATGCTGACGTTCTTAAAGATCAATAAAGCCGAAAAAAGGTTCTGCAGAGCCATCATATTAATTGGATCCAAACCGGGCGGGAGGAGGTGGTGGCGGGGGGACAGCACGGCACAGGGAGATTAAGTGAACAGCAATGGCCACAAAAGCTTAACACGCACCCACAGTGTAACGCGTGCATGTAAAGGATGCGGAACACAAAAAAAGTGTGGTGGACGTGTGCGCCGAAGTGAATACAGCTTTCCTGGAGATTTCTTTAACACAATAAAGACTCCATCTCCTCCCCTTCAGTACTAAGGGAAGCCTTTAAGGTCGTGATTGGTAGAGTGTGTATCACTAAACAGGCGGGAGTCCTTAAGGCAATCAGAACACAACTGGCGGCACTGGAGGGTCAACTTCGGTTGCTTGAATTAGACCATAGGGAGACTGACTCCCCCTCTGCTATGGCACAATTTCGGGAAACCCTCAGAGAATATAAAGAAGAGGTTGCACGGGAGCTTAGCTTCCTTGCATGCGACGCTATGGCACGTAGATAGGTTGAGGGGGACCAACCTGGGAGAACTCTAGCACGCATGCCCGACGGCCTCGGGCCTCTGAATATGTAGTTGAGCTACTCGACGATCATCAGAAGCGACACACCACAGCTGAAGCTCTACTTCACACTATGACATCATCCTCTGTCGACCTCAACAGCACTAAGGTTACTACTTGCATGACCGAAATTCAACACTACATGGACACGCTTCAACTACTCTGGCTCGATCGCTCACTTCAGGAGTTCCTCGACTCCCCCTTCGCTGGGGAGGAGATCATGCGAGTTATACATGGCCTAGCTAGTGACACTGCGCCGGACCTGGACGGCCTGACTGCCTCTGTTTATAAAGAATTCGCTCCCTTGCTCATACCCCACCTACAGGCCATGTTTGAGGTTGCGCTCTTGGCCGGTGAGCTTCCCTCATTCCTCCGTGAGCCTGTTGAGGAACTATGGAGAGTAAACTTTGGGAGAGCCATGGCATGGCTCGAAAAGAAAATTCTGACAGAACAGTCTCCCCCTCTCCTTAACACGACGTTTGGTGATAGACAAGATGATAGTACTGGCCAAATGTCGTTATCTTTTTAATAATGTGCCCATTGCCCTCACTCCCCTCACTTCTTCAAGCGCTTGCGCTCCAATCTTACATCTCTTGCTTGGGCCGGTAAGCAACCCCGCATAGCAACCCCGCATAGCGTGGGAAATACTGACTCTCCCCTTCTACCAGGGGAGCCTAGGTGCACCTGACCTGCACATCTACGTGTTATGCGCCCAGGCTCACTATCTACACTTTTGGCTATATCCAATAAGGTTCCAACCCCACACGGCAGCGGAGGCGGATGCCTCCTCTCCCTGGCCATTAAATACGGCACTTTATCAGCACTATAAACATCCGTGGAGGATAGTGGACACAGTGGAGTGCATGCACTGGGCGTGGGATGGCATGCGCAGCCGTGCCAAACTCACCGTTCTATATGCCCCATCAATACCGCTAACTCGGAATCCATTACTTCCCACACTGCAAGTTAAGAGGCACCAGAACACGTGCACAACAGAGACACCTGCTCACCTTTGCAAACCTATACCTGGAGGGCCACTTTATCCCCCCGTTTGTCCCCACTGATGAATCCAACGTTACTGTGCTTGACATAATGCTATATCAACAAATACGAGCTGCATGCCGAACACTCTATGCTTCTTTCCCATAAGCGCCGCCACAACTAACAGCACTTGTCTACCGCACCCTCCCCTCACAAACTAATTACCAGAGTCTATAACATCATGCAAGACTCTGCCCCCATTCGCACCTCTAATGCACAAACAGTCTGGAAAAATGATCTGGGCATCCCAATAACAGAGGAACAATGGAAATACTGTTGTATACAAAGGACTACCCTCTCCCCTAATTAAAGACTGCAGCAAATCCATTTTAAATTCCTACACCAGATATATCGCACACCGGTTAAATTACAACGTATGGGGCTCACACAAGATGCACACTGCAAGAGATGTGTGACCTCACCGGCTACTTTTTTTCACCAAGTGTGGACTTATCCTCAGATTACAAAATATTGGCAGGCCATAACTGAAGCTCTTACAAACACTCTGATCCACCCAATACATTACACACTGCTAGTATGCCTCTTGAGGTCCGTGCAGGACTTCCCGCCTGAATCCCGCAGATTGCCGGGTATGCTATTACTGCTGGCAAAGCATAGAGTCGCTATGCACTGGGGGCAGAAGCCAGTGCCTTAAGATTGACTTTTGGATATGCGATACAGTATATTGTCAGGAGCAGCTGGCTTCCTACTGGGAGCAAATGCCTTCACCCTCTAGGCCCAAGGACATTTGGGAACCCTTTTTATCTTACGTTCGTTCACAAGGCCATGCACCTGGACAAATAACCACGGCACGCTCCCCTGTGAGAGGTCAGATTCACGCATCCGATTAACACACCCTATATACATGTGCCTGTTTTGCACCAGATATGTCACCACATTCCATTCATGAATATGCCACTGGCCTTTATGATCTCCTCTATCAATGTAACTTGACCCCATGTGAGAGATAAGCACTGAGGTACTTGTTTGTCTTCTACACTAGTCATCTCACTTGGCTCTTCAGCTTCTTCTTTTAATCTCTATATAAGATGTGTAACATGGGATGTCCGAAATCGATATGTTCTCTGGATCTGCTTTTCCCCCTCCTCTCTCCCCTCTTCCCTCTTCCCTCTTCCCTCTCCTCTCTCCTCTACCCCCATCACTCATATCCCCATTGCTTTCTCCTTTCTTCTCCCTTTCTTTCTTTTCCTCAATGGGAAGATGTACACCCATACATGATATTGCTGGCATTTTTCTTATATCCCAGTTTCTGATTGTACTTCTGCCTTAAATGCAAATAAAAACGAAATAAAAAAAAAAAGCAAAACGTGGCAGATGTGAAGCTTGCGCCTTGCTGAGCATGAGGAACACAAAAAAAAAAGAACTTGCGGTGGACGTGAAGAGGGCGATGCGCCGAGCCAGGGAAACAAAACAGAACACTTATAAGGAGTGCTGCTGGCAGTCAGAGGAGAGAACACACACCCACAGTAAAACACAAGCAGGCAAGAAAAAAAAAGTAGCCCTCAAAGGAACATATAAACACCTATTTTCCTGTGGTGGAGACAAAAAAAAAAAGAGGGACACAGAGAAAGGATTGCCCATAACAAAGCAAGGATTTTTAAAAGACACTGACAAAGACAAATAAAAAGCAATGGCAAGCAATGGGCGGAGTTGAACCCCACAAAGCATATATAACAGGTCGCTAAGCGACAGCGCAAGTGCTGTCTAGGCTCTACCTAAAAATACTTGGGAGACCCTGAGTCTACTGCTCGGGAGGTGAGAGGAGGGGATGCAAGGCCAACAAACAGGGACAACGTTCCCGCTGCAACATTCTGTGATCTAGGCAAGTAACTTATCTTTCCATGCCTAAAAAAAACCTGTCCTTCATGCATGTTACATGATGTGCTATTTAAGGGCTATGTTTAACGCTCCCAGTTTTCAATTTTTACTGATTTTTACAGCTGTATACAGACAGAAAACAATGTTTTCTGTTTGCATTTAGTTTTAAAAGCGAATAAATACAGAAAATTGGGCTTCTTTTAAGTGACGCTCCCTGCTGTCTTTCATGAATTGTAGGCTAACAACCGAGCAGATAGATAGGATAGGGAATTGAAAAACAGGATGACATTTTCTTAACACCTTAACCGCGGCAGCAATTCCGCCGCGGTGCGGGGCGTTCTATTAAGTGGGCGGGGCCGCGTCGGCCAACGGACGTGCGCAGCACTACCGAGGTAGTGCTCGCGACGGCCGTTGGCCGACGGGCGCACTTAAAGGGTTAAATAACAGGTCATGTCAACATACATTTGTGGTATAATGCTAATATTTACCAGTGGGTGTATTGTTATGATATATTTGGCAGCTTAAATAGCTAAAACATTACAGACATCAGAGTATGAGTGTGTGTCTATCAGTTAAATAAATATGGAAATGTACAATTTTACACTTCATATATCCACAAAATAAATATGGATACATTCAGATAAGATGGTCAAAAAGTAAATATGGATTAATACAGACAGAAATGTTAAAACAATAAATAACTTAAAACCGAGAGCCCTAGTTATGTTACAGCTTCGTAAATGGAGCATAAGTGGCACCAGTGCGCTTTGCATTCCTCTTTCATATAAACGTTCTCACTTTAAAGTCACAAGTTCTCTGGAAGATACAGATTGACGATTGACCTCTGTCTTTGAATGCATAGTAAATGTGACGAGATAAGAACAAGATTTACAGGTCTGTTTACAGAAAGGCAGCTCTCAGAAGGGTACTGGAAAATACGGTTTTGGCATGGGAGGGAGAAAGTGAACCTGGAGACCCTAAGCCAGCAAATAAAAAACAAGAAAACGTGAGTTAAAAATCACAAAGCCATTTGCAAGCAGTGGCAGAATGCATTCCCAGGTCAACTCCCCAAGATGTCTTTCGCACACCTAGACAGCTGAGCTGTCTTGTAGGCTGCGACCTAAAAACCAGCAGCATCAGTCAAAAAACTTGGGGTGACTGTACAAAAAAAGGCATTTTATTACACATGCTATCTCAAAAAATGACCTTTATATTCCTAAAATCTTTACCTAAAACTTTTGATGGTGACCTCTCTTTTTACTTTCAAATGGCTCTCTCTTTCTTTGCCATTGTCTGCACTCCTCTTCTTTCTGAGTGTACAGAAACCGCACTCCTCACCACAACGGACGACATCCGCTCCCTCCTGGACAGAGGAGAGACAGTAGCCCTCATCTTCCTCAACCTTTCAGCCGCCTTCGACACAGTCTCTCACCGCACCCTAACACGCAGACTTCACAAAGCAGGGATCCGGGACAAGGCCCTCGACTGGATCCACTCATTCCTCTCTGGCAGAACGCAGCGGGTCAGACTCCCTCCTTTCCTCTCGGACCCTACACCAACCACCTGCGGAGTCCCCCAGGGATCCTCCCTCAGCCCCACGCTCTTCAACGTCTACATGGCTCCGCTCGCCCCCATCGTCAGAACCCACGGACTCAACATTGTTTCCTACGCAGACGACACCCAACTCATCCTCTCCCTATCCAACGAACACAACGCAGCCAAACACAACTTTCAAGAAGGCATGGAAGCAGTCTCCAAATGGATGAAAAACAGCTGCCTACAACTCAACACGGACATAACAGAGGTACCTATCATGGGCCCACACCGTGACGCCTGGGACGACACCTGGTGGCCCTCCGCCCTCGGAAGCCCGCCCACCCCCACTGACCACGCATGCAACCTCGGAATCATCCTGGACTCCGAGCTCAAAATGGACCGCCAGATCAAGTAACTGTTGAACCATTTAAGGTAAAAACAACATTTATGTTTTTTTAAAAATCTGAAGTTTATGCAGCAGATGATGGATTATGTGGCAAATGCAGCAAGTCTATAATTATGGGGGAAATGCCACAGTTGCACAATGGTATATTTCCAGTGGCACTGCATTTGTGTGGAGTTAGGTGTAAAATACCTATACTTACCTTTTGATACTTTGTCCTTTGACATTGTGTCCATGTTTGGTGCCTTCAAGATTCTTACCTCGACATTATGGGGGTACACTGTGCTGCTGCAAACTGCCCGCACCTCATTTTAGAGATCATAACCTCTCCTTTTGGAAAGTGATAAACCTGCAACTTAATATTACCAACTCTTCTCTTGCTCTTCTGTTAACTCCACCAAAAATCTGCATGAACTCACATATCACCCTTTCCCCTCTAGTGCTCACACCTGACTTCTATGACTTCAATCTGCCACAAAGAAACTGAAGTGAATGCATGGAATGGCTCGCTTGAGAGCGCAAGGCTAATCCCGATAACCATCAATAACCAATAACACTGGAATAACCACCAACCTGGGGCCCTGGAGTAGCGTGCTGCCTGGCATAAAGCGCTTCAACACCTCATTGGGGTATTAAGCGTGATATATATGCAATTACAATACAATATAGCCTTATAGCCCGCCATAGCGGGCTATACCAGCTATTAAAGGCCCGCTCCAGCGTTAAAGGCCCGAGATGAAGGCGAGGGCCTTTAACGAGGGAGCGGAACTTTAATAGCCGGTATAGCCCAGCTACGAAGGGCTATAAGGCTATTAGAACATTCTGCCACTAGAGGGCAGAATGTTCTAACAAATAAAACAAAGGCTTTAGGGAGCGCGAGGAGTTGAAATCCCTCAGGCTCCCTGAAGCCTTTGTTCACAGCCACAGCTGTGAACAAAGAAACATTGGAATGTGGGAGCTCCGGGCTTATACCAGCCATTATAAGCCCTGAGCTACTCCATTGTTTTCAATGGAGCTCCCAACATTCCAATGTTCTAATACAATATAATGCACCTGGTACCTGCATTCCGGCATGTGTACAGTGGGGTTGTGGGTCCACGCTCCAACAGCTTGAGCAGGATGTTGCTACTCCGGGCAGCAACCCAGGCGGAGCTTTTCATAATGGGCATCCCATCTCAGTTTGCCTGTTGCAATGACTGAGCTCCATGGGGGATGCTGTCCGCAGCCTGTTCCTGCTGACTACCTGCCTGTTATGGTCTATGGCCCCTGGCGGCTTAAAGTATCTTGCTGTAATTTGTAAATTATACATTTTGATGTAAGTACGGAAAACTGCTTTACCTAGCAGACTTTGAAGACTGCAGAAACAAAATAATTTTTTAATATCGAGGATTTATTCCGCTTAATGTAAGCAGCGCTCTGTTATAACAGCATAATAGCTGTCAGAACTCTTTTTTTCCAGCCATACCTTCTTTATCTTAACCTTGGCTGTAGTGAATGAACACCACCAAACGTGTCGCTGTTTGATACATTTTTGACCGGAGTTTAATATTTTTAGAACAAATTAGGGGTACAGCTGTTGACCCAAATTAATGATGGCCTTACTCCATACGAAAAACGTTCTGGTCAGAAATCGCTTTTCTTGCTTTGTCAACACTTGAGGAGCGAGAATGGAGGTGAGGAAAGAAGGAGGAGTGTGAGAACGGAGGACGGGGTCAAAAGGAAAAGGGGTAGTAAGAGACAAATGTGGAAAGTAGTTAAAGGGAAGAAATGAGGGGAAGACATAAGAACTAGGCAAAAAGTAATGAGAGGTTAAGAGAGACAGAAAGAGAGAAGGTGCGATTGGACATGAGAGAGGGGGAGAAACGAAAAGAACAGGGGAAAGAAGGAAAGCAGGAGTGAGGAGGGCTAGAGAAGAGGGTTGAGGGGTGGGAAGAATAAACATGAGGCAGAGAGGAGCAAAGAAGGAAGGGAGAGAACATGAGAAGGGAGATGTGTGAGAGGGAAGGGGAAAGTCAAAAAGGGGGGAGTGTGAGAGAGAAGCAGTAGGAGAGAAAGGAGAAACAAAATATAGGGAGGAGAGGGGTCGCAGTTGTGTAGAGAGATGGACAGAGAAATTAATGAAAGAGAGACATAAGGGGGAA
This sequence comes from Calotriton arnoldi, assembly GCA_963921515.1. Lineage (NCBI taxonomy): Eukaryota > Metazoa > Chordata > Amphibia > Caudata > Salamandridae > Calotriton > Calotriton arnoldi. The sequence continues at coordinate 644,430 of CAWUFW010009616.1, read as the reverse complement.
GAGATGACGGGCAGAAGAAAGTGGTGGCAGGAAAGATACCTGTGATTGGAATGAGGGGGAGAGTGCCTATGCACAATCCCAGTTGCTTGGCAGTCCAACAGTCTTGTGCCTTTATTCAGAGGTGGGTGGTGACAGAAACTCCTCCAATTCCTAGAGGAAGCGCTACATTAGGAAGAGAATCACCAGTGGAACTTACTTCTGCATAGGGCTAGTATGTTGAGGAAAATACCACTGGTGGAGCCTTCTGCAACGTAAGCATTCCTCCAGAAATAGGAGGATTTTCTATTAGCAGCCCACTCTCTAACAAGCCGTAGACCTGCCCACTGCAAGGGACAAGCAAGGCCCTTCTCTTCCCTGACTCGCCTTTTGAAGCAGTTGAATGTCAAGGTGCCCTCAATACAAGGACAAGAATCCTTTGAAAGGAACAGAGCACCTGTGCACATGTTAGGCTTCACTACAGTAGGCAGGCACAGGCTAATGTTCTGCATGCTTATTATAGCCAGGTCGTTATTTGTGGTTGCCACTCACTGTCTTTCCTTGTTCAAAATCTTTCACCAGCACAGGGTCTGAGGAAAACAGTTGTCAAGTTTGACGCCATTAGTTGTGTTTTTTTAAATACAGAGTTAACACCTCCAAACTCTATGGAGAAACAGACTCGCCCACTTACAGCCATAACGGAAGTGTATCAAAGTGTGGGGGGGTATTTATTTTTCTGGCTACTCCCTTGCAGGTCCTCTCTCATAAATGCAGCTTTACATTCCATGTAACACTGCCTGACAGAAAGTATTCGAAGGCAAAGAGATAATAATACAGTAACGGCCCAAAGCCCACACCTGATATGGGACAATTTGGGTTGTTTGCTGTTACAATTGTATTCTGGCGTTTCCCAACAAATGCCCCGGTTACTTACCGGTAATCTTCATTACTCCGAGTACTGGTCTTCCTGGATGCAGTCGTTACGCATGATACTTCTCCTTTCTGGCAGAACCAATTCCCTAGCTGAAACCCAAAAAGTTCCCCCAAGATGGCCCCCGTTACCCATGAGCCACCACAAAAGGGAGGAACAAATGAAACACTTCCTGTTTTTTCTTTCCGGAAAGATGTACCCTAGTCTGACGCTTGTCTGCGGCTTAGGTAAGTGTTTTGTTCTGTTTGACTGTTTTTGCTGTCTTTTTGTTATGCCGTTTACTCTGCTGTAGCGAGCAGGGCTTTGTTTCAGTGATTTCATGCTCGCGCTTCGGTGTGGCGTGTTTTGCCTAACCATGGGGTCTTGCTTAGCGGGGCTGTTATGTTATGTTATGTTAAGAGTGGATTTGTAAAGCGCGCAGCTACTCAAAGAGTATCCCGGCGCTAGGATAGAAAGCTACAGAGGCCTGTTGGGACTTCACACTCTTCCATACGAGGCTCGGTGTCCCCGGCCCTGGGTGCTCTGCTTTAGCGGGTGGGGCCGGGGCACGCAGGCTTTCTCGTTCTTTGCCCATAGCGCTCTATAGAAAGCGGGCGGGGCTAGCAGAGCTGCTCTGGAGCCCTGATTTAGCAGACTTTGTTGTGCTCTTGCCAGGACTCGCAGAGCGGTCCTTTTGGCAGCCGATGGTGCCATGTTTTGCCGGGCTTTTTTTCCCCGCGTGACGCTTGGAGATTATATGGGACTGCCTCCTCCCCCCGGTGGTCCTCTATGGGCGTTCTCCATGTGACCTTAGGTCATAGGGCACCTGTATATAGCCCGTCTTTGCTTGTGCCTTCTCCATGTTTCTGCATGCTGGGAGATTAGTCTGGTTGGTGTTTGCATACTATGGAGCCTGGTGTGGAGGTCGCTGGTCCTTTAGTGCAGCCCTCTTTGCCGTCCCTGCAACAATTGATTGAAGCTGTGGTGTAGGCGGGCGGTATGTTCTGAGCTGGCAGATCTTTTACAGCATATTCGGGAAAACGTGAGTCTCCCTGCCACCTGTGCGTCAACTGATAAGGATGATGTTTTGGTGAATTATCAACAGGCTGAGCCTGTAACTGTGCCTTTACATAATGCAATCCGTAGAGTGCTGTCGCATGAGTGGAAGGAGGTGGACAAATCAGCCTTCCCTCGGTTTCAGCCCCGCCGTTATCCGGTAGACAAGTTTGCAGGGGAGTTTCCATCGGTGGTTAAGGTGGATAATCTCATGGCTGGCATGTCCACTCAGGGGAATGTGTTTTCTGAGGACACTTCCCCCCCTGATGCAGTGGATAGGAAGGTGGATGGTGCGGTTAAACGGTGTTATGCTGCCGCCAGTTTCTCTGTTTGTGCGAACATTTACCCTACTTACACTATGCAGTCTTTGCTAAAGGACTTTCAGTTGCCTTAATGGAAATAAAAGCGCAGACAGATCCTGCAACGCCCCCCTGATACCGGCAATGGCCTCCGGACCGCCCAAGGCACGGAGAGTAAAGAGATCCCGGAAGTGCTGGCTCTGGTCCGCTAGCTCCAGGCCGAGGGTCTGTCCCTCCTCTTTCAGCACCATCTTTGCCCAGACAGCCGCCGGTGTGCTTCTGTTTGTCTTCAATGCTGCACCGGTCCTAAGCACAGAGCGGGCCATTTTAGGACTGGTCCAACGAAACACCCGGGACAAACCACAGCATGGCATACATAGTAATACAGATTTATCACGCAAGCAATACTTGAGCGCACTTTTTGATTTCTTTTAACCCCAAAGATTACGACACTAAAGATTTATTAGGAGAAAGACAATAATTAAACCAATCTTTCATAAACACTCACCGCTCTCTATGCTCCCAAATGGTAATGCCTGGGTGCGGGCAAAATGAGAAAAGAAGACTTGGCAAAATAAAACCAAAAGTTAATTATAGCCAGTAAAACTATGTAATTTTGTTTGTCCTGCTGAGCACTTTTCCACCTCTCTTTAGCGAGAGAGTGCTTGCACTCACCGCAGAGCACACCCCCTCGCAGCAGCTCCGAAACCAAGAGATAAAGAACCAAATCGTAAAAAGATAGTACTTAGTCCCTGCTCCCTGAGAGTAAACGAAAGAGCAAAGGAGGGACAAAGAGCCAGGACTGACCACTAGCAGGCAAGGATTTTTAAAGGACACTGAAACAAACAAATTAAAAACAGGAGGGTAGCTTTAAGCCCCCAAAGAAGTATACTAAAGTACATACTAAAGTATACAAGAGGTCTCAAATGCTCGACCTAAACAAGTATTTGCAATGCAATAGGTCTCACATTAGTGACTGAGCTAATGGCATTGTAAATGCAAAAATTAAGTAACAAAAGAAATTCTACAAAGCAAGGAAAGGATGTAGTACTGCAGGCTGTTACTAGGTGTCCCTGCGAAGTTGTAAAGGGACCTCTCTTAACCAGATAAGGTACTGCACCCTTAATGCAAGTCTCAGCTGCGATATTTCTGTTTATAATTGTATTAAAGGTGCAGAACATTATGTGGCTAATAGAGGTCCCTTTAGAACACCACAGGGACATCTAGAAATAGCCTGTGGTACTGCACCCTTTACTTGCTTAGTGCATTTGCGGCTGCCATTAATATTACTAAAAGTGCACAATGTAACTTTTACAAAATGTCCTTGTGCAAGCCACGCAAAATAAAAGGGGTAAAAACACTTTCTAAACAAAGCACAGTCATGCAGAAGAGCACAGTGATATAAAAAACCGCAGTATGAGGTGAAACAAAAGGAAGTTAGGCAGCAGAAATGCTGGGTAGAGGTCACCTGTTGTGGCTGTGAATGCTTTTAGTTTGTGGCGAAAAAAGATCGGTTCATTTTTTCCTTTGGATTGTGGGGGGAAACTGCATATTTGTTGAAGATGATTGCATCCAGGTGCTAATGTGCAAACACTTACATTCATTTAAAGACATTTCCCAGGAAACAGGCACCCAAGGAGGTTACGAAAATAAGCTCCTAAAATAATGTGGTAAAAATAACTGAATTCAAGTCTCGATTAAAAGAATTATTCCACAGTCCCAGGGTCGTGGGGTTCAGCGTGTTGCCGGCGGGTGGAGGTGCATCCTGGAAGCTCGTATCTTGAAGCTGCAGGCACAGGCACTGGCTGCGCCATGGCTGGGCTCTGCTCCAACTCATCCTCAGGTGTGGGGTCAGAGCCCAGGTGGAGCTCTGGGTCCAATGCAGGGCACGCCCAACACGGGGAAAGCAACAAGTGAGTCAGAGGGGAGGTTAGTGGTTCTGCGGCATATCACCAGATAATTCTATCAGAGGATTCAAAACAATTCACCTCATTTATCATCCCTGTTGGGACATTTTGTTACAAACGCATGCCTTTTGGGCTGGCGTCAGCATCTTCAGTTTTTCAACGGCTCATGAGGTTAATGTTCCAGGATTGCAAAGAGATTTCTATGCTTCTAAAAGACATTCTGGTGTTTGGAAGCAATGTAAGAGAACATAAAGAGCGGCTCACAAATGTGCTGGCTGTGTTGAGAGAAAGAGGTTAAACGTTACATGTTGGCAAATGTAAGTTCTAAGCAAGTGGAGTGGAGTACCTAGAACACCATGTAAGCGCCAAGGGCATTGAACCAAAGGTGCAAATTTTAAAGGGCATCGAGAAAGTCCCAAGAATCAATCAATCAATCAATCAAAAAGTATTTGTAGAGCGCAGTTTATTACCCTTGGGGGTATCCAGGTGCTGGATTGCTGGGCTCTGTCGAAAAGCCAGGTCTTGAGTCTCTTCCTGAAGTCCTCCAGTGAGGGTGATGTTCGCAGGTGGAAGGGAAGGCCATCCCAGGACTTGACAGAGAGGTAGGAGAAGGAATGGCCTCCGCTGTGGCTTTGGCAGATGCGTGGTGTCTGTGCAAGGGCAAGGGAGGCAGAGCGAAGGTCTCTGGATGGTTGGTGGAAGTTCAGGCGGTGGTTCATGTATGCTGATCCTTGGTTATGGAGGGCTTTGCAGGCATGTGTCAATAACATGAATTGGCATCTTTGCTGGTTGGGGAGCCAGTGAAGGTTCCTAAGTTATGGGGTGATGTGGGTCCGTTTGGACAGGTTTAGAATAAGTCTGGCTGCTGAGTTCTGTATCATCTACAGTTCTCATAAGTTCAGTGGCAGTTCCTGCGTACGGTGTATTTCCGTAGCCCAGCTGGCTGGTGATTAGGGCTTGCATGATTGTTTTTCTCGTGCCGATGGGGAGCCATTTGAAGATTCTTCAGAGCATGTGGAGAGTGTGGAAGAAGGCGGATGAAAATGCATTGATCTGTCATTTCATGGTGAGTTTGTTGCCCGGATGATGCCGAGGTTGCAGGCATGGTCTGTCGGTGTGGGAGTGGGTCAAAGTTCAGCGGGCCACGAGGTGTAGTTCCAGGGGAGGCATGGTTGCCAAAGATCAGCACTTCGGTCTTGTCAGTGTTGAGCTTCAGACAGTTGGCCTTCATCCAGTCTGCGATATTCTTCATGCAGTTGTGGAAGTTGGTCTTAGTGGTGGAGGGGTCTGCTAAGAATGAGAGGATGAGCTGGGTATCATTGGCGTAGGATATGATGTTGAGTTCATGGGTTTTTAATATGTCGGCTAGAGGTGTCATGTAGGTGTTGAAGAGGGAGGTGCTGAGGGAGGAACCTTGAGGAATGCTGCAGATGGTGCTCTTGGGTTCCAAGGTGAAGGGAAGTATGCAGATTCTCTGCGTTCATCGCAGGAGGAACGATGCAATTCATCTGAGTGCGACTCCCTGGATCTCGATCTGGTGCAATCTCTTGATGAATGTTTGGTGGGATAGGGTTGTGAATGCTGCGGAGAGGTCAAGGAGGATCAGGGCCACCTATTCTCTCTTGTCGAATAGGGTGCGGATGTTGTCAGTGGCAGTGATCAGGGCGGTCTTGGTGCTGTGGTTGGAGCGGAAACCAGATTGGGAGGCGTTGTGCAGGTTGTTTCTCTTCAGATGTTTGGTGAGCTGCTAAGTTGATGGCCTACTCCATGACGTGGGCAGGGGAGGAGAGAAGCAAGATGGGATGGTAGTTCTGGAGTTCGCTCGGTTCGGTGTAGGGCTTTTTGAGGAGAGGTCTGACTTCAGCATGTTTCCATGAGTCGGGATAGGTGGCTGTGGCGATGGATGCATTGAGGATGGTGGTGAGTTGACGGATGATATCCTTACTTCCTAGGTTTAAGAGGCAGTGAGGGCAGGGGTTCATGAGTGCTCCTCAGTGGAATGAGTTCATGATCGCTGTGGTGTTCTGTGTGGTGAGCTGTTCCCAAGGGGTGAGTGGCTGGTCAAGGGAGGCATTCGTTGGAATGAGAAGGCTGTGGCTGTCAGTGGATTGGGGCTCAAAGTTCCTGTAGATGATGGATATCTTGTTGTGGAAATGGTTTGCTAGAGCGTCGCAGAGTTCCTGTGAAGGAGGGATTGTGTTCTCGGTGGCCGCTGGACAGGAGAACTCTCTGGCGATGCTGAAAAGTTACTCGGTGTGATTGGCACTTGTCACGATGCGGTCTGCTAGGGTGTCCTTTTTTGTGTCTTTGAGTAGTTGGTAGTATTCGTTGAGGTCTGACTTGAAGGTGGCTCGGTCTGTAGCATCTCTGCTCTGAAGGAGCAGCTTCAGCCTTATTTGAGTTTATTGGTGTATTATTTGAAGTTTGTTCCTCAATATGGCATAGTTCACACCTGTGCTTCATTATATCATCCCAGAAGTAACGAGTTAGTAGAACATTTCAACTGTACGCTAAAGGACCAATTGTAGTTTGCCATTGTCAACATGTTGTACTGGAGGCAGGCTACCAGTGACGTTGTGGGTTATGCGGTCAACACTAAATAGCGCCATGCCTTTTGTGCTGTTGAGATGATGAGTTCTAGTGCCAAATTGAGCAGTAATTGGATGGGATATCACATGCTTGATTTTTCTCATTTGGAAAAAGTAATTGATGTTAGGAGGAAAGTCCAAGCTAGTTAACGGCGCAAAGATTCTTGTGGCAAAAGTGTGAGAATGAGAGACGGTTGCTTAGTGAGGATAAGAAACCTGTACATGGGTCAAATGGGGAGTATAAGTACTTTTCTCCAGTGCACATTTTGAGTATAATGTCCTATGCGGTGTGTACAAGCGATGGTCACGTCTGGAACAAGGATGGAGCAGCACCTATTCTGGATGATAAGGTTGACATGGTGCATGATCGCATGGGAGTTGCCAGTGGTCAAGTATGTGAGCTATGTCCAGCAGATCCTAAACATCCTGCACATTTGTTTTTACCAGGTGATTGCCTGACCATTTTAGAGATTACGTTACTGAGTAACCACTATTAGTATTTTCTTTATTGTTTATTAACCTTTTGCCTAATGCTTAATGCCGTTTTTTATCCTGTTTTCTTTTGTCTTTGAAAAAGGGGTGAGATATGTTGGGGTTGAGAGCGGAGCACACCATTGTTCCATGGAATCATGGCGTGTGTGAGGTTCTTTGCGAGATTCAAACAAAGGGATGTTGTTGACCAGTGAGGTGCTGGCAGACGCTTACCTAAACATAACATGTGTACTTGTATACCGCACGTTCATCTAAGAGTATCTTGGCACTGAATGACAGATGATTATTGTTACCCAACTCATTGGTACTCATTTTATTGCCCTCAGAAGGATGAAAGGCTGAGTGGACCTGCTGGGATTTAAACCTGTGACCATGAGGTCGAACACAGGCCCCTACAGTGAACGCATTAGTCCTGTAAGCCACCAGACCAGACCTGCGTTCTGTGCTTTCCTAATAAACGCCTTCACCATCATCACAGACGTGTCATCTTCGTCACAGCTGCAAAAAAGTATATTACTGTTTACTACAGGGACTCTTCAGCATTGGGACAGGTGCTAGCATGATCACAGCCTGAACTGCGGATTATGCAGCAGATGATCGATTATGTGGCAACCCCAGAATTATGCAGAAAACGCCCCTGTCGCAAAATTGCTTAATTCCAATGGTCCTCCATGTAGGGAATTTATGTTGGTGCCTATAACCACTGCATGTCACAAGCAGCTCCTCTATTGCTCTTGGAACAAATTTATTTTACTTTATACTAAACTGCCTGAAACCAATCCATCAGTGCAAGCCATGCGCTGTTCCCCTGTCTCTCCTTGGCCTTTATCCAGCATACACCTTTCAGCTGCTCTTCCGTTGTTACTGAAGCATGCATGTCAACAGACAGGTTCAGGCAGGAGACTACCGGGTGCATATTTACTAAGAAGTGACGGAGTGCGGCGTTAGCCTCCCTGGCTTAACGCCGCACTCCGCCACTTCTGAAACGCAGGGCTGCACCATATTTATAACAATATGGTGCAGCCCTGCGTTTTCACCTGCACTGGCGCTAAATTTAGCATCCTAGCGCCAACGCAGGCATTCTTGCACCATAGTGCAAGGGTGACTGCATTGAGGGGAAGATTGGTTATGTGCAGGAAGGTCTCCCTTCCTGCACATATACAATCTTTAAAAAGCATTTTGTAACTTCTATGTGTGCTGCTTATTGCAGCACACATAGAAGTTGCAAAACGTCATTTTTTCGTTCGAGCGTGAGCTAGCGCACAAGCGCTGCCCTGCGAAGAGCTGGGGTAGTTGAGTACGGAGAGAAGCTTCGCCCACTCCCCCAGCCCTTATTGTTCATTGGCTCGTGTGTTTGTCCTTTGTAAATGCTGTCTTCTGATTCAATATGAGGCTTGTTAGTCCCTCCTTAGTAGGGCCATGTCGTCATTTGTATCCTCCCATGGCTACTGGCCCCTTTACTTAGATGTTACACGTTTGGTGTACTTTTTGTTTATTGAGCCGGGACAATGGGGCAGACCAGTCAACTACGCCTGCGGACACGGGAAAGCCCAGGAACTTATCTTTCTCTGGAAAACATCATGTACATAGGTCAGGCACACAACACTGACATGTCACTTCCAGTCCAGGTGAAAGTGACGCAATGGGCGATCAAACCACAGAGATGGGAGGAATGGGATGAAAGGCTCCGATATGCCCTAAAGGTAGACAGAAAGATGTGCAGCTACGTGGGAGGAGAAAAGACAGACAGCCGCAAGAGAGATGCAGATAAGCTGAGAGGTCAGTGACTGAACTAGAGTGAAAGTGCATGGTGATTAGAACTTTAAGATAACACCACAGTAAAGGGAAATTCCCTTTCCCCGTTTAGCTCCATCCTACAGTCTTAACTTTCATTCAAGAAATGGCACATACACCTCTGGGAAGGAAGCTTACGATGGAGGACAAGTAATATCATGGTGCACACCAGAAAATCAGAAGTCTCTAGGTGCCGAGATGAAAGGTGATGTTGTAATACAAATCAATGGTACCCGTTAACGGTTAACAAAATGACAAAAGGCTGGGTCGGTAACCCTTGAATTTAAACATGTCTCTGGGCAGGCACTAAGCCAACTGCGTTATCTTCCTTGATTCTACTTACCGTGACAATGAATACTTTTTAGAGCGCATATTCCATCAGACTAGTGACTTCACAGCACTGTCAGTCACATGGTACTGCCATTCAACTTAATTGGGCACTCGTTTCCACCTATGAAGGGTGAAAGGCTGCGTGTATCCAGCTTTAGTGTGAACCCATTAACCTTCCATGTCACATCGAGGCGTCTGCGGAAATCACCTGTCTTGAAAGCATTTTTACAACCAAACAATCTCACAACGCTGTAGTATTGGCAGGTGACTGAGACAGCCCACCGACTTCACAGAAGAAAGCACATTTGTGAAACTTGCAGCGGTTCTGTCACTTGTGGGACAGGCGCCAGTCCGTAAACATACAGCTGTTATTTTATTGTTAGTCTATCGCAGATGACTGTGAACTCTATTTGTCTATGTCAGTGTCCTTTCAAAATCCTTGCTTGCTAAAGTCAATCCTCCTTCTTTGTCCCTCCTTTTTTTTTTTTTTTTCTTCCCACTACAAACCAAAACACACGGGTAAAAGACATTGTCATTTACAACGCCAATAGCTCAAACTCTCACAAATGCGAGACCAATTTGCATTGTAAATGCTTGTTTAAAATGATTGCTCTTGTGCAGGAAGGAAGACCTTCCTGCACATAAACAATCAATGGCGTTTTGCTGTTTCCATGTGTGCTGCACAACGCAGCACACATAGAAACAGCAAAAACAAGGAGAAATTAAACATTTCTCCTCGTTGCGCCAGGGTAAGACCAGGATTTCCCTGGTCTTAATTTTGGCACTGCCTCCGATTTACGCCACCCTTGTAAATAGGGGGCAGCGCCAAAATCAACAGGTGTTGTGGTGGCACTCCCACCGCAACACCCATTGCCCTCCCCTTTCACGCTAAGTATATAGCGTGAAAGGTTGCCTTATTTACAAGGCAGCGTTAAGCCACTTTAAGTGGCTTAATGCTGCCTTGTAAATGAGGCGAAGCCTCTATAGCCACTACAAAGCCCTGAAAAGTGGCGTTGTGGTGGCGATAGGGGCTTGTAAATATGCCCCCCAATTTTTTAAGCCAAAGTGGCTTTAGCAGTTCCGCCTGAAGTTGCCTCTGCTTCAATGAAAGTCTATGGGGAAAATACAGTCACCTGATTTTGTTTCAAAATCTCCCTCTTTCTAATTTCAAGATGCTGAAGACCATATTGGTAATTTATCCGGGAGAACCCCATATTGTGTTACTCTGGTTGCTGGTAACCAGTGCATGATAAGTGCTGCTGCTTTGTCTCTCCTGTATGGCCCCCAGACAGCAAAGTCTGAAATGTATCTGCCACTGAGGTAGGCAAGCACATAACAATTGATATTATTATCCAGGTTAATAACATTTGTCTTATCAACTTGTGAAGCTTGAAGAACGAATTCAGGCCTTTGGGATTCGAAACTGTGAGCTGCAGGATGTTCAGAGGTATCAGCGGTGAGTACTACACCCACTGAGCTATCATTCTAGCTTTACAGTGGGTGTTGGTGCCTTTTTTTAGGTCGAGCTTTAGCGGCAGCGTGCATGCGCTGCTCGCTCTGCGAGGCATGCAGTAGTCCAGTATGGGGAGACAACCTTCCCTCAATCTCCGCCCATATTTTTATTGGCTTCTGTGTTTGTCCTTCGTAAATTCTGTCTTGATTGATAATGAGGCTTGTTCGTCCCGCCTTATTATGCCATGTTGTCATTTGTATCCTTCCGTGGCTATTGGCCCCTTTACTTTGAGTGTTGCATGAGCACTCTTCTTTCCGTGACTTCTCTCCCTGCCCCTCCTGCTGTCCGTGTCTTCTCTACCCCCCTGTCCCCTCCCCCCTCCCGTTGTTCGTGCCTTCTCGCCCCCTTACCCCCGCCCGCCTGCACTCCCGTTTGCAATGCAATAGGTCTCGCGTAAATGCGAGTCCTATTGCATTGCAAATGCTTGTTTTTGAGAGAGGAGAGTTTGGGAGAGTCACTCGTTTTTTGCCGGAAGGCGCAGGTGTTTTTCTTTCGCTGAATCTTCAGTGTCTGTTGCGTCGCTGATTCGTGGTGTTTAGTCTGTCTCTGTGACTTTTGTTGCGCTTCTGTTACCCGTATCTTCTGTCATGGGCGTAGGAAGTGTGGGGGACAAGGGGGATATATCCCCCCAGAGTTTGGAGGGCGGGGGACACGGGGGACAAGAGTGGGGGACGAGGGGACAAAGGAAATTCCCCTCTCCCTTCTGTGATTAACAGGGCCATTAGCGCGCGAAAGCGCTATGCATATTGGCCCTGCACTTGCCCTGTGACTGGCCTCCAGTTACCTGTGATCAGGCTGCACGCTTGATGGGGCTAAAAGGAATTTACACCCCTGCCCCCCATGCCCCCTTCCTCGTGTGTCTCAGCCCGGGCTGCTGCTGCAGCTCGAGCTGCTGTTTCTGGCGTCTTATCTCCGACACAGAAACGTTTTTCACAGATCTTCAAAAGAGCATTCACATTACTTTGGAAGTGGTTAAGGAGGTTTTGTTGACTGATTCCAGTATCCCATGTGTCCCCACTCTGCCTATTCGCTATTTCTTACTTTTTATTTTATTTTTACTGCCACAGTGGGGGAGTGCATGTAGTGAAAAGGCATCTCACAAGTAGGGACCACACATTTCCCCGCACCAAAAATGAATACCAGCCATTTCTTTTTGTTTACAGAGTCTGCAAGAGAACTTTTCGTTAAGAATATATTGTTACTTAATTTTCATTTCTGTTGTAATTTAGTCATTACTGTTGGTTTCCCAGAGCTATGACATACTGCTTTGTTGGAATCTTTTAAACCTGAAAAACTATTTTCCTGGGGGGCATTAATTTGTAAGCGCTGAATGCAATTCCAACGATTTTACAAATGTACAAGGTTTTGTTGCACTTGCATATTGTGACCATTATTGCGTAGCCTCAAAATCAGTGCTCAGCTGTTCAAGCGCCTGTTCTTCCACATGCAAACTGCTGCCACATTTTATGTTGGTGTTCAGTGCCTTATAGAGAATCCAGTTTAAGGACGGTGGGGGCATTCTCTGTGGGATTTACAGCTTGGAGTTCATACCCTGACCAATGAACCTCTGGCAATACCCCAATAATTTGAAATGCTGTAGGATAACTCATCGGTCTCAAAGTTTGGAATCTGGGGGGTGAGAAACTTGACAGCTTCTGCAATTATTTGAGCTAAAATCACAATCATTTCTCTCATTGTTGACCTCTGTAAAGGTTAGTTATTTTTTAACTTCAGTCACACTTTGTTGTTGGTAATTGCTCAGAAGTGACCAGAAGCATGTGTGAGCACTGTTAAAAAGTTCTACAAAACCAGAAAATATTTTGTGGTACATTCTTCATTGAAACGAGTTTGATTGCTTTCACTTATGTGCAGCACGTTTTATGTAGCTGATATCTGTTGCCAGCAAGGCTTGAATTTTATAAATTCAAAGTGGAAAACTTTATAGACCAAAGATTTTCCTAGGCTGCAGCTGGGCAGATGTGAACCTGAATCCATGTTTTTGTAGTTTACCACAGTGGTGACCATCTTGCAATTGATGCTTGAACTCCTGTTCAGCTTTGCAGCTTTCTAGTGCAGGGGCTACAGCGTCTGGAGCAGGCAAGAGAGCCTGCAACAGGTGGGAGACCAGGAGACTATTTCTATGGCACACAGAATAAGAGTGAAGGATTTTGCTGATTCAATGCAGGCAGTGCATGGAGGAGATTGCCAGGGAAAGGAGTGCAAGGTCAGCAGTCTACGTATGAAGTTGTATGCAGTCTCCTCGACTGTGGCACAGAGAGAAGGTCCCACCTCCACCTGACACAGCGGAGAGAGGAAAGGATGGCAAACCGAACAGGACACCGGTGAGTAGAGTATGGTCCTGAGAGAGGGCAGAGGAAAATGGCAGAAGGAGGACCCTATTGGGGCTGGACGGTAGGGAAGAAACTGTAAATGAGCCCTTTGATTCCTCCTACTGACTTCCAGTGCCAGGTTGAGAGAGCCCCTGACATAGGTATTGGAGGTCACACCTGAAGCTGCTTTCATAAGATATACAAGTCTAGTAATTTCCTTAAGGCAAGAAGGCAGTGCTCCCCATTCCTACCCATTGGCACTAAAAGCACTGTTCACATTATGTTTGTAGTCAAATGTGATTGTTACTCTGGTTTAAGCCTGCTAACAATTAATAAAATAAGACCCATAATTTTGGTGTCTCTAAAGTGAAGATCTTTTTTGTGTACTGCTGTCGGTAGTGATGACAGTTACGACACATTGTACATGAAGATGACGTACAGGCATCCCAAACTCTGCTGAGCGATTACAAGATCCATAGTAAATGCAGATTTTCAGAAGTAAGGAAGGAGCACCTACTAGGACGATTCATACTGTGCTCTCCAATTGAAACTCAGGAATTGTGTTCTGCATCTCCAGACAGCCAATGGTGGAAAAGGTATGCTAGAGGAGACTTGAAGCCATTAAACAATAAAGGCAGTGTGGCACTCAGCATGACAACATCTGGGTGGAGGATTATGTGGATCTGATGCCATTTTGCTGATGATGTGCTGAGATGGAAGAGGAAATCAAGTGATAGAATTCCAGGGGATTCCCCTTTGAGAGGTGCACGTCCCCCTGTGAAGGTAATTCTCAAAATTCTCTTGGGATGCTGGGACCCTGGACATGGACATGGATGACTTATGAGTGAATAGCTTATGTATGTCAAGTAGGATGTGTGTGGAGTTTAAATGCTACATGAGGCTGTGGTCACTCAGGAATCCATTTTGATTTCCTGTACTGGGAAGTGCATAAGGTAGGAGAGAGCCCAGACATCATTATGAATTGCAGGGTTCCTCCAATGTATTACTGAAGTCCTTTGTGGTGGACCAGACTCTAAGCATTGGAATGAAGGAGACTAAGGTCCTTTTCTAGTGTTGGGAAACCCTTTGCCCCCATCCAGCGCCATTTTTCCCTAACAGTGTTACCCACAGCAAGTTGAGGGGAATTGAATGGAGAAGCCCCTCCATCTTTTGTGCCTTAGTTTTGTGTCTCCTCTGAAAGGAAACCTCCCAGATAAGAAACCTCCCTGGTAGGAAACACCCAACATAACCCTGTCTTCCTGCTGGCACTGAAACAAAGCGATACCAAAGGGGATGATGGACGGAGCGTTAGAGCAAATCAAACACTCACCCCCAGTCAACTGATCTGGGTTTAATCCATCATCATTCTTTAGCTCACTCCACCACCCCAGTTCAGACATGGCCATATGCAAATCAGTCTGACCCTGTGCCTCATGGGAACAGTCCAGCCCGAACTGCCAAGCCATGTCTTCCCTGGACCGGAAACAAGCATCCTGGGACCGGTTTCTGGCTATTCAGCCGTCATCAGCCAGGCTAGCTTGAATCCAGTGGCAAAGTGAGCAAGGGACCCACGTCTGGGCATACCCTGCCAACTTAGGGCGAACAAAGCGATACCAAAGGGGATGATGGACGGAGCGTTTGAGCAAATCAAACACTCACCCCCAGTCAACTGATCTGGGTTTAATCCATCATCATTCTTTAGCTCACTCCACCACCCCAGTTCAGACATGGCCATCTGCAAATCAGTCTGACCCTGTGCCTCATGGGAACAGTCCAGCCCGAACTGCCAAGCCATGTCTTCCCTGGACCGGAAACAAGCATCCTGGGACCGGTTTCGGGTTCAAAACCCTCATCAGCCGTCCATCATCCCCTTTGGTATCGCTTTGTTCGCCCTAAGTTGGCAGGGTATGCCCAGACGTGGGTCCCTTGCTCACTTTTCCACTGGATTCAAGCTAGCCTGGCTGATGACGGGTGAATAGCCAGAAACCGGTCCCAGGATGCTTGTTTCCGGTCCAGGGAAGACATGGCTTGGCAGTTCGGGCTGGACTGTTCCCATGAGGCACAGGGTCAGACTGATTTGCATATGGCCATGTCTGAACTGGGGTGGTGGAGTGAGCTAAAGAATGATGATGGATTAAACCCAGATCAGTTCACTGGGGGTGAGTGTTTGATTTGCTCAAACGCTCCGTCCATCATCCCCTTTGGTATCGCTTTGTTCGCCCTAAGTTGGCAGGGTATGCCCAGACGTGGGTCCCTTGCTCACTTTGCCACTGGATTCAAGCTAGCCTGGCTGATGACGGCTGAATAGCCAGAAACCGGTCCCAGGATGCTTGTTTCCGGTCCAGGGAAGACATGGCTTGGCAGTTCGGGCTGGACTGTTCCCATGAGGCACAGGGTCAGACTGATTTGCATATGGCCATGTCTGAACTGGGGTGGAAGGAGTGAGCTAAAGAATGATGATGGATTAAACCCAGATCAGTTGACTGGGGGTGAGTGATTGATTTGCTCAAAAGCTCCGTCCATCATCCCCTTTGGTATCGTTTGGCACTGAAACAAAGGCTATGGATGTAATGAATACACTAAAGACAGGAACTGTCTGAAGCAGGTCACATAGCTGAGTTTGCCTGCTGACTTGCTATAAGTACGGGACAGAAACCACTAGCCAATGTGCCAGGCTTTCTCTGGAACCAGAATCCGAGGTCCCTCACCAATGGAGAACGAGAAACTCTTCTGTGCTCCACGGTATGGAGTCTCTGACTGACAAATCCACTTTGCCAGGTGCTGGGAACAGACTTGAAAGTTCTGCAACCTGCTAGGAGAACAACTGCATTGAGCCTACTTTGAAGGAAAGAGCTGAATGAGTGTTAAGGAGGGGTGCTGTAGGTGTCCTTGTACAAATGAGAAGCTATCCAGAAAAGGAAGACTGCAAGGACCGTAGGCAGGAAGAACTGTCAGCAGCAGTGGCGGCTGGTAAGTTTTGGAGGGAGGGGTGGACGGGACACACACACATACACAACTCACAACCATGCTTTCACACAAGCGCCCACAAACACATTCATTCACAACACTCTTTCCCAAACATTCATACATACACGCACGCATGCACCAAACAATAATTTAAAAAGAAAACAAAAAACACACACTTACCTGCAGCCAGCTCTGCCTCAGTGGTTCCCGAAGGCTTGGGACTGCTGCCTTCCCTCATTGGCTGACCTTAGGACAGCCAATGAGGGAAGGCAGCAGTCCCAACGTCATCACAGAGTGTGATGGGGTCAGTGAAACTACTGACCCTACCCCACTCTGTGATGAAGTGTCACTGATTGACACTCAACCCTGGGCGCTTCAGGGCTTAAAACTAAAGCGCCCAGGAGCAAGGCAATCAGTGACGCTACCCCTCGTCACTGAGGGGAGGGCCTCCGGGACCTTTGCTGAGCTGAGGACGTCACGCCCACAGGAGCTGTGACTTTCTCAGCCCAGCAAAGTTCAGTTCAGGCAGCCAGGAGCCTGCGCTAAATGCGCATGTCTGGCTCCTGGCTGCCTGAACTGGAAGTGAACAGTGTCTGTCAGGCTGACCTTTGTTCAGCCCGAGGACTCTGTTCGTATGGATCAAAAGGTGGAAGGGCATGGCCCCTCCGCCCAAATGGACCGGCCGCGCCTGGTCAGCAGCATGCTGCAGTCCAGGAAAATATCTGCACTCCCAGGCTGTGTGGTGAGGTTTTGAGACACGGGTGCCCCTGCAACATGCCCAGAAGCAGGAGTGTTGGTGACGGCTAAGCACTCACAAAAAATGTCATCCTGCGATTCCCCACCCCTCTCCCCCCTCCAAAAAATTCAACGTACCTGTAGCTGTAATTGGATTTATGTAGCCCTTACTACCCCTGACGAGGAATTGAGCGCTTTACGGCGAGTAGAATGCTACTCCGGAACCAAAGGTTAGTGGTTATTGTTAGTTAGTGTGATTAGTAATGTGCTCTCAAGAAATAGGGCATGCATTTACTCCATTAATTTTGTTATGTATTAATACCAGGGCGGTGTGCTAATTAGAGGGGGCTATGTGGCTTCAGGTGAATGGTTGGTGAGATAGATAGGCTGGTAGAGATTAGTTAATGTTAGATTACAGGGATAGGGTTATAAAGAGGAGAGGTTGTGATCGATGAAATGAGGTATCAGCCAATTGGAGAATTACAACAAGAAGGATTGTGGCAGATGGGCACGAGGCAGAGGAGGCTATTCTCAGAAATATAAGGTATACAGAGGATGGAAGGCAAGAAGAGAGGTGATTTATACCCTGTTTTATCACCTTATCCCGTCCAAGTGTATGTTGTGTGTGACTATTGTAGTATATCCAGTATGCGTGAATGCGAAGCAGTGATGAAGGCCTATGTGTTCCATTTGGACGTCCCAGACATGTTCCAGTGCACAACTCGGGGTGAAGTTGTTTTCCCAGACAGTGGAAGTGTATCAGGATGCAAAAGGGAGGCTTGGTGTTTAGAAAGTCTGACAACATTTGTCAGTCTTATCAGAAGAAACCAAAGCACCTTGAGAAAGTTGGCAATAAATCCAGATTTCTTACTGCAAACAGACCCATTTGGATCACCACTGTGATGCGAGGTGGGATCTTCGCTTTATTTGAGTGTTGGGTTCCTGCTTGGGCCTGAGCATTATCTCCCAATGAAGAACCCCAACCATCATAGGATTTCGGCGAAGCAGAGCCTCTTCACAAAGCAGAGTTCCATGACAGCCTTCCTTCAGAGACGCAAGTATGTGCACCAGAAATCGAAGCATTCTTGGCCAAGTCAGTGCACAATCACTGAGTGAGACTGCCTTGGGCTGTGTGGATGATAAACCACTAAAAGCAGCATGGCTCTCACCCTAGCTAGCAAACAGCAGACCCGGCCTGCAGAGGACTGCGAAGACGGAAACAAGGTGCAGTGCAAAGGTGATGCATTGCAGCAAGAACTTTGGAACACATCACTCTACATCACTATCCATTGGGATGGGTCGACAGGGAACCATGAGGGGTCAACAGAATACAACCCATCAGCCTTTCCCTCCTGCAAGTGCACTGCGTACGTTGATGCCAGTGCCTTTTAAATAGCATAAGTCCTGGTTGTGGAAAAAAATGTCTTACTAATTGCATGCTATATTAATTCCCTCTAACATTTATGTACAGAATTGAATTGTGTGTTGAGAATAAAGTGATGGACAACTATTGATCACAAACACATGGGTTCAAGTGCTCAAGGGATGGACTTGGTGTGTGTGACAGAGTGCAAAGGTACAAAAGAGTGCAAGAGATATAGTGAACATGTGTGTGTATGTTTGTTATGCGTGCACGTGTGGTGCTGGTCTGGCATACTGGAGGTTAATCTTGCCTTAGGGACAAGGGAACTAACAGCTTATGGATGGGAGGTGTTACCTATGGCAAACTGCAGGCCCTGACCTGATTCTGTGAAGACACCATCTTTGACTGTGGGGTCTCGAACAGTCTAACTGAGAAAGCCGCTAACCCAGTCATACCCGGCGGCAGGGACACAGACCACGCATCACCACGCCTGGCCGAAGGCACTGACATGATGTACCTGATTCTTAGCATATGGGGTGGATCCATAGCAAAATGTTGGAACTGATATTTGAGGTAACTTTTGTCATAAGATTTCCTGTAATCATTTTATCGGGGTGTCAATGGCAAAATGCTGACCCTTGTATACCGGAGGGAATTTTTAGAGGTACCCATGGCTGTGGCTGAAGTATCCATGGTAAATTTCTGGCACTGTCATATTGAATGTACTCATTGACAAGGGGCTCACACATGTAAAAATGAGGACCTTAGTATAGTGGAAGCTATTTCTGACTTAAGACATTTAAAAAAATCTGATTTACTCCAAGGAAAAGCCAGGCTTCCCTGGTGCACCATCAAAGTACTGGAATATTTCATGAATGCCCCATAAGGGTCTGCTGCGTTTTACAAATTTGATCCCAATTTTTTTTTTTAAATTCTCATGGGAGAAGTCTACTCTCCCTTAAATCATCTACAAGAAATCTGTTAAATTGTTTTGCTTGCTGGAATTTGGAGGAAGTATAACACCCCACCACTTACATAGATCTTTTCCCTCATATAATGGCTATGAGGTTAGCTCTGACCCCATTTTTGTAAATGCTTGTCTTGCCCCATTGCTGGGAGCAGGACTGGCTTTAGGGCGGTGCAACCGGTCCAGCCACACCTGGCGTTGACTTTGGAAGGGGCGTTGTGTTTAAAAATAATTTTTGGTTTAAAAGCACATGAACTTCCTTGTGCATCAGGCAGTTTTCAGGCAACAATAAAAATGTCAAGATAACGCTGGTGATTAATGTTCCTACTAGTGAGAGTTCGAAATTTTGTCTAGTGGTAGTTTTAGCTCATCGTAAAGTGGCGCAGAGGGTTGATGTGCCTGCTGCAAAGAACATGTACCATGCAGATCACAGAACTGAGTGAACTCTGAGCAACACTATAAAAAAATATACATGATTTTTTCACATTTGGTCTAATTACTTTGTGAATGCAAATAACAATAATGCATACTTGCAAACTGTGACTACATGCCTGCCTTTCTCAATATTTCACTTCAAAACTATCCAAATTTATTCGTTTAACGGGCGTACAGTCTCATGCAATGATCGATTTCTATAGGGTCACTGGAAAGTCCACAAGGTTGTCCCTGTCCCCCCCAGAAATGTTGTGTCTCCTACGCCCCTGTCTTCTGTCTTCCCATCCCGAATTCCATTAGTTCCATAAAGCCATTGGGTAGCGGTGCGTTTTACAAATAATCAGATTGCATGATCAGATGAAAAGTGAAGGCGCCTGGACAAACGCGAACCCTGGGTTTGTTTTTCCTGCTGGCGAGGGGGTTTCTCGCAGTGAGATAGGGCACTGGCATGGCGACCTTTCTGCGTCCCACCACTTCAGTGGCTCTGGGGGTCTTGCCAGACTCTCCCAGGTGGCCGCACCGGCGAGTGCCCCTCCGGTGCTTGCCTCACTGCTGACCTTGCGATGCAGGAGGCCCTGGGAAAGCCCGCCCTCCCCTCCGACTCCCCAGTGAGGGTGAGTGAATGGAAGCTTTGTGAGATCATGCAGTGAGTGAGCTCACGGAGAAGCGCTCCTCTGAGGCCCCCGCCGCTGCCAGGCCAGCTGTTGTCAAAGCACTGCGGAGGGAGCTGGGTAAAATGTTCATTCACTCATTCGACCACCGTTGCCGCTTCTTGTCCATGTTCTTCTCTTCCCCTCCACGTTGCTGTATTCTCCGTGTGCTTATCTCTCCCCCCCACCCCCCACCCCCATATGACACAGGCTCCACGTTGGTCTCTCTCACCATGCCCTGTGCTTCTACCCGGCCCTATTTGTTGCTTCCCCCACCCTCTGTTTTACTTCAGCAATCCACCATCCCAATGTCCCCTCTGCTTTGGAGATGCTCTGCTCCTTTTCTGTTTTACGTTTTAAATTTAACTCCCCTCAAATCTTCCGTTGCTACTGCCACCATCCTTGTTTACTTTTAAAGTGCCCACCCTCCACACAGTTGCTTCTTCCTGTTACCTTTGTCATCGTCGTTATGTGGCATCCAAGAAGGGCCAATACTTCACTATAGAATGCTCACACTTCTTTGTATATGTTGACTTGGTGCTCCAGGTAGAATGGAGACAGGCCTGCTGTGATAAAGCTCAGTAATGAAAGCCTGTGTCTGGCTAGTAGCCTGAATTACCATATAGCCCAAATAACATGTATTTTTTAAAATAAAATTTACAATAGGAAGATAACATCCTAAGAAGTCATCCTGTATTTTAACCACATATCTCTGCTTTCAGAAACGTTTTTTTTTATTTCAAATTACAATTGTTTACTTTGTGTATGTCAAAAAGAACGAAAACCACAGGAAAGTGCCATTGAATATCGTCCCGCCGCAAAATGGCAATTTTGAACGCATACACAAAATGGAAAATAATATAGACTTTTTTTTTATTTAAAAAGAACATTTTAGCATCTGACTGCCTACTTTATGTATAATTTATAGTCTTTCATTACGGTACCGAATCATTACTGCCTTTGGATATTGAACATCATATGATACATTTTGGCTTGTCTCGTTAAATACACAATGCGCTATTTTTATACAAATACAATATCATCATATCACTACTGCCACAATTCAATCTAGGTTTGATTTCAATGCATCACCACATGGTGCAGTTAGTGAAGGCATTATTTCAATAACATTTATATTCAACATTTTAAATAAATTTTGGTTGATCTGGGAATAAATTGGATTTCCAGTGTTCATTATATAGCACAAAAGCCCAACCATAGGTGTGTCTGGCCGTTCACCAGTGGCACATAAAATAACAGTAAAGGTTTTAGCACCCAGATAATGTACTGCAAGGCTAAATCCTGATAAGCTCCCAAAGGCGAGACCTATTGGCATTGCCAATGCTTGTTTTTCTTTCTTAACAAAGACTTGTGACTTGTTTCAAGTATTCGTTGTTCCCCTTATGTCATTTGCCATGTGCACAGCGCCAGAGCCAAATTTCGGAGGGGGGGTAATTCTTCCAGCAATAGGCTGAGTGGAGATGCAGGGGCTCTAAGAAGGGGTGAAAGAACGACAAAGCATCGTTAACAAGTAAATGGTCTTACAAAGACCTGTGAAGTACTCGGCGGCTGCTACACACGAGGGGGGAGGAGGTGGGTATTGAGCCCAATAGCCATAGGCGTTGCGCGCCTGCACAGCGCTGTCGCATACGTCAGACATACATTCCAGGCAGCCAGCATGGAAGCGAGCACGGTGAAGGAGTGGTCGACAGAGGGAGCGGCAAGCCATGTTTTGACCGAAAGTCAGCCTTGAGCACAGAAGCGCACGTGATTCGCAGGAATCCTCGCGTTTCCAGCTTCTCGGGTTCGGCAGGTTCGTGGACCGGAAGACACCGCCTCCTCGGACGTCCGGCTCGAGGACAGTCTCGTCTTTAGTGGGTTGCGCTGCTGATTGCAAACACACCCGGAATAGGAACGTGATGATGCCGCGAGTAGGGGCAACCTGTCACAATTTAGTTATTAAGTACAAGTAAAACTCGCGCGCTACAGTCACAGAAACAGGAGAAAGATGTGTGTTATTTGTCTGCCTGCGCCCTCTTGTGGTGAGATACGTTTCTGCAATGTGTAAGAATTAAAAAAAGAGACTCGCAAATAAAACATAGCGTCACTCGCTACTTTACAGAAACCATAGGCCCCCCCTACCAGACCATACCATATGAGAAAGGTTCGATTCCTCCACCGAATCTCTCTATGCACGATCCCTCTTTTATTGTAATTAGGACCCTCCCTACACTTCCTAAGGGAAAATATATAAATACAAATAAATAAATTCCTCTTCCCACAATACAGTGCCTTATTAACTAACTGTATTAGAGGAATTAGACCCCAAAGGAGGGAGAGAGGTTTTTGGACTGGGAATGGGAGGAACTCCAGGACCAACAAGCATTTGCAATGCAATAGGTCTCGCATTCACGCCAGTTAGAGCTATTGGCATTGTAAATGACATAGCTTTTTATTTATGCGTTGGGTTTTAAAACATAAATAAAAGGCATTGTCATTTACAATACTAATAGCTTAAACTCTCGCAAATGCAATACCTATTGCATTGCAATAAAGGGCCTTCTCGACCGCTTGTTATATTGTAAATATCAGAGGAAGAGACCGGCCTGCAACATCTTCAAAGTAGTGATAAATAGTTCAGTGAAGAAGATGTGTAAGTGTTGTAAATTACACAGACACAAAGTGTGAAGTGAGAGTTATATATGATCCGAGCTATAAACACTAACAAAGCGCTCCAACACCTTTCGCTCTGTGATTACACTGTCGCGGCTCAGGAGGAAGAGCGGGAGGGGGGGGGCTATTTCCTGCCCTCTCCGTGATTTGAATGTGCAGTGTGGCATTGCGTAATGTCATTGCTATCTTTGGCCTAATAAAAAACACTACAGCTGTAGTAGGGCCCTGGATTCACCTCCTGGTGCAGGGCGGGCTGTGCTTTATGGCAGATATGGAGGGAGGGATGGTCTCGGCTGCAGCTCCGGCCAAGTACAGTGCCCCTGCTATTACTAGTGAGCGAGAGGCGCTGAGGTGGTGGTGGTGGTATTGGTGGTGGTGGTATTGGTGGTGGTGGTATTGGTGGTGTTGGTATTGACGGTGGTATTGGTGGTGGTGGTATTGGTGGCAGTGTGTATTGGTAGTGGTATTAGTGGTGGTGGTGGTAATGGTATTGGTATTGGCGGTGGTGGTATTGGTGGTGGGGGTATTGGTGGTGGTATTGGTGGTGGTGATGGTATTGGTGGTGGTATTGGTGGTGGCGGTATTGGTGGTATTGGTGGTGGTGGTATTGGTGGTGGTGGTGTTATTGGTGGTGGTGGTATTGGTGGTGGTTGTCCTATTGGTGAGGTGGTGGTGGTATTGGTGGTGGTGGTATTGGTATTGGTGGTGGTGGCATTGGTGGTGGTATTGGTGGTGGTGGTGGTATTGGTGATGGTGGTATTGTGGTGATGGTATTGGTGGTGGTGGTATTGGTGGTGGTATTGGTGGTGGTGGTATTTGTGGTGGTGGTGGTATTGGTGGTGGTGGTGGTGGTATTGGTGGCGGTGGTGGTATTGGTGGTGGTGGTATTGGTATTGGTGATATTGGTGGTGGTGGTGTTGTTAATAAAACAGGCTTTTGAAAGCAACCCCTCAGGTGGCTTTGATGCAGATGACATGTAACACAGATGTGCTGTTGTCAGCTTCAGCCCATTAGCACAGGATCATATGCTACCTGGAATTCACATGACTTAATTCGCTAATCATTTCTAAATCCATTTTACTTGGGGGGTTGAAACACACACTTGATTATGCTGGGTTAAAGTGATTGAAAGCAGGCGCCCGTGTTACAAGGCGGCCATGCTGCTTAAAAAAACACAAGCGGTTTCAGCTGACGCAGCGCATGTCCGGCCTGCAGTAAGAGAAACTCAATAAAGTAAATAGTGCTTACAGACTAAATAACAGGTCCCGTGTAACAACCGAAGTAAAGGGGCCAGTAACCATGGGAGGTTACAAATGAAGACAAGGCCGTACTAAGGAGGGACTAACAAGCCTATTAACGAATCCGAAGGCAGCATTTACGAAAGACAATGACACATGCCAATGAAAAATATGGGCGGAGAGTGGGCACTGGCTTCTCTCCCATACTCAACTGCAGCAGTCTCACAGAGTGAGCAACGCATGCGCGCTGCCGCTAGGCTTGACCTAAAAATTATGGAGTCATTCAACTCCAACCTATAATGCTTAACAAAAGTGTTCCCAGACAGAGGACCATGTCGCAGCCCCACATATTTCCATAACAGAGAGGCCCCGTTTGCTTCTCCCCATGAAGCTGCTAGTGCTACCCGTCTCGTGGATCTACCCTGAACAGATCCTGCTACCCGTAGATGCATATTTTCATAAGCTTTAGTGATGGCTTGATGTATCCATCTACTAATGGTAAGGGTGGATTTTTTTGCATCCAGCTGCTGGTCCCAAGGCCACAAATTACACTTTCTAAACGCTTTACTTTTCTCCATATATATGAGTACTGCTCTTTTCACATCCAAACTTAGGGAAACTATAGGCATCATTTGTATTCACGTTATGCAACCCACTGAGTTATCCCTGTAATGTGCAAGCTTTAGTTAGCGAGTGTGATTCCATTTTGTATTTCGTAACCCCTATTAGGCTGCTTAGGCTGTGCCTGAACTAGGCCTCATGATTCGTATTGCTTGCCTCAGCAGAACACTGTATTTAGTTATTATTTTCTTTTCTGTTCAAAGGCTGCTTCCCGACTTACTAATTATTAGGCCACTCCGCCCTCGCATACCTATCTGAGTGTGTAGTTCTGCTCCCATGTCAGGAGACGCTGAGACTCAGCGCTGTAACCTTGAGTTGCAGATAGCATGTACCCATCTGGCAGGTGGTAGCCCATCCTTCTGTGCCTCCTTTGTTCATGTTCAGCCTAGGCCGGTAACTTTCCACTGTGGGCGTAGTTGGAGGCTCTTGGGAAGAATGATTATGTGTTGCAGACTGTTGGGGGGTCAGTCCCTCGGCAGACATCTTAGAGTGCAGGTCAGATTGGACTCCTCTGCAGAGTATTGCTAATAAATGTATGTTTGTATTCTCTACTGTCTGACCGACTCTTCATTTGTAAGAAGGCGAACAGGAGGTTTGTAGATAACCCGGGTGGCTCCAAAGGGCCACTTCCTTCAGTTGGCGCCCGAACAGGGACTCCAAAAGGTGATCCGGCTCACCCGTAATCGGGTTGCAGGGTCGGGGTTGCGTCTGGTTGGTCGGGCGGATCGGGGTACCCCACACAATCGAGCTTGGTTCTCGCAGCTGCCCCGCCCATCTGATCGGGCGACTCCTCGTCTAGTGGTCACCGGCTGGGGTCCTGAGAAGGCGAAACCCTGGATTAGACCGTTTGGGTCCGGAGAGTTGGCAGTGGAGAATACTCTTGCTCGACCTGAGTGCACCAGGTGAGTGACTTGAATTCTTGGAAAATGTGGCGCCATGGTTGAACGGCACGAGCCTGTGGGTTGTGTCTGGTACAGTCTCCGGACTGTCTTGTCTTGAATTTGGTGGGTTTGCGGACCCTTGAAAAGGCACAGAGTGTTTGTGAGCAGTCTACCGGGCCAACTGGAAATTAGGCCTATTCTTGAAAAGGTCTGGGGCTGACGCCTGTCTTTTTGTCTTGAAACAGTCTCTGCACTGTCTTTATTTATTTATTTATTTATAGAGTTTTATATAGCGCGAACATGACCCAAGGGTATCAGAGCGCTTCACAGTTACATGAGGTAAATAGTTTAGAATACAGTAGGTATAGCAGCATTAGTATATATATGATTCCTGTACATGTCTTTCTTAACATTTTCAACAATAACACGTTTGGATCAGCTTAACCCCTTCGGTGCTCATGACGAGCTCAGCTCGTCATGCTGCGCAGTGCTCGTGTGCGCATGACGAGCTGAGCTCGTCATGAACCCGCCCACTCAATGAAACGCCCCGCACAGGGCGAAAATCGGCCGCGCACCGAAGGGGTTAATGTACCAAAGGTATAACAGTGGTTCCGATGTGTACCTTTCGTATGTTTAACATCTCTACTACAAAGATCCATTCATTGTAGAACTGTACAGTCTAAGAAGTCTTTGCAGCTAACTGATGAGTTTATCTTTACATTTGTCTTTGGTTAGTTTTGGTGTCTTTTGTGGTCTTTATGTGCAGGATGCATCCCTATGTGACAAGACTGTGTTACGTCTGTCTATTTGTTGCGATGCAGATGATGATCCGTCTTGTCTAGGGAAGGAACTTGCTCATTAGGAAGATCTTCGTTTCCCTCTGAAAAGTTGCCGTGTTCGGAATTTTTCTAATGTTAGGAGGGAGTGAGTTCCAGATTCTGGGTGCCGCTCCGGAGAATGCTCTGTCATACGTTTTCTTCTTCTTAAAGATGGGCGGTTTCAGCAACAGTTCTCCGGCACTCCTGGAAGGTCTGCTTCCCCCTGATAGCTCAATTTTCTGGGCTAAGTACATTGGTGTTTTGTAGTGGAGCGCTTTGTGGGTAATACATGCCAGTTTAAGTTGAATTCTGGCTTCGTATGGTAGCCAGTTTAAAGCTTTCAGGTGTGGGGAAATGTGGTCGTATTTTCTAGAACCTGTAATGAGTCTTGCGGCCGCATTGAGACAGGCTTTTAGTGGTGCTGTGGAGATTTTAGGTAGACCTGTTAGAGTTGTACATCCATATTCAATCCTTGATATAACTAAGGACTGAACTGCCAGTTTGAGGTCCGCCGTAGTAATGAGTGGTTTCATTTTTCTAATATAGTTCAGGTGAAACCGTGCACTTTTTGCCATTGATTTAATGTGGGCTTTCATGTCTAGGTTCTTATCAAGCGTGATTCCTAGTGATTTGGTCGAGTCAACTAAGGTAGGGGTGCAGTTTAGCGCTGTGATCAGTTTAGTCCATTCTTTCACATTTGCGGGGTTCTTTGGCGGTGATATTAATAGGAATTCCGTTTTTTGTGCATTTAATTTTAGATGATTGCTAGTTAACCATTGTAATGACATTTTTAGGGCCTCATTCATTGTCTTGATCTCTTCCAATGACGCGATCTTTATGTAGATCTGAGTGTCATCAGCATACATGTGATAGGATATGTTTGCGTGTCGGAGGATTTCTGTAAGGGGTTCGACATATAGATTGAATAGTGATGGAGATAATGTTGATCCTTGCGGAACTCCAATCGAATTAGGGCATGATGGGGATAGCATCTGGTTGACCAGGAATCTTTGTGTTCTGTTCTGAAGGAAGGATTCAAACCATTTCAGAAAATTTCCAGATAATCCCATCCTGTCTTCAAGCCGGGCTAGTAATTTTTCATGATTTACCGTGTCAAATGCAGAAGGCAGGTCAAGAAGAACTAGTAGACATGTTTGATTGTGATCCAGGGCCTGTAGCGCATCATCCACTATATGTAAGATTGCTGTTTCCGTACTGTGGCCTGGTCTGAAACCAGATTGGTAGTCGTCCAGTAGATTGAAGTTAGTGATGTGGTTGCTCAGTTGGTTTTGCACACATTTTTCAATTAGTTTGGCAAGTAATGGAATATTGGTTACTGGGCGAAAGTTGTTAGGGTCTGTCGGGTCCGCTGTAGGTTTTTTGATGATGGGGAGGACTTGCCCTGTTTTTAGGCACTCCGGTAGTACCCCTTGAGATAGTGAGGCATTGATTATTTTTGTCCATATTGGGATGACGACGTGGTTGATTCTTTTTAGGCATTTAGAGGGGAGGGGATCATTGTAGTGGTTATTAGGTTTGATATCCGAGAGTGTTTTGACTATGGTATTCTGGTCATATAGCTTAAAGGTCGACCATTGTGCTTTATTTTTCGTCAAAGCCTGACCATTTTTCATGATAGCATAGTTCTGTGATGATAGTTGGCTAGATAGGTTGTCCGCTGCCATTCTGAGTTCTCTTTCTAGCGTGTTGGCCTTGTCTGAGAAGAATGTTGAGAATTCCTCGCTGCTCAGTTGAGTCTTAGTTGCTTCTTGGGCAGATTTGGCCAACTTATTGGATTGTTCTTTTAACATCTCGAAAAGTTTCCGTGGTCTGTTTTTGGCGTTATCCAATTCCGATCTAAAGAATTCCTTTTTGTAGTTAAGAACACTTTTGTTGTATTCGTTTCTAATTTTTCTGAGAGTTTTTAGCTGGGGGATGTTGGGTGCTGTCTCCATTTTCTTTCTGCTAGTCTCAGCTTCCGCCTGTCTTCATTCAGTGTTCCATTAAACCATGGATTTTTATCTTTCTCTGAAACTCTTTACAGTTTTAGCGGCATGGTGGAGTTGACTATATTTGTCATTGATGTGGTGTAGTGATCAGTGAGTTCGTTAACGTTCAGCCAGTTGTTAGGCGGATTTAGGTCCTTCTCACATCTTGCTACTAATTGCTCAATATTAGGGTCTCTGGTGTCCCGTGTCCACTTTTTGAGTTTGACAGGTTGCGTGGTCTTGTTCTTTTTTATGGTGGATATATGGAAGGTTATGGCATGGTGATCCGACCAATCGCTAGGAGCAATTGAGTGAATTGTAGTATCCTTGACTCTCGAGATTACCCAGTCTAGGGTTGCCCCTTTCGAGTGCGTTGGCAGTGTGCAGGCTTGAGTAAGGTTTAGGTCTGCTAAGAAGTCTTTAAGTACGTTGACCTGTTTGTCATTATTGTCTTCCCAGTGTAAATTAAAGTCGCCTAGGAATATATCGTTAGTGTGACTGTTAGAGTTAGCCGTGATGATCTCCATTAACTGGTCTATGAAAATGTCATTATTGCCTGGTGGATGGTAGAGCGCATGCAAGTTACACCTTTGATTATCTGCTGTTCTTATATCGAGACCAAGGTATTCACAGGATTCAAGAAGGTCGGATTGTATTTGGCTGACCTTGATATCAGATCGGTGTATGCAGGCTATTCCACCTCCTGCCTTTTTTAGTCTGTCTAATCTCGCAATGTTATAATGAGGAGGCACCAGAAGATCCATGACCGGGGAAGAAGATTCCGTGAGCCATGTTTCTGTTAAGATTGTCACGTCCACTTCCTGACTAATGATGAGGGCAGCAATGTCTGAGGCATGTTTTGCTGCGGAACGACAGTTGAGCAGTAGGCATAGCAGTGGTTTCCCTGAGATATTATAGTTCATCTCTTGAGTGTTGGCAGTTAGCTGGACTTGTTTTAGGTTCTCAAGGTTGGGTTTTCTGTTCTTAGGCCAGGATGTTCTATTTGCATCAATCGGGACTGATCTAATTTCCTCACCTCTGCTACTGGCTGTAGACTCATATGAAAGGAGTACGGTTTGGGTTTCATCATCCGATAGATATTTAAGGTTTTTGTATGGTCGATTATGCCTATTTGACACTGGCATGGTCGTCCTTATATTCTTTCCTAGTAGATCATGCACTGATTTTTGAATGAGCTCGACTTTGGAGTGCGTGCTTACAGTGATTTCTAGTATTTTTTCCATAACTTGTAGTGCATTTAGCATGTCCTGCGACATATTGCCTGCTTGTACTTTTTCAGTATTCCTTTTTCTGTCATTAGCTCGGTTGTCTACGTCTCCTCTATGTATGATGTGAGATGCGTTCTCTTTGTCTTGTGTACTTAATATCAAACTAGGGGGATATGAGTTTCGTATGGACGCAGATGCCATTTGTACTGTTGAGGGGGGGTATGGAAGGGGTGTTAGCTTCCCTACTCTTTAATGCTGGAAGGGAGTTCCCATTAAGTGATCTATGTGTGGGAGTAATCATATCTTGGGGGAGAGGCACTGATTTTTCCCGATGTACAGGCATAGGGGCGATACTAGCGTCTAGTAGAGATTCATCTCCTATCTCTGTATAGTTCCCGTTAAGTGTGTCTCTTAGCAAAGTTGTGTCTTCTGACCAAGATGTAGATTGTGGCTGTTGGGGGTCTCTAGGTATTATGACGTCTATGGTGGTTGTGTTGGTGGTAGATAGGGTGACTGCTTGTGTGGATAGGTGTTGTTGAGACCTTGTGTTATCTACACACTCTTTTAAGGTTGAAAACAGGTTGTCAAACTTTTTTAACTCGTTATTGGCTGCTTGTATAAGCACAATACCGTTCTTGTATATAGTTCCGCTCTTAATATTGGTGACCGGATGATCAGTAGTTTAGTACCATGTGGGATATTGCTTATATTTTTTATGTTTAGCATCTTCATAATGACAGTGCGCCATTTAGCAGTTTTTCTGGTGAAAAATATCAAGTCATTCACTATAATGCCTTTTTTAGATTAAAGGAGGGGTCAGAGATCAGCGTGTCTGGGTTTTTCTAATTAGATTGTGTTTGAATTTTTTGGCAGCATTTTTAGATAGGTTAGTAGGTACTTTATAACGTAAGAATTATTACCTGCTGATTTTAAATTGGTTCCGGCCATAATTACTGATGGGGATATATAGTGCTCCGGGGTGGTTCCTGTTGGTGTCTCTACTCTCCTTTATTTCCTTATGACCCACTATGCTGTATCCTTTTGCCTCCTGAGTCTTGCTGTGGTTCCTGTTAATGTCTTTGCTATCCTTTAGTTCCTTATTTCGTGATCATTTGGGTAGTATTCTCATCTGAGAATGGAAATTATTTAATTAGGTAACACTTAATTCGGATGAGTGAAAAGGTACTCTCTTATGCTATTTTAAAATCCAACACTTCCTTCCTTTGAGGCTATAGAGAGACATTTCAAGATGGCCGCCGTTTTGGCGATATTAGCTCCTCGTGTAGCAGTAGGCCTTTGTTTGTTTCTGTTGCTCAGTCCTCTTTCTATTGTCACTTCCAGATAGTCACCATTTTGGATAGATGTTTTTGTTGCTCAGTCCTCTTTCTATTGTCACTTCCAGATAGTCACCATTTTGGAGGAACTGGGGCCGAGGCAACAAGAGGGAGCAATTCTTTGCTCAAAATGGCCGGGGCAGCAAAGCCAAAACAAGTGGACAAAGGAAAAGAAAGAAAAGAGAGGGAGTGCACACTGGGCGTGTGTGGCAAAGTTAGCACTCCTAGGCACATGCGGCGCGAGACGAGCAAAGTCAGAAGCCCATCCCAAACGCCAGCGGTCCAGGGTCGATCACCCGCCCCTCCCACCCCCTGGAGAAAACGTAGATGCGGCTCCGACCTCGCCGAGCTAGGTGTTCCCTCGCTCCTCCTTAGGACCGCAAGCTCCCCATAGATCCGTTGGCTATGTACATATCCATGCTCTATGCGCCCCGCCTCCCGCCAGGGACATGAATCTGCCGCGGGCAGTCCAGACCTTGTCTGTCATGACCAGTCTTGTCATGGTACAGTCTGCGGACTGTCTTGTCTTGGTGCATGCAGTCTACGGACTGTGGGGAGCAGTTTTCGGACTGTTCTGATTTGGTTCTTTGGACCGTCCTGATTGGCTGATGTTGTGTTTGTCCATTGGGGACAGTGCATGTGTCTTATATTAAGATGCTTTGTTTAAGTAAGTTAGGGTGTTTTGGATGTCGATGTTGTTCTACTGATGCTCGATTGGAAGAGAGGCAACCTGCGACTCCAGAGGGTACCCCAAATTTTGATGTACACGTCAAGCACGGCATTGGCCCTATTATGTTTAGCACGTTGTGGAATAAATATACGAGGGACAATGCTGAATTGCAGTGGCCGCTGACTGGCACATTTGATGAACAAAAACTGAATTTCCTGCAGGATAAATTGTTCGCTAAAAGGAGTAGGCAGTCGATCTTTGATTCTCCGAGGGTATGGCAGAAGGAAGCGAAGCAAAGACGGATCCAAGCGGAGAAACAAGCTCGGAAGGAACAGACACAAACGATAACACAGAAAGCAATGGCATATGACAGAGAAAAGGTCGAGAAAGGCATTGAGTGTGCAGATAGGAAGTTTCGATTGCAGAGTGACAAGTGTTATGTTGCCCGGGAAGGGGGTGATGAGTTTGTCGAGGAGTTGTTAGATACTCAACCTCCGCCTCCTTATGCCTCGGAACGGATATACCCCACAACCCCAACACCTCAGTCTCCTGTTTCTGGCTCTGCTATTCCTAGTTTTTCTGCCTCCAGCTCTGCTGCTTTGGCCCCAGCCCCGCCTGTCTCTTCTTCACCTCCGCAGGCTACAGGGGCGGGTGTTGTCAGTTCTCCTATTCTGTCTCCCGTCTCTGTGGGTATGGCTACGCCCTTCCATACTCCTATCACCCAGTCTTTGTTTACGATGGTGCCCGTTTCTTCATCTACTCCTTCTCCCTTGAGTGTGTTACCTCAGGCAATGCAAGACACTGAGACGCCTGTGCGTGGAGTGCAGGCAGCAAATTGGGCAGTGGCACGTGACCGTATGGAGAAAGTGTTCATGCGCTCGGCTGTGGGTAATGAGGAAAAGCAGATGGTGGCTGACCAGGCCTCGCAATGGGCCCGGAACCCAATATACAGTGTGGAGGATGTGTGGAGTGTGATGAAAGATTACGAGCCATTTATACAGCAACATGCCCTTAAGCATATGTCGGCTACACTGATAGGCTTGTGGGAACAATGTTTCAAGGGTATTGCACCTCAGATTATTTATGACATTCGGGATAGGGTATATGCTACAGATATGGCCCCCAATGAGGTTTTCAGAAATGTGACGACGTTAGTGGGTTACCGGGGTAGATTACTTCAAAAGGTCCCGACGACAGTGTCACAGTTCCCCATGAGGGAAGTTCATCCCATTTACCATCCCGAAATACCGGAGTTGCGAGATACGAATGATGTCGTTACTCGCCCACGAGTGGCTGCCCATTTTCAGGAGCAGTGGATTTACACTCCTTGGAAGAGGAGGGAGGTCCTATCCCTAAAGAGCCAGTTGCCGGACCCTCGAAAAACCCTACTGCATATTATAAAGAATTGACAGAGGCGGCCTCCTCCACAGTGATGACATTAGCAGATATAGAGTTATTTTTCGACCTGCTGGTGCCGGTAGATATATGGAGGCAGGTTCATACGCAGGATCATGCACTGGAGTTGGGTGGCACATGGGATGAGATCAGGGCATGGGATAAGGAGCGTAAGCCCGGTGAGAAGCCGAAAGTGGAGCTATTAGCTTTGCCGGGGCGTATTATCACTTACATGCACTCCCTTATCCCGCCGAGACGAGTGGATTGGGATAAGTTGACTGCGTGTCGTCAGAAGAAGGATGAAAGCGTGTCTGATTTTTTTACCAGATTTGAAGGGGTGTTCTTAGACTTTAGTGGCCAAGATCTGTCACAGGAGGGTGGTGTTCGTTTGTTTGTTAACAGATTTGTCACTAACTTGCTTCCTGAGATTACAACTAGGTTGCAGGCTTCGGAAAGTACTTGGACGACCTCATCCCCATCAGTGATTTTGAGTATGGCGCAGTACTATGAGCATAGAGAGAATGAGGACAAGGAGAAGGTGGAGAAAAAGTCGAAGGACTTGAAGACGAGGGTGTTGATGCAGCAAGTGTCAAGGGGTAATGGACGAGGTAGGGGTTCAGGTTCGGCTCAGCGAGGGTCCCGGACAGACAGGAATAGTACTTTGGGTGTGCTTGTAGGATACAACCAATGTGCGTACTGTAAGAAGGAGGGGCATTGGCAAAGTGAGTGCTCGGATTTGCTACAGAAAGTTGAGGCCCCGAGAGGCAGGGGTTTTAGAGGGCGCGGAAGAGGAGGAGGAGGCCGAGGAGAGGTACAGTCCGACAATACAGCGTATGATCACCATAGAAAGAACTATGGGAAGACAGTACTACAATGACGACTATGATATGGATGGAGTGACGGGGTTGTCCCACAGCTAGGACAGCCAGGGACAGTGTGAGGGACTGACTGTCAATATCTACACTGACAGCCAGTACGCTTTTGGGGTTTCCCATAATTTTGGACGCCTCTAGGCGGAGAGAGGGTTTTTGACCTCGCACGGACTGAAAATACAGAATGGCCCACTGATACATAGACTTCTGTCAGCTCTAGCACTTCCTGACAGATTAGCAATAATAAAGCGTAGCGCCCATAAAGTAATAACAGACAATGTGGGGAGAGGAAATGCGTTCGCAGATCAGACGGCTAAAGAGACAGCTAGATCAAAGATGAGAAAGATGTTTGTGGCAGGTCCCGCTAGGTGGGTCCTAGACAATGGAATGTTTGAAGACACCTTAGAAAATGTGAAAGAGATACAGAGTGAGGCGACTCTAGATGAATTGGCAATGTGGCAGGAGAGTACAGGACGTTTGGATGAGGATGGGTGTTGGACTGATAAGTCCGAGAAACAGCGATGGATGCTACCTAATGCCTATGTGTTCCCCGTGGTTGCCATGGCCCAGCCCACATTAGCGCCAAGGGAATATGTAAGGTGCTGGATCCAGTGTGGCAGAATGACAACATTTCCAAAGTAGCCACCCACCTAGTAAAACACTGTATAGTTTGCTTGACACATAATCCTGGGAAAGGTACTCCAACACCCTGAGGTAATTTTGCATCACCTTCCTTTTCGAGGTTCTCCAGATGGATTTCATCGAAATGGAACGAGTTAACAATTTGAAGTATGTGCTAGTAGTGATTTGTGCATTCAGTAAATGGATTGAGGCTTACCCTACTAAGGAGAATACGGCTATGGCGACGGCGAAGGCACTTTTAAAAGAGTTCTTCCCGCGCTATGGATTGCCACGTTTGATCTGGAGTGACAACGGAAGTCACTTCAATTCGAAAGTCATTGAATTGGTGTGCAAAGGCTTGCATATTAAGCAGACGTTTCATGCAGCGAACCACCCCCAGTCAGCATGCCTGGTTGAGAAGTACAATGGTACTCTCAAATTAAAGTTAGCAAAGATACAAGAAAGCACAGGATTGCGATGGCCAGATGCGTTACCTCTAGCCTTGTTATCTACCAGGGTGACTGCACACTCTAGGACAGGGTTGTCACCGTACAAAGTGGTCTTTGGCCGCCCTGCTAATATTTGGGGCGTCCCAAGACCCAAGTGCTTCTCTGAGATACAGTACCCTTTGTTAGTGGATTATCTGTACGAATTAACTAAAAATCTCCGTTCTGTTCATCAACAGATCCAAGAGACACTACGACCGGCAACAGAGGGGCCCGGGCATCAGCTACAGCCCGGCGATTTTGTATTCATCAAGAACTTTCAGAGGAAGAGCTGCCTGGAGCCTCGTTGGAAGGGGCCACTCTTGGTCCTCCTCGCCACCCACACAGCAGTTAAAGTCGAAGGGCGCAAAAACTGGGTGCATGGAGTTCATTGTCAAAAAGCACCCCTCCCACTTCCTTATGATAAGTGGGTAATTGACGGCATTGCTGACCACGAAGGAGAGAAGGTGCCCTGCTTTATCCCCTTCTCTGACGCCCAGTTGAGGTGGGCGCAGACGGAAGCAGAAAGTGACGCTGCCTTGCTGGAGGCGGCCCCTCCGGAGATAAGGGCAGTGTTGGAAATGGGGGTCTCTAGTTGGCAATGGCTGGCGCCACTATCCAAATAGGGACCCTTCTCCCCAAGTCAGGGCAAGTGGGCTACCCCCTTTGATAACCCCTGCTCAACCCTGTGGTAATGTAGCACGAGCAGCTAGGCCTATCTATGAGGCAGTGTGTGAAGCATTTATGACCATGCACAATAAGGCAGTAACGACACCACAAAAGGACACAACTCAAGTAGGTATAGAAAAAAATAGTATCTTTATCTAAGGTTTGGTACGAGACTCTCAGAAGCGTTTTAACCAGTCATCAGGCATGTAAATCATTAGGGACTTAAAAAAGGCAATACGTGTTCACCAGGACGTGGCACTGACTGAGTTCAAGGCCTGGGTCTACGTGACCCGTTGCGTACCCGATACCTGCCGTTGGACGGGGACCCAGCACGTAGCTTCTCGAAGAAGCGGAGACGGTGACAGGCGGACTCCCAGCGACCACAGTTCTCGATGGCAGTGGTACGCAAAG
The DNA here is from genome assembly GCA_963921515.1 of Calotriton arnoldi. NCBI lineage: Eukaryota > Metazoa > Chordata > Amphibia > Caudata > Salamandridae > Calotriton > Calotriton arnoldi. Next base: position 608,213 of record CAWUFW010009616.1, on the reverse strand, counting down.
TGCACTCGCAGCGATTCGGGCACTCCGAGACAGGCGGGCCCTCAGCGGCAGCAGCACGCGGCTGCGGCGGCCCGGGCTGGTGGTGGCAATGACTCTCGTCGTGCAGCTCCGTGGTGGGCTCGCGGCGGCAGCAGCGCTCTCCCTAGCTGCGGCGGCCCACAGGACGATTCACGATGGTGCAAGGTTGACAAAGACGTGGGCACTCAGCGGCAGCAGCTCTCTCTAGCTGCGGCGGCCCACAGGAAAAATCCCAATGATGCATAATTAGCAAGGGTGCGAGCACGCCGCGGCGGCAGCTCTCTCTTAGCTGCGGTGGCTCACAGGACAAATTACGAGGATGCAAAGTTAACCAGGGTGCGAGCACTCAGCGGCGGCAGCTCTCTCTTAGCTGCGGCGGCTCACTGGCCAAATCACGATGATGCACAGTTAGCAAGGGTGCGAGCACTCAGCGGCGGCAGCTCTCTCTTAGCTGCGGCGGCTCACAGGTCAAATCACAATGATGCACAGTTAGCAAGGGTGCGAGCACTCCGCGGCAGCAACTCTCTCTTAGCTGCGGCGGCTCACAGGACAATTCACGAGGATGCCAAGTTAGCAACGGTGCGAGCACTCAGCGGCGGCAGCTCTCTCTTAGCTGCGGCCGCTCAAAGGACAGTCCACGATGTGGCACAATTAACACAAGTGCGGGCATCCAGCGGCAGCAGCTCTCTTAGCTGCGGCGGCCCACACAGCCTCAGCGCAGGTTCTGCAGGTTCAAATTTAAGGCGGGCACTCAGCGGCGGCAGCTCTCTCTTAGCTGCGGCAGCCCACACAGTTTCAGCGCAGGTTCTGCAGATTCAAATTGAGGCGGGCACTCAGCGGCGGCAGCTGTCTCTTAGCTGCGGCGGCCCACACAGTTTCGGCGCAGGTTCTGCAGATTCAAATTAAGGCGGGCACTCAGCGGCGGCACCTCTCTCTTAGCTGCGGCGGCCCACACAGTTTCAGCGCAGGTTCTGCAGATTCAAATTAAGGCGGGCACTCAGCGGCGGCAGCTCTCTCTAGCTGCGGCGGCCCACACAGTTTCAGCGCAGGTTCTGCAGATTCAAATTAAGGCGGGCACTCAGCGGCGGCAGCTCTCTCTTAGCTGCGGCGGCCCACACACAGAGTTCACAAAGGTTACCAGTCCGCGTTCCTCACAGTAGAACTAGAGGTTCCGGATTACTCGACGGAGGCCTCACCTGCAAGTAGAATTCCTAGCGAAGGAATTCGGGCGGCTGATGGGGTGAAGTCTAATGTCCCTGAGACTTCAGCAGGAGGCGCTCTCAATTCAGGCCCTTGGGTAGTTTCTTCAGCAAGCTTGGTGAAAGTTTCAAAGTCCTTTCCTCTGTCCGCTCGGACAGAGTTTCGTCTTGACATCCAGAAGGAACACACCTGAAACAGGATTCAGCGCAGCGCTTTATACCTAGAAAGTCTTTGTTCTCTGCAGTCACAAATCACAGCATCCAGTCAGAACCAGTTCGGTGGGGTCGGGGAGCACTTGGTTTACAAGGCGACATCCTGCCCTTTGGGAATCTGGGGGTCTGCTATCAGACGCCCAGTGGGAGATGGAGCCATCATTCACCTTGCCAGGCACGGCCCTGCTCGGATCAAAGAGTCACCCCTCCCCATACTCTAAATGCCGATCTCTCTCTCCGGCCAGGTCTGACCCAGCTGGCCATGCTGCTCCAAAACCAGACGGCCAATACACACGCTAGCAAAAGCCTACAGGAAAGCTTCAGTCCAGAAAATACCTTGTTTCTACTAGAGGCATTTTCGAACACGGGCTACGCTAATAATCCTTACTAAAAGATGCATCTCCATGTTCTGAGCTTACACATATCAAATTCGACATTCCTATCAGGTTCCTGGGGGCAGGGAGGATTAAGGCATGCAATACTCAGCCTGCACATTCTGGCCTATGAGAACGGGTGGCCTCGCAATAGTGAACAGTGAAATGGAGGGTAACTCGCTATTAGAACATGCTACACAGACATACTTTCAAAGCTGCTTCGGTGGGTAGCGCAAATCAGCGCTGCCGGCCCACCAGCAGTATTTGGTCTATCAGCCCTGGGCACACGCAGTGCACTGATACTAGGGACTGACAGGTAAACCAAACGAGCCAATTATGATTATTCCAATTCATACAGTTATCTTTACACAGGGAGCATTTGCGCTGTGTCACTGATTGGCAGTGGCACAGCGCCCAGAGCATCTAAATCCAGCCAACATAAAAGGTCAGAAGAGAAAAGAGGAAGGGAGACCCGAGCCAATGATGTCAGGTCTAACACACGTCCCCTCCAGCTGAAATGTGGGGAGAACTAACCATTCCCTTGGGAGTTCTCATCACTAAGGCGGAAGAACCTGGACAGACCGTCAGCATTGGCGTGCTCTGTACTAGGGCAGTGTTCCACCATGAAATCCATACCCTGTAGGGAAATGGACCACCTCAACAACTTGGGATTCTCACCCCTCATATGCATCAACCATCTAAGGGGCCTGTGGTCTGTCTGAACCCGGAAGTGAGTCCCAGACAAATATGGCCTCAGCTTCTTCAGTGCCCAGACCACAGCAAATGCCTCACGCTCAATTGCACTCTACCTCTGTTCCCGGGGAAGTAACCTCCTGCTTAGGAAGGCTACCGGTTGGTCTAGTCCCTCCTCATTGATCTGTAACAGAACAGCCCCTATACCATGCTCTGAGGCGTCTGTCTGGACAACGAATTCCTTTGAAAAGTCGGGCGCCTGAAGCACGGGTGCAGTGCACATGGCAGTCTTCAGGGCGTCAAAGCGTTCTGACAGGTGTCAGTCCAGTTTACCTTCTTTGGCTGCTTCTTAGAAGTCAGCTCAGTCAAGGGTGCAACAATGTTACCATATCCTTTGACAAACCTCCTGTAGTACCTCGTGAGTCCTAAGAAGGCTCTCACCTGCGTCTGAGTCTTGGGGGGTTCCCATGCCAGGATAGTTTCAATCTTGGGCTGAAGGGGCGCCACCTGGCCGCTCCCTACCTGGTGCCCCAAATACACTACAGAACCCTGGCACTTACTGGCTTTGATTGTGAGGCCTGCCTTCCGCAGTGCCATCAATACCTCCCAGAGGTGGCGCAGGTAGTCCTCCCAAGAGGAGCTAAACACCGCAATGTCATCCAGGTAGGCGGCACTGAAGTCTTCCAGCCCGACCAACACCCTGTTGACCAGCCTCTGAAAGGTGGCAGGGGCATTCTTCATTCCAAAGGGCATCAACCGGAACTGGTAGTGCCCATCGGGTGTGGAGAAGGCTGACCTCTCCTTTGCCCCCTCGGTCAAGGCGATCTGCCAATACCCAGACATCAAATCAAATGTGCTGAGGTATTTGGCAGCCCCTAACCGATCTATGAGCATATCAGCTCTGGGGATGGGGTGCGCGTCAGTCTTCATGACTGAATTGAGGCCCCGATAGTCCACGCAGAACCGAAGTTCGGGGGTGGTACCAGGCGCTGCAGCTTTTGGTACCAGGACCACTGGGCTGGACCAAGGACTGCTAGAGGACCCAATCACCCCAAGGGCAAACATTTTGGTAACCTCATCCTTAATGTAGGCCCTTACCCGGTCAGTCACTCGGTAAGCCTTGTGCTTAATGGGAGGACTGTCCCCGGTGTCCACGTCATGGACACACCAATCAGTGACACTAGGTACCAGGGAGAACAGACCACTGAATTGCCCCACCAGGTGGCGACAATCACCCTGCTGCTCAGGGGTCAGTGTGGTGGAGAGGACCACACCCTCCACTGACCCATCTTGCTCCCCTGCACACAGGAGGTCAGGAAGGGGCTCGCTCTCCTCTTCCATCCCAGCATCTGTGGCCAGAAGCATGCCCACTTCAGACCTCTCAAAGTGGGGCTTCAGGCGATTAACATGCAGGACCCGCAAGGGGTTCCTGGGAGACTGCACATCCACCACGTAGGTAACAGGACTCTTGCGCTCCACCACCTCAAAGGGGCCGGTCCACTTATCCTGGAGCGCACAGGGCTCCACCGGGGCCATGACCCAAACCTTCTGTCCAGGCTGAAACTCGATCAGAGTGGCATTCTGATCGTGCCAGCGTTTCATCTCTTCCTGGCTGGTTTCCAGGTTTGCCTCAGCAAGTTTCCTGAAACGCCGAGTCTGGTTCCTGAAGGCCAGCATGTAACTAAACACATCCTGGGGAGGTTTCCTGGGAGATTGCTCCCAGCCTTCCTTGACCAGGCTCAGAGGCCCTCTTACCGGGTGACCATAGAGCAGCTCCATGGGACTGAACCCTAAGGACTTCTGTGGCACCTCACGGTAAGCAAACAACAGGCATGGTAAGAGGACATCCCACTTACGCCTCATGGGCTCGCCTAGGCCCATAATCATGCCCTTAAGGGTCCGGTTGAATCTCTCAACCAGCCCATTACCCTGGGGGTCGTAAGGAGTGGTGAACTTATACGTTACCCCACACTCCTCCCACAGAGACTTCATGTACTTGGAGATGAAGTTAGTTCCCCTATCGGACACCACCTCTCTGGGGAATCCCACACGGGAGAAAATCCCCATCAGTGCCCGTCCCACCACGGGGGCCGTCACTGTCCTGAGCGGGATGGCCTCAGGGTACCGGGTGGCATGGTCCACCAAGACCAGGATGAACCTGTTGCCCATGGCTGTCTTGGGATCCAGAGGCCCCACAATATCAATGCCCACTCTTTCCAATGGGGTGCTCACCACGGGAAAGGGCTGTAGTGGGGCCTTAATCTTCCCCCACTCTTCCCACTTGCCTGGCAAGTCTCACACGTTCTGCAGTGAGCATCGGAGCTCCTGCGCATCTGGGGCCAATAGAAGTGGGTGACCAGCCTCTCAAAGGTCTTGGTCTGCCCCAAATGTCCGGCCAGTGGCACATCATGAGCCAACCCCAGTAGGAAGGTCCTGAAGCGCTGAGGTATCACCAGCACACGGGCTGACCCAGGCTCAGCAACCTTAGGCTCGCTGTAAAGGAGGTCGTTCTCCCAATAGATCCAATGTGACCCTGTCTGGTCACCTACTGCCTGGGCGGCGGCCTGTCGCCGCACCCCCTCAAGAGAAGGGCAGGTTCTCTGCTGCTCGCAAAATTTCTCCCTGGAGGCCCCCCCTTCCTGCTGCCAATGGGTCAGCTCCGGTAGGTCCCCCAGTTCGGCCACTTGTTTCCCTGTAGGTCCCAGGGCATCCCCCTCAAGGTCTGCTCCCTCTGAGACCGTGGGAACCGTGGGGGCCGGTTTCCCACGCCCCCTACCCCTTCTCTGTGAGGCAGGGGCCTGGGCCATACTTTCAGGCTCCAGACCCTCCTGAACATCCTTCTGAGCTGTCATGGACCGAGTGGTCACACACGCCCACTGAGGCAACCCCAACATTTCCAAATGAGACTTTCTCTCCACCGTAGCCCACGGGAGTTCTCCAGATCGTTGCCCAACAGACAGTCTACAGGCATGGCGGCCCTCACAGCCACTTGAAGAGTTCCTGTGACCCCCCCCACTCGAAGGGAACCTGAGCCACTTCACACTGGCTCTCTGAGTTGTCTGCTGACACTACGGGGCAGAATGCATGGGGGACAACTTGCTCTTTGGACACCAACCGGGAGCTGACAGCAGTCACACTAGCTCCAGTGTCCCTGAGAGCCTCCACCCTATGGCCATTGATGGTCACCCACTGCCGGTACTTCTGAGTGTTGGTCGGCAGTGTGGGGTTAGGGACCTTCTTGAAGTCCCCTAGTGAGACAAGGGTTAACTCTACGGGATCCCATCCAACTTGGACCTCCCTTTCCTCCTCCCCCAGGGCTACACTGGCAATCTGGCGTGATGGTGCACAAAGGGATGCATTGGGCTCCCTCTGGGGACACTGGGGATCATAATACTGGTGGCCCACTTGACCACACTTGAAACAAGTAAGGGGCCCCCTATGAACAGGCCTACCTGTCGGGGACACTGGCTTCTTCTCAGGGGGAGGCTGGGACACCACTGCTTGGTTCCCTTGGGAATTACTTTGGGGCCCTCTCTGGAACTCCCTCTGTTTACCCTTGTCCCCCACTTTTCTGTTAGGGACCCTGCCCACCTCGGGCGAAGTCTCCCACAAAACCTTTGCGGACCCGGGTGCTCACCCAGCGGTCCGCCTCCTCAGCAAGCTTTCTAGGGTTAGTCAGCTTGCTATCAATCAGGTGCTGGCGTAGCTCTGGAAAACAGTTACTGGACAAATGCTCCCATGCAAACAAATCATACAATTGCTCGAAAGTTTCCACTTTGCTACCTTTTACCCAGCGATCCATTGCTCTGCAGAAAAAAGACACATATTCAACCCACGTGGTACCCTCTAACTTCTTACAGGTCCTAAACCTCTGCCTGTACATTTCTGGGGTCAAACCATAACGGGTCATCAAAGCTTCTTTCATATGGGCATACACCATCCTGCTCTCCTCAGGCAGGTCCAACAGGGTATCCCTACCATCACTCACAAAGCGCCCCCACAATCCCGCTCCCCAATCCTGCTCAGGGACCCCGTGGGACACCATTGCTATCTCATATGCGGCAAACCATTGCCCAATATCCTCACTCTTGTGAAAATCCTTAATGACATCCTTAGGAATATAAACTCTATTCTTAGGAGTTACTAACGGTATGCTGCCACCAGAGGGGGAGACCGGGACACTCCTCGCCCTGATCTCTATCTCCCTCAACATTCTTTCATGTTCCATTCTCATTTTCTCAAGTTCAAATGACAATCGATTTTTCTCAATGTCTAACTTCTTACTCTCAAGGTCCTTCTGACCTTCCAATTTAGCCATCTCCAAACTATGCCTCCTATCTCTCTCCCTGTCCTCCAGCTCTTCTGGGGTCAGGCTCCTTTGGGATACACTAGCACCTGGATTGGAGGGTGTTCTATCTCCCCCCCCTCTACTGCGTCATCCGGCTGCCCTCCAGCATTCTCTTCCTCATCCACAGCGGACTCTCTCGCTTCCCACCAGGCCTTCAGCGCCTTGTGGTGCTCCTCCTTCCTAGAGAGACCTATCACGGGGACTGCGAAGTGCTTACAAAATGACTTCAGCTGTTTGGCAGTATAGGTATCTAATCTTCCCTCCTCAAAGGCGAGATCCTCCGCAGCATTGGAGGTTGGCTTTCCCATGTTAGCAGTACTCATGGCTGCGATCAACAATTCAATACTAAACAACCAACTAAAAAAAAAAAAAATTCGGAGAGAGAAAAAAAAAATCAGCGCGTTTCTGCGCTTTGGTCTGTACTCACTAGTGGTGTCTACCAGTTATTGTACGTGGATCATAAATGCAAGTTCTGATCCTCACCGCTGACCGCCAATGTTGGAAATGGGGGTCTCTAGTTGGCAATGGCTGGCGCCACTGTCCAAATAGGGACCCTTCTCCCCAAGTCAGGGCAAGTGGGCTACCCCCTTTGATAACCCCTGCTCAACCCTGTGGTAACGTAGCACGAGCAGCTAGGCCTATCTCAGAGGCAGAGTGTGAAGCATTTATGACCATGCACAATAAGGCAGTAACGACACCACAAAAGGACACAACTCAAGTAGGTATAGAAAAAAATAGTATCTTTATCTAAGGTTTGGTACGAGACTCTCAGAAGCGTTTTAACCAGTCATCAGGCATGTAAATCATTAGGGACTTAAAAAGGCAATACGTGTTCACCAGGACGTGGCACTGCCTGAGTTCAAGGCCTGGGTCTACGCAACCCGTTGCGCACCCGATACCTGCCATTGGACGGGGACCCAGCACGTAGCTTCTCGAAGAAGCGGAGACGGTGACAGGCGGACTCCCAGTGACCACAGTTCTCGATGGCAGTGGTCCGCAAAGTGCATTTGCAGCGATTCGGGCACTCCGGGACAGGCGGGCCCTCAGCGGCAGCAGCACGCGGCTGCGGCGGCCCGGGCTGGTGGTGGCGATGACTCTCGTCGTGCAGCTCCATGGTGGGCTCGCGGCGGCAGCAGCGCTCTCCTAGCTGTGGCGGCCCACAGGACGATTCACGATGGTGCAAGGTTGACAAAGACGTGGGCACTCAGCGGCAGCAGCTCTCTCTTAGCTGCGGCGGCCCACAGGACAAATCCCAATGATGCAAAGTTAGCAAGGGTGCGAGCACGCGGCGGCGGCAGCTCTCTCTTAGCTGCGGCGGCTCACAGGACAAATTATGAGGATGCAAAGTTAACCAGGGTGCGAGCACTCAGCGGCGGCAGCTCTCTCTTAGCTGCAGCGGCTCACAGGCCAAATCACGATGATGCACAGTTAGCAAGGGTGCGAGCACTCAGCAGCGGCAGCTCTCTCTTAGCTGCGGCGGCTCACAGGTCAAATCACGATGATGCACAGTTAGCAAGGGTGCGAGCACTCCGCGGCAGCAACTCTCTCTTAGCTGCGGCGGCTCACAGGACAATTCATGAGGATGCACAGTTAGCAAGGGTGCAAGCACTCAGCGGCAGCAACTCTCTCTGAGCTGCAGCGGCTCACAGGACAAATCACGGTGATGCCAAGTTAGCAACGGTGCGAGCACTCAGCGGCGGCAGCTCTCTCTTAGCTGCGGCAGCTCAAAGGACAGTCCACGATGTGGCACAATTAACACGAGTGCGGGCATCCAGCGGCGGCAGCTCTCTTAGCTGCGGAGGCCCACACAGCCTCAGCGCAGGTTCTGCAGGTTCAAATTTAAGGCCGGCACTCAGCGGCGGCAGCTCTTTCTTAGCTGCGGCGGCCCACACAGTTTCGGCGCAGGTTCTGCAGATTCAAATTAAGGCGGGCACTCAGCGGCAGCAGCTCTCTCTTAGCTGCGGCGGCCCACACAGTTTCAGCGCAGGTTCTGCAGATTCAAATTAAGGCGGGCACTCAGCGGCGGCAGCTCTCTCTTAGCTGCGGCGGCCCACACAGTTTCAGCGCAGGTTCTGCAGATTCAAATTAAGGCGGGCACTCAGCGGCGGCAGCTCTCTCTTAGCTGCGGCGGCCCACACACAGAGTTCACAGAGGTTACCAGTCCGCGTTCCTCACAGTAGAACTAGAGGTTCCGGATTACTCGACGGAGGCCTCACCTGCAAGTAGAATTCCTAGCGAAGGAATTCGGGCGGCTGATGGGGTGAAGTCTAATGTCCCTGAGACTTCAGCAGGAGGCGCTCTCAATTCAGGCCCTTGGGTAGTTTTTTCAGCATGCTTGGTGAAAGTTTCAACGTCCTTTCCTCTGTCCGCTCGGACAGAGTTTCGTCTTGACATCCAGAAGGAACACACCTGAAACAGGATTCAGCGCAGCGCTTTATACCTAGAAAGTCTTTGTTCTCTGCAGTCACAAATCACTGCATCCAGTCAGAACCAGTTCGGTGGGGTCGGGGAGCACTTGGTTTACGAGGCAACATCCTGCCCTTTGGGAGTCTGGGGGTCTGCTATCAGACGCCCAGTGGGAGATGGAGCCATCATTCACCTTGCCAGGCACGGCCCTGCTCGGATCAAAGAGTCACCCCTCCCCATACTCTAAATGCCGATCTCTCTCTCCGGCCAGGTCTGACCCAGCAGGCCCTGCTGCTCCAAAACCAGACGGACAATACACACACTAGCAAAAGCCCACAGGAAAGCTTCAGACCAGAAAATACCTCGTTTCTAGTAGAGGCATTTTCAAACACGGGCTACGCTAATAATCCTTACTAAAAGATGCATCTCCATGTTCTGAGCTTACACATATCAAATTCGATGTTCCTACCAGGTTCCTGGGGGCAGGGAGGATTAAGGCATGCAATACTCAGCCTGCACATTCTGGCCTATGAGAACGGGTGGCCTCGCAATAGTGAACAGTGAAATGGAGGGTAACTCGCTATTAGAACATGCTACACAGACATACTTTCAAAGCTGCTTCAGTGGGTAGCGCAAATCACCTCTGCCGGCCCACCAGCAGTATTTGGTCTATCAGCCCTGGGCACACGCAGTGCACTGATACTAGGGACTGACAGGTAAACCAAACGAGCCAATTATGATTATTCCAATTCATACAGTTATCTTTACACAGGGAGCATTCGCGCTGTGTCACTGATTGGCAGTGGCACAGCGCCCTGAGCATCTAAATCCAGCCAACATAGAAGGTCAGAAGAGAAAAGAGGAAGGGAGACCCACGCCAATGATGCCAGGTCTAACAGGCAGCCTCAGCATCTTCTCCATCTGATTCAGAGGCACCTGGGTCTCAATGCCCTGCTGAGCCTGAATTTCTTCCCCTTTTTGTTGATGAAGAAGTGCCTGGTGTTGCCAGGTATAACCTGCGGCCCCGACAGAAGGACAGTGCGCCAGTAGGACAGTCCAGAATTTAGGGAAGGACTTGAGCTTAGGGTGTAGGTGCTATGCCTAAGGTGCCTGCATTAGATTAGAGTGTATTACACTGGTGCACTGCCCTGGGCACTGGACAGGATCGTTGAGGGTACTTGTCCAAGAGGGAGGGTGCCCTATCCTGAAAGAAGATGGATTTGTTTCCACTAAGGGCTGCGATCCCGTGGTCCCACCGAGGGAGTGTTTTATTGATGAACAATAGGAGCCTGCCAGCGAGGCTCTAGAAGGACGCTGGGTGACTTGTGCCCCTCTGGTCGGTGGTATTTTTGTGGTTTCAATTCCTGAGGTTTCTTTCTATGTATCCCTTTGGCCGTGCAGTCATGAAGGAGGAACAGCCCCTGGTGGCCCCACCATTACAGCAGAATAGTCCTGTGTGGTCTGGTTGGTCTACTGAGAGTAGGGTGGTAGTGGTAGTTGTCATTCTAATAGTAATGATAACATTATTTGGGGTAGTATGGTATTTAGAAGAACAGCATCCTGTGCACACTTTGATAGGGACTACATCGGCTCCACCTGAGTACCTGTTCAGTTACACTGGCCCTGCATAAAGAGAGACATAGACAGACTTATGTCGAAAATGCTTTTCTACAGATGCTTCACCAGGTACACAGTACCACTAATGCAACAAATTGTTGAGTGTGTGGGTTACTCCCCTCAGTTATGCACAAGAATGATTTACTGGTGTCATTACCCCTGTCATATTTAGGTAGCTGTGAGGCCTGGTTCCAGTTGCTTTCTATGGTATACATGCATTATCATGCTGATGCTATGAACATGGTACAGTCTGATTACGAAGCAGTGTTGGAGTATATAGTCATACACCAGGGATATACACCTGGGACAGATGGAAAGGAGGGTACCCTACATCCAGAAGCTTGCATGAATATCTACGAAGATAATAAGAATGTCACTTGGTTACAAAATGAAATGTTGGATTTTCAAGGATTTAATGTCACCGAATACTTTAAATGTTTCCAGGAACGAAATATTACCGAAGACAAAGCCATGCCCGTCCCTGTGATCAATAATGCAGTTAGTTTCTGTGTCGAAGGTTCAGGGAATATTCCAGTAGGACAGAGCAGTTGTAACTACACATACCGATTGAACACAACTAGTAGCCCACCTATGCTTACACCTCCAAATGTATACTTTGTTTGTGGGGAACAGGCTTATACATGGCTTCCCAGGGGATAGTCTGGTCGGTGTTATGTCTCTTTTCTTTTGCCTCCCGTTTACATTGCACCGCCCAATTATCACAAAGATCATAGGCTACAACGCAGGGATCTACATTCACATCGGGTTAAAAGAGTTATTAACCCAGAAGACATAGATCAGACAGATACTTCCCTGCAGCAATTTACTGACATAATGAAGGGCATTCTGCTGTTCTGGGGCCCCATGTTCAATAGTCGTAATATTTGTCGCCTGGCCAGAGTAGTTGAGGGAGTTATTAATACTACTGCTGGTATACTGACTAATATTACAGTCGAGCTTCAGGCTACGAGGCTCGTTGCTCTTCAAAACCGGATGGTTTTAGACGTCATTCTTGCTGATAGGGGTGGAGCCTGCCGTGTCATCGGCAGCAGTTGTTGTGTTTACATTCCTGATAACGCCCCTAATGTATACTCCACAATACAGAAATTACACAGGCTTGCTTCAGACATCCACCAGGATTATGGTTCATGGTCTCTCACAGGGTGGTTCTGGGGTCTGCTGACATCATGGGGTTGGAAGATACTACTTTTACTAGTAGCTGTTGCAGGTGTCATCTTCACATGTTGCTTTTGTATTAATTGCCTACCAGCATGTTGCACCTATTGTGTGAGCAAGCTCACCCCTACCCCTAAATTGCCAGGACGTGATAATAAGGTCTCCACTATGATGATGCAGGATATACAGAACATAATGCTTATCGACGAAGGTATTTTTGAATACTAAGTGGATTTTTGATACTCATGCGCTGCCTTATTCTCCCTTGTTCTCCCTTGTAACTTGAGTGACTATGCATTCTATTTCTCCCCACTTAGAATTGTAAAGACCCTACCGGATAGCCTCAATAAAGCATTTAACCACCCATGCTAAAAGCAGTGTCTGTTAGGTTTGAAAACCCTATTCCTGCAATACACTCGTTCCATGTTATATTAGGTTAGCAGTGTGTGGCTAAATAGGCATCATTTGTATTCATGTTATGCAACCCACTGAGTTATCCCTGTAACGTGCAAGCTTTAGTTAGCGAGTGTGATTCCATTTTGTATTTCGTAACCCCTATTAGGCTGCTTAGGCTGTGCCTGAACTAGGCCTCATGATTCGTATTGCTTGCCTCAGCAGAACACTGTATTTAGTTATTATTTTCTTTTCTGTTCAAGGCTGCTTCCCGACTTACTAATGAATAGGCCATTCCGCCCTCGCATACCTATCTGAGTGTGTAGTTCTGCTCCCATGTCAGGAGACGCTGAGACTCAGCGCGGTAACCTTGAGTTGCAGATAGCATGTACCCATCTGGCAGGTGGTAGCCCATCCTTCTGTGCCTCCTTTGTTCATGTTCGGCCTAGGCCGGTAACTTTCCACTGTGGGCGTGGTTGGAGGCTCTTGGGAAGAATGGTTATGTGTTGCAGACTGTTGGGGAGTCAGTCCCTCGGCAGACATCTTAGGGTGCAGGTCAGATTGGACTCCTCTGCAGAGTATTGCTAATAAATGTATGTTTGTATTCTCTACTGTCTGACCGACTCTTCATTTGTAGGCGAACAGGAGGTTTGTAGATAACCCGGGTGGCCCCTAAGGGCCACTTCCTTCACCTTCACCCCCAGATTGATATACTGGCAAAATTATTTCTTCATTTCAATGAAATTGGGATTACATTTTGGACAGGAATTTCTTGTCTAGGTTTAGAGCTACCATGCCTGGAAAAAACCTAGCATGAGGGTAGGAGACTAAAAGAGCTCGTAGTTCTCCTGTTCTCCTGGCTGATGTTATTGCCACCAAGAGAACCACTTTAGCCATAGTAATGATGCCAGCTGTAATGGTTCAAACTGAGGACTTTTGAGACCTTTAAGTACTGCAGGTAAATCCCAGAGAGGAGCTACTGTGGTTTCCCCAGGCCTCTGAAGCCTGCAGCTTTTTAGTAGTCTCTTCACTACAGGGGCTTTTTTAGAGACAATCATCTCCCAAAGCTCCTGGTAGCTGCCCACTGTGAAGACAACAAGGAAGGGGTCAGATAACGATGAAGGGGACACACCATTTTGACAGCCCTTTTCTTAAAACCGTAACTCTTTAAAAGGGTCACAAGAAGACATAACTACATCATTGTCCCTGCACTACTTCTCAAAGCAACTGCAATGCTTGGTGTAAGGTCCAAGGGTTGAGAATTTTCTAGAGCCTTAGATTAAAAGAGTTGCTTCCCTCAACCAACCTAAGGCCTGCAAGCCCCTTCTCTCAGTTTCCAGGCCGAGAGATTTAGAACTCGAAGGTTGTCCTACAAGAATGGGTGGATATACAATTGGTGCTGGAGACAGAGGGAAGTGAAGTACCTGCTGAACTCATAGAAGTTTTAGAAGTGGAAACTATGACCCTCTTGGCCAAATGGGGGCCACTGAAAGCACCATCGTCTTCTCCTCCCAAATCCTCCAAAGCACCCTTTAGAGAAGTGGAAAGGAAGGAAAGTAGTCATCTCTGTAAAGAGAAGGATAGAGCATCGACCACCCCAAGCTCGAGGTTTCCTGGACTCTGTGCAGAACTTCTCTAGAAGAACAATGGTCAGGGAAGCAAACAGGCATAACCATGACCTTAGTAAACATTCTTGGCAAAGACATCTTCACGAAAAAAAGAGCCTGGAACTGGAAATGTTTCCCTGCCACAGAAAACCTGAGAATTGGCTAACTGAGCCAATGAATCTGGATTTGGAAGTAGGCATCTTGCAGATCCAAGCAGCGGCCGCTCTTCTCCGGAATGGCGGAGGATCATTGCCCCCTTGCAAAAATCCAGAAAATGACAAATAAAATGATAATAAATCTACTTTATTATCATTTTATTTCTCGCGTCTGGCAGCCGCCGCGAGCATAGAGTGGAATGGGGCCACATTAACTGGGAAGGGACAGGGAGGAGGAGTGGTAGGTGCACTTAAGTGCGCATGTCAGTTTGGCCAGCCGTCTTAGTACCTCTCAATGCAGTGAGATAAGCTGATGTGGCGCACAATGCTCTGATAAGAGTATTAGTTGCGTTATGCAAATATTTAATCCATTCATACTAAGGTGAAACCCTTCCGTATAGAAATGGCCATTTTTTAAATCCGAATACATATGTTTTTAAATGATGGTTATTGCCTGATTTACATGCCAAATGTCTTCATGGCTTGGCTCGTGCACAGGCTCTCAGAGCCAAGCAAAACCCTTGGCACTGCTCTGGCCCAGCTCTCCCTGATTATTTGTTGGCTCGCCAACATCTCATGTGTGGTAAATGAAGCTACCAACAGTAAAGGTGATTTGCTTAGGAGGAATGGCTGCTTACATGTTCAAACAACCAACTTCCAGATGTGAATCCCTTCCTGCACTTCTCCGATCCTTGACGCCTCTGACACTGCCAGTAAACTGCGACGCTTGCGACTACATCACTACGTCAAAACCTCAACCCAGAGGAAATATGTGAAGCAACGCAGATGGAAAGAAAGGCCTGCAGAGCTGTACCAGCGAGATAGTGCCAGGTTGGACTCTTCCGCTAGGGGGCGTGCTTGGCTTCAGTGTGAGGTATAGTCAAGGGGCTGTATTCTTGAGTCTAGGTTACAATGCCAAAGCCTCGCGAGAAGAAACACGCCTCTCAGCAGGTTAATAGCATGCAGTGAAGCCCAAAAGCAGCTCACCTAGGCCGAGACAGCCCGTTCCTCTGTCGGCAATGCAAGTACAAATAGAACAACCCCTTGTACCTTAAAATGGGTGCCGCGGGTGCCCGCTGACAGACCCAGCCTCAAATGAAGAACTGGACAGATTCGACCTTATCCACTTATGGGCTGAATTTTCAGCCACTCGTAGGCAATGAGCATTCAGTCAAGTAGAATTTTAGGATCCGAAGGTCTCATTTAATAGTGTTTTACAGACAGGAGAGCTGGCATCTTCAGAGGTCCTGATTAACAAAGGTGTTTGGCCAACATGTCTTTAACTTTAATGTAGAAACAAAGTTGTTTATTTTTGGAGTGCAAATTTGTGAGCGAGTGGGAATTTACTCCGATGAATGGGATTTACCACACTGAAGTTTCCACCAGCATGTCGCAATTTCAGTGTGAATAAATGTATACACACAGTCATAAACTTGTGACATTTCACAGTAGATTACCAGAAAAAAATGGGGGACGCCTACAAACTCCGATAGTCAGCAAACATGTGCTGGCAGTTCCTCCTTCCAAAAATGATAATGGTACAAGATTTACTCCTTTCAAGTACAGGTAACCCAGAGTACCCGCTAGCTAGCTTTCCATTAAAAGAATTGCACCAGGGCTGAGAAGGGCGTACTGTCCCATTCAAATTAAAGAAGTGCAGGTTCTCAGTACCGGGCAACACCTGCCCATTTAAAGCAGTGCTAGGTCACAGTTTCCCAGGATGACTTCAGGACTTCTTTGAGAATTCCATAAAAGTCAAAGATACTCAGTATAGGAAAACCACTGTAGTACATTTCCAACTTGAAGCTGAGGAGGTATATGAATTGTTCTCAGAGTAACCAACTGCACCTGACACTTCTTTGCGTGACATACGGGGACTTTCCGATAAACTCATATGACATTGTTTAGATTGTGTTTATTGCTTTCTGAGAATTCTAAGCTGTCATCATGACGTGAACATATTTAAAATTCTTCCGTAGGTACCGGCAACACTGCTAAGACGTCAGGAATTTAGGGTGTGGAACTGATGTGTATGCAGTAAAAGGTCAAGCAGAAATTCATTTTTCTTCCTTGTTAGAAATAGGGGTCCCTAGTTGGCAATGGTTTGCGCCTTTGTCCAAGTGGGGATCCTTCTTCCTAGTCAGGGTAAGGGGGATACACTTCTAAAATAACCCCTGCTCACCCCCATGGTAGCTTGACACGAGCAGACAGACTTATCTCAGAGGCAGTGTGTAAAGCATTTGTGAACACATACAGTAATACAGTGAAAACACTACAAATGGATACCACACCAGTTTAGAAAAATAAGCAAAACTTTGTCTAATCCAACAAGACCAAATACGACAAAAAAAATCCAACATACAATACAGTAAAAGTAATTACTTTGCTAGATAGCCTTTAACATGCAAAATAGCTGCAAAACACAATTCTTCCAAGTTGGTAGCTCCGTCCGGGGCTACCGTGATGCTGAAAACAACAAAGTCTAACAATTCCAGCCGACCGCGTCGGTACGGCCAGCTAAAGCGTTGACAGACTCGTAGACAGCACCTTTCTCGTTGCGGCCGACATGTTGGTACAGGCCGGTCGGGGCAACCATCGCGGTTGCGGTGAAGTGGAGCAGTGCAGGGTGCGGTGCCCTCACAGTGCGGTGCAGGCAGCTGCTCAGTGACATTCGTCCAATGGCGTCGGTGAGGCCAAGACTTGTGATGTGGAGTGAGGCGGTGCTCGATGCGGTGCTGGCAGGTCACGAAGCAGGCGATGGAGCCAGTTGGTGTTTGGGTCGGGTAGCAACAGTGTCAGTGACGTCCGGGCAGGGTGAAGAGAGGCGGTGCAGAGTGCGGTGCCCACAGGACGCGGTGCAAGCAACGGCTCATTGACGGTCGGCCAGCGGCGTCGGTGAGACCAAGGATGCAGTGTTTAGTGCGGCGGTGCCTTCAAGAGACGGAACCAGTGACTGACTTGGTGACAGAGTCGGCTGCTCTTTGCTTCTGCAGCGACTGAACCCAGCGGGTCCAGAGATGGTGCCCAGAAGGATGGTGAAGTCTTTGCTGTTCCTGAGACTTCTTGAACAGGGGGCAAGCTCTACTTCCAAGCCCTTGGAGATATTTTCTCAAGCAGGATACACACACAGTTTCTCTCCTTGGCAGAAACAGCTACTGCAGGCCAACTCCATGCAGCACACAGCAAAGGGGCAGTACTCCTCCTCCAGTTTCTTCCAGCTCTTCTCCTTGGAAGAGTTGCTCTTGAAGTCCAAAAGTGATCTAAAAGTCTGGGGTCTGGCCCCACTTTATATAGTACAAAATCCTTTGTTCTCTGGAGGCAGAGAGTGTCATTGCCCAGCCGGAACCAGTTATGTCTTCTCTGGTGCAGCTGCCCGGCAGGAGGTGGAGACAGCATTGTCCAAGGCAGACCAGGCCCATTCAGGTGTTAAAGGAATCTCCTCCCCCTACTCTAAATGCAGCCCAGGTCTATTCAGCCCAGCCCTGACTCACCCTGGAAAGGCAGGACACACCTAAGTCCCCCAAGTGGCCGTCTGAACAGAATGCACATCCCCAGCCCCAGTCACCCCAAGGCCAGACAGTCAATACACAAAGCTAGCAGAGTCACACTTGATGGCTAAGCAACAAAATACCTACTTTCTAAAAGTGGTATTTTCAAACACAGAATGTAAAAATCATCCTCACTAAAAGATGCATCTTTATATTCTGAGTTCAAGCATACTAAACTCCATCTTTCTATCTTGTCCCAATGGAATAAACTCCCATTCTATCCTAAGGGAACAGATAGCCTTCCATAGTGAAAAACGATATTGGCAGTATTTCACTATCAGGACATGCCACACACATCAGGGCATGTCCTACCTTTCACATACACTGCACCCTGCCCACAGGGGTACCTTGGGCCTCCCTTAGGGGTGACCCACATGTAAGAAAAGAGAAGGTTAGGGCCTGGCAAGTGGGTGCACTTGCCAGGTCGGCATGGCAGTACTAGTCTGCACACAGACACCGCAATGGCTGGCCTGAGACTCTGTTGCAAAGCTGCTTGTGTGTGTGGCACAATCAGTGCTGCAAGCCCACTAGCAGCATTTGGTTTACAGGCCCTGGGCAGACAGAGTGCACTGTACTAGGGACTTAACAGTAAACCAAATAAGCCAATCATGGAAACACTAATCCATCATAATAATTTACAGAGGGAGCACTTGCACTTTGGCATTGAACAGCAGTGGCAAAGTGCCCAAAGAATCTAGCCCAGCAAAACGAAGTCCAACACACAGCAAAAACACAGGAGGCGAGGGCAAAAATACAGGGGAAACCCATGCCAAGGCTGCCAGGTCTAACATTCCTCAAAATACAAGGGCGGTTAAAGGTCACTAAAGGGGGAGGAGCATCTAAAACCAGGAAATGAACGTCTGACATGTTGTATGGTTTCACACAGCTGGGTCAGTAAGAGCTTATTGACCTCACTGGAGTTAAAGGGTCAAGAACTGCATTGTTTTGAGTCAGGGCCGGCTCTAGGGCGGTGCAACCGGTGCCACCGCACCAGGTGCTGGCTTCGCGTGGGGCTACCTGTTTGCTAGTTTATATTGTTTTTTAAAGCACCAGTTGCCACGTTCCTGGCCTCCAGCAATTTTCAGCCAATAATAAAAATGTTAAGTTAACTCCGGTGATTAATGTTCTTCCTGTAGAGAGACCATAGTTTTGTCTAGTGGAAGTTTTGACTGGCGGAAGTTTTGAATAATCATAAGGTAGTGCAGAGTGTTAATATGCCTGCTGCAAAGAATGTGTACCATGCAAATCACAAAGTGAATATAGCATAAATAGGTCAGTGCGTTACTGCTTTAGACAGAGATTTCCTTTTGTTACTTGCAGTATATAAGTTAAACTCCTAATTAAAAACAGTGAGCAATTAACTGTCATCAAAGAACTGAAATGCAGACTTCAAGTATAGAGTAGAGCATATTGATTTTTTCCCCCAGACTTTCATTATCCTAATGTTGCACAAAGGGTTGATTTGGGAAGAAATCAATTCTGATTATTAAAGAGAACTCCCAACCATGGTGTTACATTTTAAATTCTGAGTTTGTATTTCTCTTTAGACCAAGCCCCCCTAAACTATACTGCCTACCAGTATGGATGACATAGAAATCCTACCCCTTGTAGTCCTCTGTCTTATGTAACGTTTCCTATACATTAATTTACACACATATGATTGATTGTCTCTGTAATGTGTGTGCAATGTAAAGTGCTCTGACACCCTTCACTTTTCTGAGTGACACCATAAGTCTAATTAAATGCATTTGAGAGAGAGCGGTTATGGAGACAGTTAAAGTTTGGTAGTGCGGGAATCCGTTGCGGAAGTGGTCACTGGGGAGGCGCCAAAAAACATTGTCACACCTGGCGCCACCATTGCTAAAGCCGGCTCTGCTTTGAGTGCTGGCGTACCACATTCCACCTGTCTCCGAAGAAATGACAAAAAGTTCACATTTGGTATTTTCTAAGTAACTCACTTCTAAATAGGAGGAAACGCAACCAAATATAATGTCATTTGACCACTTCGACTCCAGTCAACAAGAATCCCAGAAGCTGAAAAAAGGGTGTATCGTTTATGAAAGCACTGCAGGACCATACAGATGGTGGTAATGCACTAAACAATTGCACATCGCATATTTCAGAAACAAGCATTTGTAATGCAATAGGTCTCGTAATTGCGAGATTTTGAGCTATTGGCATTGTTATGTTATGTTATCGCTATTTCTAAAGCGCAGCAATTACCCGAAGGTGTCCTGGCGCTGACCACTAACTCTCTGAGAAATTAAGATAGGAGAACAGGATTAAAGCGTAAAGAGACAGGTTTTCAATCCTCTCCGAAAAGTGAGGAGGTCCGGGGCCTTTCTCAGATTCAAGGGAAGATCATTCCAGGCCCTAGCTGCGCACACTGTAAAGCTTCTCCCTCCCCAAGAGGATTTTTTAACGGGTGGCACTATCACCAACTTGGCTGCTCCGGAGCGCAGGGTTCTTCTGGGTATTGACCACTGCATTTGCCATTTTAAGAAGTCTGGGCCTATACCATGAAGTGCCTTGTACATGGTATACAATGCCTTAAAGAGCACCCGTTTCCTGACCGGCAACCAGTGCAGTTTTTTCATTTCCTTAGAAATGGAGGCATATTTGGGAGTACCAGTAATCAGCCTTGCTGCTGCATTTTGCAGCAGTTGCAGTTTATTCAAGAAACGTTCCTGTATATTTAAATACAGGCTGTTGCAATAATCAAGTCTGGACATGATAAGTGCAGTGACAACAGTCCGCTTACTATTAGTTGGCAGAAAAGGAAGAACTTTTTTAATCATTCTGATTAAAAAGTAGACGGAAGATGCCACTGCATTGATTTGGTCCCCAAAGTTGAGTTTCTCGTCAATGATGACTCCTAGGTTTTTCACCTTCCTGACGGGAATTGGAAGAATCCCCATATCTTCTGGCCACCACCTTGGGGTCCAGAAATTGGGATCATTGCCAAATAGGATGACCTCGGTCTTTCCTGAGTTCAGTTTCAGGCAATTTTGTGACATCCAGCTCCCGATTGCTACCATGCAATCGTGGAACTTGTCTTCTATTCCTGTTGCCTGACCAGGGCGCAGAGCCACCACAATTTGTGTGTCGTCTGCGTACGATGTCAGGCTAAACCCAAAAGAACTAATCAGGGTAGCCAGGGAGGAAACATATACATTAAAAAGAGTGGGGCTAAGGGAGGACCCCTGAGGCACTCCACATGGCAGCGAAAAAGGTTTGGAATGGAAGTCGCCCAGTGCCACAGTTTGAGATCTGTCCGACAAGAAAGATCTTAAGAGTTCATATGCTTTACCATGAATGCCGCATGCCAGCAAGCGGTCCATCAGTACGTCATGATGGACCGTATCAAAGGCTGCAGACAGGTCCAGCATAATCAGAGCAGCTTTGCCTCCCCTGTCCACAGCCTCCCTTATCTCCTCCGTCGATTTTATCAGGGCAGATTCTATGCTATGCCCTTCTCTGAACCCATATTGAGTAGGGTCCAGGACATTGGTTTCACATAGAAAAGAGCTAAGCTGAGAGTTCATGGTTTTCTCAACCAATTTTGCAGGTAATGGGAGGCGTGATATGGGTCGGAAGTTATTTGGCTCCTTTGGGTCCAAATTAGGCTTTTTAAGCAGAGGCAATATCGAGGCCAGCTTCCATGACCTGGGGAAGTGCCCGGTTTCAAACATTGTATTGAACAAAGGGGTGAGTATTAGGGCCACTGGAGCCAGGGCCTGTTTAATAACTGAGACTGGACAAGGATCATAAGGGGAGCCTGATCGTGCGCAGAGGAGCAGCTTCTCTGAGTCAGTTGTGGACAATGGCCCAAATTTATCCAAAACCAGGGAGGGGTCAGAAATTGGCCTCTTTCCCTCCAACCGCACTCCTGCTCCCTCCGGGTTAGGGTTACTAAAGTCCGAAAAAATGACCTCTACCTTGTTCTGAAAGAACCTGGCGATGTCATCACATAATTCCTGACTTGCCTCAATTTTTGTCGTGGTTGGGGAAGCCAGACTCGAGACAGTTTTAAAGAGTTCTTTAGTAGAGTTAGTTGCAGAGTTAATTCGGTTTGTAAAAAACGTTTTCTTTGCCTCGAATAAGAGTTGCTTATAGGTGGCAAGGCTTCGTTTATAACTCATTTTCTCCTCTTCCTTATATTCTTTCCTCCAGTTCCGCTCAAGAAGCTTACCGGAGAGTTTTTGTCTCCGCAGTTCTTCTGAGTACCAGGGGGGGCTGTAGGATGGGACCTTCTAGGGCGTAACGTTTTGACTGGGGCTAGTGTATTACAGGCTAACTCCACCCAAGATTTATAATGAGTGACCGCCTCCTCTAGTCCTGTTGGTATCTGACCAACCGAGGCCATGAGTACAGCTTGTAAGTCCGAACTCTCAATTTTGTTCCAGGCTCTGTTTTTAATCTGAGTCTTAGGGCCTTTCACTGTCCTGTTATGGGTGGCTAGGGAAATCTCAAATTGAACCCCCACGTGATCTGTCCACGTCAGAGGCAGTGCGCCCGTAAACCGCAAATTTGGGTGATTTGAGAAAATTCCATCCAGAGTGTGACCAGCCATGTGCGTGGGGCCCGTCACATGCTGACTCAGGTCAACACTCTTCATCAGATCTGTGAGGGCCACTGTGTCAGAGTTCTTCAATAATTCCAAGTGGTAATTAAAATCTCCCAGAATTGTGAATGAATCCGTACACAGCCCCTCTTCCAACAAATTCCCAATGGAATTTGGAAAAGTGCTCCTAGGTCCTGGGGGTCTGTATAATAAAATGCCCTTAAACGTATGATGGTGTGAAATTGTAAATGACAATGCCTTTTATTTATGTGTTTAAAAACCTGCAATAATAAAAGGCATTGTCATTTACAATACCAATAGGTCAAAGTTTCTAAAATGCGAGACCTATTGCATCGCAAATGCTTGTTGTTTACAAGCGCCCCATGTTATGTAGAGGCCATGTTTCATGTTAGTAGAGGCCATGTCCCTTTCTTTAGGTGAGCAGTGTCTAAAGAAAGGTCTGCGGCCGCTATTAAAGTGAAAGCGCAGTATGGAGCGTTTTTACAAAAATAGCAATTGTTTGTCAACTTGTCAAACAAATGCTTTTTTAGTAAAAGCACCCCATGAAAGCGCGCATGGTGCACTGAATGCACTGAATGTTGCAGGAAAGCATGTAGTGCCTGTAGTAGGAGAAACTCAATAAAGAAAATAGTACTTACAGACTAATTAACATGTACCATGTAACAACCGAAGAAAAAGGGCCAGTAGCCATGGGAGGTTACAAATGAAGACAAGGCGGTACTAAGGAGGGACTAACAAGCCGATTACTGAATCAGAAGCCAGCATTTACGAAGGACAAAGACAGAAGCCAATGACAAATTTGGGCGGAGAGTGGGCGGGGCTTTTATTCTATACTCCAGTACAGCAAGTCTCGCAGAGGAGCGCATGCGCGCTGACTCTATGCTCAACCTAAAAAGGGAAGCTTTCTTTCTTGTGGAACCAGTTGCTCCCAATGGTGGCCCTTCCCACTACTTGCTTTCTTGTACCTGGCTTCTTGATTGGACACCAGCAATTTCAGATCCTTATTGTAGCTGGAGGCAAAAGATAGCTTCTATAGTAATAGTTAAGTTTAGTAAATAATAAGAAACAAGAATTGGCAAAGCAAATAGGTTTTGCGAATGAATGAATGAATGAATGAGGGATTTATACATCGCTGGAATCATCCCGGCAGGGGTATCTCCGCGCTAACAGCGGATAAAAGCGAGGTAGTAATGGGGGTGGTCATTCTTTGAAAAGTTCAGTTTTTATTAGTTTTCTGAATTTAAGCAAGTTAGAGCACTTACGTAAGTCACTGGGGAGCGAGTTCCAGAGACGCGGGGCAACATGGGCAAAAGATTTGCCCCCTGTTCGAAGTTTGTTGACCCGAGGCACTACTAGCAGAGCCTCCCCACCCGAGCACAGGGATCTGCTGGGTCGATAAGGGACGAGTTTTTCTGCCAGATACCTGGGCCCGCTATCATTGATAGTTTTATGAATCAGACAGCATATTTTAAACTTGATTCGGTCACGGATGGGAAGCCAGTGAAGGCCTTTCAGTAACGTCCGGGAGAGTGCCCTGGATGGCTGATTCAGAGCCAACCGTGCTGCTGTGTTCTGAACCACTTGCAACCTGTTTAGCACCGTCTCATTTGCCGCTCCCAGGAGGGCATTACAGTAGTCCAAACGACTGACTACTAGAGCTTGGAGCAGGGTCTTGCGAATCGATAAGGGGAGAAAATAAAACACTCTCCGGAGGAGCTTCAGCATACAGAAGCAATTGCCTGAAACGACAGCCACCTGGTCCTTCATAGATAAGGAGAGGCCCAGATATACTCCCAGATTTTTTGCCTTGATAGTGGGGATTGGAGCAGGGCCTAATTCTGCTGGCCACCAATCAGGGGACCACAGAATTTGTGCCTTGCCAAACAGGAGGACTTCCGTTTTATTGGCATTCAACTGGAGAAAGTTCTTCGTCATCCAGTCGGAAATAGCACGCATACCCCCTGCAAAAAGCTGTTTTGTTGTCTCCGAATTATTATCAAACGAAAGCAGGAGTTGCGTGTCATCTGCATATGAAAAAGGGACAAAGCTGTGTTCTCTGATGATCTTTGCAAGGGGGGCACGTACATGATACACATTGGCTTTCCTCTTGCTTTTTATTTCCCAAATGGCTGCCATGAGTGCACCTGCATGTGAGATGGCCATCTTGGAATGAGTTCTCTTATGTTGTAATGAAATGAATTCCAAAATATGCAAGCTATTTTCATAACATTTTTCATGAAGCAAAAAACTCCTTCCAAAATAACTACCATGCATGAACGGTGGCCATCTTGGAAGGATTTTTCTTTTGTTTTAGGAAAAATCATATCAATATATTCACTGTGCGAATTCCAAGATGGGTGTGTCGCTTCTGTGCACATTTGTACACGTGCAATCATCTTGGGATGGTTTTAAAACAATTTAAAGATGACATCCCACTGACATGTCAGGTTGCGTGAGAGCACACAGGAGCTGTGGGAGACACATATGCACTAAATATGGTAATGGCTCCTTGACCGGGGCTTCAGTAACTAATATCAAAATGTTTTAGAATACTTTGTAGTGCAATAACTCTACAAACTACCTGTGCCTGACCATATCTCTCTTGTGTGTCAAAAAATGCCTTAGCTTCATGTGACTTCTCAAATCAGATTTAAGAAGCTACATTTAAAATACAGACCTTTATTTGTTAATGCCCTGAATACTTGTTGGAAATAGGTTCTGCCCATTTATTATGCCTGTATTTTTTTGCTTTTTGATCACCCGGTTTTTGGACCTTCACTGTGGGTGAGTTTCATTACCTGACTCTCACTCACGGTAATTGGATGGTAATTGGACTGCACGTATTAACCTTCAGTGTCCTCCTTTTAAGATAAAGTCGCTGTACTGCAGCTAGGGTAAGTGGCCCTGAGCTGGTAACATATGAACACATGTGCAGATGCATGTGGACACAGATGCAGGCTGCATGTGAGAGACTACAGTTTGGTAGCTGCACACAGATTACCTTCCTGTGGCAGTTTTATACTGCAAATTCGACCTGTCAAAATACCTCTTTCGACAGGCCTAAACATTCCTTTTAAATATTAACAAGGCACCCATCTGTAGGCCTTTTTGGCCTTAAATGCAGGGTGCTTAATAATTTAGAGTTGGACATGTAGAAATTAATGTTGGACATGTTTTTACTGTGAAATATCCCCAAAAGCAATTTTCACTGAAGAAATGCTGGTTGCTGCTATAGGGAATTATTGGGCTTCATTGTTACATTTAATAAATGCTAAATTCAGATTGGTAGCATCTAGAGAAATACTTCTTCCTCTCATTTTAACTGGAATTTGAAATCCTTTCTAATGGCAAAGTCATATTTTAAATTATTGTTTTGGAAATGCCACTTTTAGAAAGTTTGTAACCTAAAGGAGGCTTGGGTCCTTACGTTACCTAGATTGGACCGCTTCAATATTGTATACACACAGGGTATCTAGATAGCATTATTTGACAAAAAAGTTTGTACAATAAACGAGCAAATGTCCTTAATTCAAAAGCCTGTGTGATTTATTTCACTTCTCTTTATATTATTCAGAAAGACGAGATTATGGCATTTTGGTCATGTCATCACGAAGGGCAACACATAATTTTGCAACATATTTACAGACACAATGAAAACTACATAACGAACAGATAAATAAACAAAAATGACATATCAAAACTTAATGACTTCTTCATTGACGAGACATATAAGACCAGTCCCTTATTACATTCAGAAACACTAGGCGGAAATTTAAGCTTTTTCGAGAAATGTCTATTGTATCCTGCCAGTGTCTGTGGCTCTGGGAATTCGAGTTTTTAAGGTGTTGTCAATTGGAGAGTGGTCTTAGTCCAAAAATCTCTCCCAGCACACCCTACGGGTGCCTTATCCCAAGTGCTGGGGTCAACGCGTTTCAAACCCCAACTTGTTGAGGGGTTCTCATCAACCTGGACGTGATTGTGTCAGCTGAAAATAAATAAAATACTTATATTTTAAAGCTGTTGAAACCCCTGTTCCACTAGTGTATGCTTATTTAACTTAGCACAGTACCTTCAATGTATTGAGAGTGTGGAAGGCTGCAATGGTCCTCAGTGACAGTTGTGAACAAATCGTCAAGGGAGGAGAGACAAATGTTTTTCTAGTCCATCCATTTCCTGTCAGGAAAAAGTGTATGGAACTTTCAATGATAGTGTATGGTCCGTAATGAGTGGTAACTCTGATTGGATATGGTAAGGAAAAGACTTGCCTGTATCTATTCAATTCTTTAGCTTGTTAGGACGTCCTGCCTTGTTATGTGTGCTCCACCTAAAAGAATGACAAACGTGTTTATCAGGCATGTGAAGGATCCCTTGTGTTATTTTAATCATGCGTGATTTATCCTGATCGCAAGCCGGCAGCTGAGTTTGACCGCGGCATGCTTCAAACAATCAAGTGCTCCCTGTGTTATAACACGTGTGCTGTTCAACCGGGTGTGTTTGTCAAACTCTGGTTTAAGTTATCA
The DNA here is from genome assembly GCA_963921515.1 of Calotriton arnoldi. Taxonomy (NCBI): domain Eukaryota; kingdom Metazoa; phylum Chordata; class Amphibia; order Caudata; family Salamandridae; genus Calotriton; species Calotriton arnoldi. Next base: position 581,361 of record CAWUFW010009616.1, on the reverse strand, counting down.
AAAGCAGTTTCGTATCTGCAAGCGGTCGCGGTGTTTGTTAGGCGCTGGGGCTTAGATTTCTAGGCGGCTGTATCTTATCTGCAGGCGGTCGCGAAGCTTTTAGAGCACTGGGGCTCCGTCGCCGGAACCTACTCACTTGCCTGTAGTTGTTTGTTTTCTCCTAATTCATGCTGCGTGCTTCATCACAGGTTGCTTGTCGAAAATGACTGCTGGCTGCTATCTCACCAAGAAATACATACAAGATCCGTACTGGAACATTAGGATCGTGTTAGTTTAGTTGAGACGTTTGTGTTGCATTCTGGGTTCCGTAGTTTAACCAGAGTTCATTCACTTCATAATGGGTGTTTTAAGCATGTTGGATGTCTTATAATTTGGCAATCTCGGTCATTTCATTTAACCCACTCATGACTATCGAATTTCATTATGAGGTATGCCTCCTTCCTTATTAGTAAAATTTCAGAATCTCCACCTCTGGGGTTAGGTGTGATAGCACAGAGGACAGTCCATTTGAAATCTTTTTCAGTGTGATTGCGTTCCACATAATGGTTTACCATGGGCGCGGTTAGAATTTTATTTTTTAGTCTTGAACGGTGTTGCACGATCCTTTGCTTCACTTCTTGATTGGTTTTACCAATGTATATTTTTTGACATGGACACACTATGGCGTACACCACGTTTTTAGTTTTACAGTTTGTGAACTCGTTGTGTTGCCAGTATGTGCGGCCATCCGTAAAGGTGGTTCCTTCAATGGTCGAATTACAGACAGAGCAGTTGCCACACTTGTGGTGTCCTTGAATCGGTTTGAGGTTCAACATGGTGCGCAGAGTTTCTGTTCTTTTAATGAGTGCCTCTGTGGTGCGTATGACTTGTTGTCCAATGTTGTGGTTCTTTCTTAAAGCAAAGAGTTGTGGGCCTATGTTTTGTACGGAACCTTCAATCAGATGCCAATTATGCCTTACAATCTTCTTGAATGAATAAGTGTGCGGCCCAAAAGTTGTAACGCATCCCACACGTTCTGTTGGTGCTCTCTGCTTCTTGGTTAGTAGATGTTCCCTTGGTGTAAACCACGCTCTTTTCATGGAGTGTTTAAGTAGCTTATGGGGGTAGCCTCCTTCCTTCAATATCCCTACCAACATTTCAGCGTGTAATTCATAATCTTCTCGTCTGGTACAATTACGTCTGATACGCAAAAATTGGCCATACGGCAAGTTATTTTTCAAGTTTCTTGGGTGGTAGCTGCTGTAATGTAAGGCGTTGTTTTTGTCCGTTGGTTTGGTGTGTAACGTCATGATCAGACCATTCGGTGATGTTTTTAGCTCCACGTCCAAAAATGCAAGACTTATTTTGCTGTGTGACAGGCTGAATTATATATCAGGGTTGCGATTGTTTAGCCACTTGTGGAATTCCATCAAGGATGATTCAGTGCCTTTCCAAATGCACCAAACGTCATCAATATATCGGAACCATTGCAATATATGGTCACTGAATGGATTGTTGTTGTAGATATATCGGTGTTCGTACCTGGCCATGTACAGTACTGCCATTTCGGGAGCGAACGGACAAACCATGGCCGTCCCTTTGACTTGTAGAAAAAATCATCTTCAAATTTGAAAAAATTCTTGCGCAAGGACATGGAGGCCAAACGAAGGATAAACTGGGTTGGTACTTGGTGTGGTCTTGGCCGTTGCTCCAAATAAAATTCCATTGAATCCAGCGCATCCTGCTGGGGAATTTGTGTGTAGAGGGATGTTACGTCTATTGTTGCCAAGATGTAGTTTGTGGAATCAAACTCAAACCCTTCAACTTTATTGATGAATTCCATGGTATTACGTAAATACGAAGGGACTTCAGGTAAAAATGGTTTCAAAAAGATGTCTACATACTTGGAAAGTGGCTGTAGAATGGAATCACATCCAGAAGCAATTGGTCTCCCCGGAGGGTGTAAAGCATCCTGGTGAACCTTGGGTAAAACTTATAATACCGGAGTGCGTGGGAATTTATTTATCAGAAACTCTGACTCCTTAGGGCCCAAAATGCCCGTTTCGAATCCTTCGTTGACTAACATCATAATTTCATTTTGAATTTCTTTCGTAGGATCCTGCGGGATGCGTTGATACCACAGAGGATTGTGTACATGGCTTTTGCCTTCCTTGAGATATGCTTCTTTTGACCATATGACCACGGCGCCGCCTTTATCAGCTGGACTGATGACTGAGGATTTTAGCTCCTTGAGTGATTGGATGGCCATTCTGTGTTCACGTGAGATGTTATTTTTAACAAACACTTTTTTCTTTTTAAGTACATTCAAGGATGATAGGAGAGCATGTTCAAACGCTATCACGTCCTTGGGGATGCTGTGGATGGGAGGACAGAAATTGGATTTCTTCCGTAATCCAGACGCCTCGGATCGTGTGGTATCTTCCTTATCTTTGAAGAAAGCTCTTAAACGTATGTTTCGAAAAAGTTCCATGGCTTTAATTTTCAATTTTGTAAAGTCAGATTTGACCCCTGGAACAAATGTAAGTCCAAGTTCCAAAACTGCTGATTGTTCCTTTGTGAGACCGGTATTGGACAAATTTATGATGGACGATTTGTTTATGTTTTGTAATATTGTCGTTGTGTTCTCATTTCCCATGGTTGTGGTTTGTATCGTTCTCGCGTCTTTTGTTGGCCTGCTCCTAAAAAGAAGACTTTCTTTGTTGATTTTGATTGAATGGACCCTCCCTAGATCCGAATCACCTGTTGATTCTGAAGACGATGTTTCAGAGAATGTAAAAAATCTCTTTTTGGAGCGACCTTGGTATTCTGGCAAAAATCTTCTGGAGTCCATTTTGGTGTAAAAATCCTCTTTCAAGTATGGGTATACGATCTCTATGTTGAAGGATTTTTTGTCCTTCTCGAATTTTTTCGCTTTAAAGTTGATGGTGTGGTCCTTAAATGAAGAAATCCCTTTTTAAATTTTTTCTAATAGAGCTTTGGTTTCGGCGACTGTATGATTGTCTTTTATGGCTTGTATCTGCTCATCAATCTCTTCCGCCTCCTTGCAGATTCTCTGGGCTGTCTCGATGGAATGTACCATTAAGTTGCGGCTACATTTAGTGCTGATGTAACTGAAACCCTTTTTATAGTCGGGATCTTCTATGAATATTACTGAGACATTCTTAACCTGAAGTCCCCAAGGAATTGTACCAGCTTTTAGATGTTCAACCAGGAAATGGCTGTGCAATTCCGTTCGTACGTGTTTCTTTTGGAGTCTAATCAATTTATCAGAAACATTTTGTTGTTAGGCTGAAGTGCTGAGGGTAACAGTGGAAAACAGGGTGGGATCAGAAATCAGTTTTTGAATGTGGTCTTCAGTGAAGGATAGTGTGTCTTTCTCTGACATTTTTACTTTCCTAGTAGGCCTGGTCGGGCACACTAGGTGAATTGTATTGTGTTATTTAGTGTTGATTATATGTAAGCCTTGTGGACACTGTCCGCTCTACAAACTTGTAACCTATAGGAGGCTTGGGTCCTTACGCTTCCTAGATTGGACCGATTCAATATTGTATACACACAAGGTATCTAGATAGCATTATTTGACAAAAAGGTTTGTACAATAAACGAGCAAATGTCCTTAATTCAAAAGCGCGTGTGATTTATTTCACTTCTCTGTATATTATTCAGAAAGACGAGATTATGGCATTTTGGTCATGTCATCACAAAGGGCAACACATAATTTTGCAACATATTTACAGACACAATGAAAACTACATAACGAACAGATAAATAAACAAAAGTTACATATCAAAACTTAATGACTTCTTCATTGACGAGACATATAAGACCAGTCCCTAATTACATTCAGAAACACTAGGCGGAAAATTAAGCTTTTTCGAGAAATGTCTATTGTATCCTGCCAGTGTCTGTGGCTCTGGGAATTCGAGTTTTTAAGGTGTTGTCGATTGGAGAGTGGTCTTAGTCCAAAAATCTCTCCCAGCACACCCTACGGGTGCCTTATCCCAAGCGTTGGGGTCAACGCGTTTCAAATCCCAACTTGTTGAGAGGTTCTCATCAGGACCTGGACGTGGTTGTGTCAGCTGAAAATAAATAAAATACTTATATTTTAAAGCTGTTGAAACCCCTGTTCCACTAGTGTATGTGTTAGATTTGGGGGTCTCTAGTTGGCAGAGGTAGGTACCTTTGTCCAAATAGGGACCCTTGAGTCTAGTCAGGGAAAGTAGGTACACTCCTGAAATAACCCCTGCTCACCCTCTTGGTAGCTTGGCACGAGCAGACAGGCTTAGTTCAGAGGCAGTGTGTAAAGCATTTGTGAACACATACAGTAATCAAGTGACAACACTACAAATGGACACCACACAGGTTATATATTTATAAAAATAGGTATACTTTATATAGATTTATCACAAGACCATAAACGACAAAATAATCCACAATACTGTCAAGAATGCGTAGTTCTGATCAAAAGGCTTAATTCAAGGTTCTGTGCGAGTCGGTAGCCTCCTCCGGCTACGGCGATGTCAAGAACAAACAGAGTCTAACAAATCCAGCTGACCGCGTCGAGACGGGCCAACACAGCGTAGACAGACTCGGTCACAGTACCTTTACTTGAAGCGGCAGGCACGGGCGTGCGAGCCGGATGGCTGTTCATCGCGGTCGCGATGCAAAAATGGAAGCGTTGCAGGACGCATTGTCCCTCGATGCGGTGCAGGCAGCGGCTCGTTGACGTCGTCGAGACGGAGTCGGTGAGACCAGGGCCGTGCGGTGCAGGGCGAGACGGTGCTTCGATGCGGTGCTGGCAGGTTGCGGTGCGGCGACGGAGCCGGATTCAGGAGCTGGCGTCGATCAGTCCGGACAGCGGTGCGAGTCGGGCGGTGCGTCGCAAAGCGTGCGAGCGGTGTCCAACTCCGGTGGGGTCACAGGACTCGAACTCAGCAGCAGTGACCGTGTCGGTCGGACCAGTTCGATTTGGCGTAGCGAAGCGTTGCAGGACGCGTTGTCCCTCGATGCGGTGCAGGCAGTGGCTCGTTGACGGAGTCGGTGAGACCAGGGCCGTGCGTTGCAGGGCGAGACGGTGCTTCGATGCGGTGCTTACAGGACACCGAGTCGGTCGTGAGAGTCGGTCACAGCTCCCTACCTCTGTAGCCACTGAAACAGAGTTTCCAGCAGCAATTCACAAAGGGGTGAAGTCCAATGGTCCTGGGACTTCGATCAGAGGGCAAGCTCTCTTCCAAGCCCTTGGAGATCCTTCACAAGTTGATGAAAGTCACAGCAAAGCAAAAGTTCCTTTCTCCTTTCTTTGGCAGTCAGGCAAACCACTGCAGGCCAATCCCCCAAGCAGCACTTCAGGCTTAGGGATAGTCTCTCCTCAGTTTCTTCTTGGTTCCGCTCCTCAGCAAAGGTTTCTTCTTGTTCCCAAAAGTGATCTAATTTCCTAGGGGTCTGGGTCCCCTTTTTATACACAGTTTCTCTTTGTTCTCTGAAGGCAGAGAGGCCTCTGCCTAGCCCAAAACCAGTTCTGGTCAGTCCTGGAGCACTTTGTTTTTTCTGACTCCTTCTTTCCTTTCAGCATGTGGGGCAGAGTGCTCAGCCGCCCGGCAGGAGGTGGAGCCAGCATTGTGGAAGGCAGGCACAGCCCATTCAGACCCAGGTGCAACTCCTCCCTCCACTCTGGATGCAGATCTTTCTATTCAGCCCTGTCCTGACTCACCCTGTCTCCTGTAGCCACCCCCAGCCTCTGTCACTCAATCTCCAGACAAGGAATACACAACCTAGCAGAGGCAGGCTTGGATAGTTAGGCAAGAAAATACCCACTTTCTAAAAGTGGTATTTTCAAACACAGAATGTTAAAACCAACTTCACTAAAAGATGTATTTTATCATCCTGAGTTCAGGCATACTAAATTCGTTTTTCTACCATGTTCCCTGGGTCAGTTCTGACTATAAGGTGTAATAGTCAGTCTGCCCATTCTGGCCTATGGGGAGCAGGTAGCCTTGCAATAGTGAAAAACGAAAATGGCTGTAATTCACTATTAGGACATGCCACACACACCAGGGCATGTCCTACCTTATACTTACAATGCACCCTGCCCTAGGGCCTACTTTAGGGGTGACCAACATGCAGTAAAGGGAAGGTTTATGGACTGGTAAGTGGGTGCACTCACTAAGTCGACATGGCAGCCCTAGGCTGCACACAGGCTCTGCAATGGCAGGCCTGAGACACACTTTACGAGCTGCTTCTGTGGGTGGCACAACCCGTGCTGCAAGCCCACCAGCAGCATTGGATTTACAAGCCCTGGGCACACTCAGTGCACGGTACTAGGGACTGACAAGTAAACCAATCATCCAATCATGGAGTCACTAATACATACATCAATTCACGATAGGGAGCACTTGCGCACTGATTAGCAGCGGCAAAGTGCCCATGAGTATCTAGTCCAGCAAAAACATATCGGCAACAGTGGAGGGATTACGAAAAAATGGAAGGGAGACCCACGCCAAGGATGCCAGGTCTAACAGTATGCTTATTCAACTTAGCACTGTACCTTCAATGTATTGAGAGTGTGGAAGGCTGCAATGGTCCTCAGTGACAGTCGTGAGCAAATCGTCAAGGGAGGAGAGACAAATGTTTTTCTAGTCCATCCATTTCCTGTCAGGAAAAAGTATATGGAACTTTCAATGATAGTGTATGGTCCGTACTGAGTGGTAACTCTGATTGAATACGTCAACAAAAAGACTTGCCTGTATCTATTAAATTCTTTAGCTTGTTAGGACGTCCTGCCTTGTTATGTGTGCTCCACCTAAAAGAATGACAAACGTGTTTATCGGGCATGTGAAGGATCCCTTGTGTTATTTTAATCATGCGTGATTTATCCTGATCGCAAGCCGGCAGCTTAGTTTGACCGCGGCATGCTTCAAACAATCAACAGTTTTTACTGCCATGTGGACCTGGCAAGTGCACCAACTTGCCAGGCCCAAATCTTCCCTTTCCTTACATGAAGCACCCCTCAAGTAGGCCCAAGGTACCCCCATGGGCAGGGTGCAATGTATGTGAAAGGTAGGTTATGTAGTGGTGTGTTTTACATTTCCTGATAGTGAAAGACTGTGTATTTCGTTTTTCACTATTGCAAAGCTATCTGTCCCACAGGCTGAAATGGGAGTTGCTTTGTAACATCTTACAAGCATAACTTTCCATTGGGACAAGGTGGAGAAATGGAGTTTAGGCTTCCTGAACTCAGCATTTAAAAATACATCTTTTAGTAAAGATGGTTTTGATATTATGTATGTGAAAATACAACTTTTAGAAAGTTCTTATCTAACCAGCTATGTTCCTCTGCCTGTTGTTTATTCACTGTCTAGGTTTTGGACTTACAGGGGCTGGTTTGCGCATTCACACTAGACAGACACCAGGGGGTTGAGGTGTGTCCTGCCTTTTCCTGGGTGACTCATAGCCAGGCTAAATAGACCTGGCTGCATTTAGAGTAGTGGGAGGATTTGTTGCGTGCACCTGAATGGACTGTGTCTGTCTTCCACAATGCTGTCTCCACCCTCTGGACACTATCCAGTGGCCTGAGCCAGGCAGAACTGGATTATGTATGCCACTAGAACTTTGTTTGTGCCAACTTCAAAGGGAAATGTGGTATAAATATTGGGGCCCTGACCCCAGAACTTTAGATTACTGCTGGACTAAGGAACCTGCCAGGAAGAAGGCTGGAAAAGCTATAAGGAGGAACTGACACTTTGCGACATGCTTTGCTGTGTTGGTTTGCTGCTTCTGTCTTGGGCAGGGAAAGGACTGAACTGTTCTTTCTGCATTCTAATTATCTCCAAGGGCTTGATGTAGAGCTTGCCTCCTGTTGGGAGTCTCAGGGAAATCAAAGACTTCTGGGGATCAGCTTCTGGAACTGGATGAATCAGTTGCCACAGAGGAAAAAGGTAACCTGATGCTGTCAATGATGCCGCTGCCGGCTCCGTGCCCTGAAGGCACCACAGAAGGCACCGCTGCACTTTGCACCATAACCCTGGTCTCACCGACGACGCCCTCCGACACCGCCACCGAGCGGCTGCTTGCACCGCAACCTGTGGGCACCGCACTCTGACCCGCCTCGCTTCACGCAGCCGCCCTGGTATCCCCAATGATGCAGCAACGGTATCACTAATGCCGCTGCCTGCACCGTGACCTGTGGACACCGCTCGTGGAGAACAGGGAGCACCGTCCCGCTTCGCACCACAGCCCTGGTCTGGTCTCACTGACTCTGCCATTCCAAGCTGACAACAATGCCGCTGCTTGCACCCTGGTTTGGGGGCACCGCTCATAAGTTACATGATGCACCGCCCCGTTTCACACTGCAGCCTTGGCCCACAGATGCCAGCGCCATCAACTCCAGTTGGGCAACTGACACCCCTGCCTGTACTAAGACGTGTGGGCCCGCACATCGCATTTCCCGAGCTTCAGCAACGACAATGACTCTGCCTGCACCATGAACTTTCACCATCGCAACAAGCACCGCCCCACTTTGCACCGTCCTGGACTCACCGACACTGCTGGACGACCGTTACTGTGCCACTGCCTGCACTGCTACCTGCACGGTGACCTGAGGGCACTGCACGTCCACTGCAGCCCCAACGCCTGTCGACGCCGGTGCTCCTAACTTCAAACTCACAGAGTTCGACCTGCAATGCGTTTGACTTCAAGGGCTCGACGACTCCTGCACCCACCTCCGGAACCGACGCCTGCCGACGCCGCTCCTCCGGAGCTTACCACCAGGTCCAACGCCCTGCATCTCCAAAGGTACTGTTTTACGGGTCTCCCCGACAACATAGCTGGCACATGACGCCCTGACCGGCTCGAATTGTTGGATTTGTTTGTTCACGACCTGTGATAGCCCAGGACGAAGTTAACGACTTCAAGGAACTGTACATAAATCCTATTTTTGCATTATTCGTATTTTGATCACTGCATGTTAGATTTTTATCGTTTTGGTCTTGTTTTACACAGATAAATATTGGATATTTTTCTAAAACTGGTGTGGTGTCCTTTTGTAGTGTTTTCACTGTATTGCTGTTTTTTATGTGCAAATGCTTTACACATTGCCTCTGGGATAAGCATGACTGCTCGTGCCAAGCTACCAAGGGGGTGAGCAGGGTTTATTTCAAACGTGTAATCCCTTTATCCTGACTTGAGTGGTGGATTCTGCCAGGCTTAAGTGCAACCCCTAGCCAACCAGAAAACCCATTTCTAACACTATGCTTAAAGACATTGCTGTGAAAATGGCAAAAGGCTTTGTCACTCTTTAGCTCAGAGTTAATGGCACTATGCTAATCCTATGCTTAAAAACTCTTTCTAGAGAAGCAGACATTTGAGGTGAGCAGATTCAGAGTGTCGGTGGTGTTGTAAGGTGCTCCAAATTAATGAGCTGCTCTCTGGCTAAACTTGGAAACTACACAGAGTTCCCTGCTTCCTTTTTGCTTAATGTAAGCAATACTCTAAGCCTGAAAGGGTATTGCCTTGACTTATACTGGGTGTTCCCTTGTGACTGGACAAAACTATACCTCTCTGAAGAGCACTAACTAGAGTAAAACACGTGCCAGAGTTTGCTTTTATAATAATAAATAAATAACAAAGAGAGAGTGAGAAGGGTGAAGGTTTGCTTCACTTCCCTATCAAATTCAACAAACACTGAAAGAGAGGCTGCTAACAAAGTCCTAGGTCCTGTGGTGCTCCTCACTCTGATGAGTTGGAAAACCCACGTTGTTCTTAAACGAGCCCTCACCCACTAACACAAGTTAGTGGCATGCTTCATTATAGGGATCCCACCCGGGACACCTAATGCATCTGGGTGTGCAAGACACATGACTTACAGCAGAGCAGGTTTTGTTTGGGTTCACAGGGATTGAGAATATAAAGTTACCTTAAGGTCTCCCACCACTGAAAGAAATATTTAATAATGGGAGCCGTATATAAGATCAAAAACATAGGTGGATGTGTGAAGATATTATTATGATCTCCTACATCTCAGGTCAAGGGGTTGCTTTTATTCATTACAGGTTGGCTTGGAAGGTATTTCACCAATCCAAAGCAGTAATACTGTGCCTGGAGTTGTAAAAGGCTTTTGTAATTTTTCAGCTCAGTGTGGATGGCACTTGCTAATCCTATGCTTAAAGACATTACTGTAAAAATGGCAAAAAGCTTTGTCACTCTGTAGCTCGGCATGGATGGCACTGTACAAACCCTATGCTTTAAAACTCTGCTAGAGAAAAAGACTTTTGAGGTGAGCAGATACAGAGTGTTGTGGTGTTGTAGAGCTCTCCATATAAAGGAACTGATCTCTGCCTAAACTTGGGAGATACCCAGAGTTCCCTGCTTCATTGTTTGTGTTTGTAAATTAATGTGTAGTATTTAGTAGTGTGTGTGTAATAATGTATGTTAGACCTGTCAGCCTTACAGTGGTCTTGCCCCAAACGCGTAGTCTTCATCTGCCTGTTTTTCTGAATACATTCTTGCTGGCTTTAGGACTCTGTGCACTTTACCACTGCTAACCAGTGCTAAAGTGCTTCTGCTCACTCCCTAAAACATGGTCAAATTAGCTTACATCTAATTGGCAGACATAATTTACTTACATGTCCTTAGTAAAGTGGTATACTATATTCTCAGGTCCTATAAATGAAATGCTACTAGTTGGCCTGCAGCAAATGTTGTGCCACCCACTTAAGTAGCCCCTTAAAATATGTTCCAGAGCTGCCATTGTAGCCTGTATGCAGTTTTAAACTACCAATGTGACTTGGAAATATAACCCCTTTGCCAAGCCTAAAACTCCCTTTTTATAACATATAAGTCACCCTAAGATAGGCCCTTGACAGCCCCTATGGCAGGGTGCATTGTAATTAAAAGTTGTAAAGGTACTTTACATGTACCTAGTAGTGCATAAGACTTAAATTCGTTTTTCACTACTGCGAGGCCTACCTGTCCCATAGGATAACATTGGGTTGCCTTATTACATTTAATAAGTGCTAACTTTTGATTGGGAGGAAGTAGGAAATCCATGTTTGATGTCTGAGAAATTTAATGGTAAAGTCAGATTTTAATTCACAATTTTGAGAATGTCACTTATAGAAAGTTGGCTTTGCCTGTCCGATCTATTTGGTGCCCGCAGCCTGTTCCTGGGTCACATGACTGGGTGTAGTTGCCAGTTGGACTTTGTATATTATTCCCAGACAGCCACACAATAGAGGGATTAGGTTTGCCTGGATTGGCCATCAAGGGCCGGATGGGGTGGGCGGAGCTGGGCATAGCCCCACTTACAAGCCAATAGGGTGTGCCCTGCTTTCACACAAAGAACGTCACACCAGCCCATTGTGCCTGCAGTCAGCAACTTCTCCAACTTCAAAGAAGGCGCCAGGTATAAAAATAGGACCCTTATACCCAATCTTCGGTACACTCCTGGACCTTTGGAAGACTCCGAAAAAGCACTGCTCTGCTGCAGGAAGGATGGCTACTCTGCTAACCTGCTACTCTTCTGCCCTGCTGCCTGAGTGAGAAGGACTGGACATGTCATGCACCCAGGCGCCAGGACCATCACAGTGACTCCAATGGCTAGTTATTTGCCCTCCTCATCAGAGCCTCAGGTACTGAAAAGGCTCCAACTTCAACCCTGCATCTGAACTCTGCCTTCCTGCCCCCAAGTGGTGCCACCCCAGTCCTGTACTCTTGAAAGTGGGCCTGAAGTTTCTGTGCCAGTCCAGCTGTGGTACTAGCAGTATCGACGCAGCTCAACGCATCGCCCCGCAGCTCATCGGAACCGAGTCTGCGTGACACCTCAACGCAGGGCTCACATCACAGTCCTGCAGCTCCCCTGATCCGCCACTGCTCAACTCATCCTCAACGCAGGACCTCGCATCACATCCCTGCTGCTCCCCGAAACCGCCGCTGTGCGGCGTACCCCATGCAGGGCCTCACATCGCAGCACCGCAGCTCCTCGGAACTTCCAGTTTGTGACCCACCCCAACAGGACCTTTCAACACCCTACAACCAGGATTTAAGGTATTCTGTTCAGCAGGCCTAACTTGGTCCCTGTATCTGGCCCGTGCTTCATTGCGGTCGGCCAGAACTTGTGACTTTGTCCCAGTCTGGTGGGACCAGATGACCTGGGTTGATGCTTCGTGGCACTATTTTTATTTAAATCTTCAAATTTGCATAGCTCCAGTTTTATGATTGCATTTCTGAAATTTTGGTGTCAAATAATTTATTAAAATTTACTTTATTTTTCTAACTTGGTGTGGGATTTTTATTTTGTTTTCACTTTATTAATGTCTGAAGTGCTGCATGAATACTCTACACATTGCCTCTAAGTTAAGGTTGCCTGCTTTCATGCCAAGCTACCAGAGGGTTGAGCACAGGTTAATTTGGTGTTTGCTTGTAAATCGCCCTGACAAGAATTGTGGTTGCTGCTTGAGTAAGGTTTCAACCCCCCTTAACCAGTAACCCAATTTCCTACATTGGTGTTCATCAGTGAGATTAGGTCTTGTGTTTTTACTGTATCATACAGTAGTTTTGTGTTACACTAAAAATCTCAAATAAATAATTTGATACCAATTTGAGTTTTGTAAATTGTCCTTAATTGGCCCTTTTTGCTTTATGCAAATTCACCCTCATTCTATCTCACTGTCTGTGACCATACCTGTAGAAAGGGCACTCCACCTCCTCAACCTGGAGAGCTACACTGTGGCTAAGCTCAAGGAGTTCTATAAGAAAAAGGGGAATTCCAACTGAAAATGGCCCCAAAAAGTTGTAGCTTCAGAAAGCTCTAAGGCCCTGGGAGGAGGCTCACCAGTTGCTGACAGCGACAGATGACCAAGATGAGGAAGATGATATGGAGGGGCAAGAAAGGATGTGGGTGCAAGTCCTGGGATGCAGCACACAGGGGAGGGGAATAATCTGTCTCCTGAATTGGAACTTTCTCCCAGAGAAGCAAGCAGTGTGTCCTCCCAAACTCTGTCCCCAGAGGAGCTGGTGCCCAGGAAAGCAGACAGGGAATTTAGGCTGCAGATGGCCAAACTTGAGATGGAAGGAAAAAACTGGCCATGGAGGCCGAGCAAAAGAAGGCTGGGGCTGAGAAAGCCTTGGAGGAAAACAAATTATTTCTGGCTCATGAAGTGAGCATGATAGAGCTGGAACTTAAGGCAAGGCACACAGAATTCAGCAGCAATGGCGGCAGCATACCCACAGTGTCTGAGGGGGATAGGAAGGCCAACATCCCAAAAGATCTGGTGCCCAGCTAAGTGGTAGTGGGTGACATTGGCAAGTGATTTTATACTGTAAATGAGGTGGCCCTCAAGATGCACAGGGTCACAGAAGAATATTGGGTGGCATCACTGTGGAAACACATGCCTACAGTGGGGAGGGATACCTTACTTACACTGGAGATAGGGGACCAGATGAAGTACACTCCCATGGGAAACCAACCTTGTTGCCAAGTATGGGCTCATACCAGAGAAATATCGCATTAGGTTCAGGTATAGCCAAAAGTTGCAATCAGTCTTGGGTGGATTTCCTTGATTATGCCACCAAGGCACGGAATGGCTAGGTGAGGGGCAGAAAAGTTGATGATTTTACTGGGTTGTTTAATCTGTTGCTGAGAGAGCACATGTTCAATATCTGTTTTACAGAGCTGCACCAGCACCTAATTAATAGTAAGCTCACTGATCCCAGGGAGCTTGCAAAGGAGAGTGACCTCTGGGCCAGCACCAGAGTGTACAGAGATGTTTCTGTCGGGGTATCTAGAAGGGTGATCAGAGCCCTCCCCAAAAGAAAGAGGGGGAGAAAAAAATAAGGAGTTCTCTAAAGGCCCCAAAATAATTCCCAAGAGAACAACAGTAACCAGTCCCAGTCTGAGCCCACGAGGAAGGAGATTTCTGATAAGCAGACAGGGAGATTCGTCTCCAGTGTACTAAGTATTATAAGTATGGGCCCTCCAAGGGAGACACAAAATGTCCTAAGAGAGCAGAGCCCCTCACCGGTGGGCAGACACCAGGATTGGCGAGTGTAGCGCTTGGGGAGGATGTGGTCCTAGTGAGCTCAGGGGTGAGAACAGAGGTTACTTAACTGTTCATGGAGGATAGAGAGATGGTGCCAAAAGCTCACATGCCTTCACATTCTTCTAAGTACTGGCAGTAGGTCACCATCAAAGGGTGGAGACTCTGAGGCACATAGTCACAGACAACCGTGAGAGTCACTATCCAGTGGCTCTGGATCCCTTTGAGTGGGTGGGGTACTGTGAGCTCTGCTGTGCCTGTAGATTGTCTGTTGGGAAACAACCTAGAGCACACTGTCTGGAAAAAAGTGGAACTCAGGTCACACCTGGAGATGTTAGGCTTGCCTGAATGGGCCTGTATGACAACAAGTTCCATGGCTGCCTGAGGAGAGGAGTCAAGGAAGCCTTGGAACAATAGCAGCTGCTTAGAAAGGGGAGGGGGCATGGGAAACCAGCCCCTGATGTTCCCACAGTCCAGGTTGATGGAACACCTGAGGAGGTCACCCCGGAGCCACCGGGAAAGATATTGCTGCCCTAGGAGACCTGCCTGAGCTTGCTGGATCGCAAGTTGAGGGTGGGCTGACCAGGGAAGAATTCTCAAATGCACAGAAAAAATGCCCACCCCCAGAGTGCTTAAGGTGGCAAGCTGAGGTCAGGCAGCAGGTGATATCTCTGGAGATCACCTTATCTATTGGGAGAATGACCTTCTATATATTGAGCCAAAGGTTCCTGTGGCAGCCTGTGTGCTAGTGGTCCCCCAGTGTTACAGGGCCTCCTTCCAACTAGAGATGGCTCACAACATACTCACGGCAGGACATCAGGGGTAGGACAAGACCTATGCCAGGCTTGTCCCCCATCTTTATTAGTCTCGGATGAAGACAGCCTCAGTCCCATTATGCAGGTCCCGTTCCACCTGCCAAGCCAGCGGGAAAGCAGGGAAAAAGTGAAGGCTCCTCTGTTTCCCTTGCCTGTCATTGGTACTCCCTTTGAAAGGGTAGGCATCACCATTGTTGGTCCCTTGGACCCCAAGACAGCCTTATGCAACAGGTTCATCCTGGTGTTGGGGACCATCCCACAGGGTACCCAGAGGCCATTGCTCTAAGTTCAGTGACTGCACCTGCAGTGGCTAGGACCCTGATGGGTATTTTTACCCGTGTAGGGTTTCCAAGGAAGTTGTGTCCCATAGAGGCACTAACGTCATGTCAGCGTACATGAAGTCCATGTGGGATGAATGTTGGGTAAACCACAAGTTCTCCTCACCCTATCACCCTGAAACAAATGGGCTTGGTGAAAGATTCAACAAGACCCTAAAGGTCATTATAATTGGTCTGCCTGAGCCCATGAGGAGGAAGTGTGACTTCCTCTTGCCATGTCTGCTATTCACCTACATGGGGGTGCCACTGAAGGGAGTTGGGTTTAGCTCATTTAGGCTCCTCTATGGTCATCCTGTTAGAGGACCTCTCAGGCTTGTAAGAGAGGGGTAGGAGCAAGCTCCCAGAAAACCCCCTCAGGATGTAGTCAGATACATGCTGGCTCTCTGTAACCACAAGCAGCGCTTCTGAAAGAATCCTAAAGACAACCTTGGGGCCAGTCAAGACGTGATGAAATCTGGCATGACCAGAAGGTCACTCTGTTAGAGTTTCAGACTAGCAAGGAGGTGTGGGTCATGGAGCTGGTGGAGCCAAGAGCTCTCCAGAATCGTTGGACCGGCCCCTATGAGGTGAAGGAACAGAAGGGGAATACAACCTACCTGCCTCCTTTCCAATCACGACCCTGTTCACCAACCTCTGGAAGGTGACAGGGGCATTCTTCAATCTAAAGGGCATGACCCTGATCTGGAATTGGCCCTCTGGGGTCAAGAATGCTGACCTGACCAGCCTGTCTATGAGCTCATCAGCTCTGGGATTGGGTGAGTGTTAGACCTGTCACCCGGAGGTTGGTCTTCCCCAACAACATTTTGTTTTACTCCTCCTGTTTTTGCTGAATTTGTTTCTGTTGGCCTTAGGACTCAGCACACTTTACCACTGCTAACCAGTGCTAAAGTATTTGTGCTCTCTACTTTAAACTTGGTGAAATTGTATTAAACCCAATTGCCACATTTAATTTACTTGTAAGCCCCTAGTAAAGTGGTATTACCTGCCCCTAGGGCCTGTAAATTAAATTCTGCTAGTGGGCCTGCAGCACTTATTGTTCCACTTACCTAAGTAGCCCTTTAAACTTGTCTCAGGCCTGCCATTGCAGCCTGTGTGTGCAGTTATATATCGCAATTTCGACCTGGCAAACTAACGCTCTTGCCAGGCCTAAACCATCCTTTTTAATACAGATAAGTCACTCCTAAGATAGGCCCAACACAGCAGTATATTTAAAGAGTTTTACATGTCCTGTCCTGATCAACTCTGAAATTCATTTTCACTGCTGCAAGGTCTACCTCTCCCATAGACTAACATCAGGTTACCTTATTACATTTAATAAGTGATAACATTCAATTGGGAGGAGGTAAGAAAGTTCAGTTTGGTGACTTAAGGATTGTAAATTTAAAACCCTCTTTAATTATAAAGTGGGATTTTAAGTCACAATTCTGAAAATGGCACTTTTAGAAAGTTGCATTTTCTTGTCCCAACCATTTGGTGCCTGTATCCTGGGTCACATGATTAGGTGTAGCTGACTGCTGGTCTTTGTGTATTACAGTGAGACAAATGAGTCAGGATGGGCCATCTCACACTTGCACATCACAAAGACCATGCCTCAGCACACTCACAAAGGGTTTCACATTAGTCAATTGTGCCCCCAGACAAGCTGGGGCCAGGGCAGGAGGGAAGGAAATTCTGTCCCTGAGGCTCTGATCAGGAGACCAGCTAACTAGCTCTTGGAATCGCTCTGGTAGTCCTCAGTTCAGCAATGGAACAGAGCTCAAGCAGCAAGGCAGGCCTCTGAGGATTCAAGGCAGGCTCAGGCAGCAAAGCAGCCCTTCCGGGTGCAGCAAAGCAGTCTTCAGAAGTAAACAGCAGGACACAGCAGGAGGCAGTTCTCTGAGAGCCCTTCCGCAGGTCCATAAAGTCAACTGAAGAGTGGGTCTGAGGGTCCTATTTTAATTACTTGTGCCTTCTTTGAAGTAGGGGACATTTCTAGAGAATTCCCTTTGAAGTGCTTGAAGTTTCCTGCTTTCCCTGCCCTGGCTCCAAAATGGTTGTATGAACAATGCATGGGTGACAAGTCATTTGTGTGAAGGCAGAGCACAGCCTATTCAGTTGCAAGTGGGGTTGTGTCCAGCTCCATCCCCCTCATCCTGCCTGTGATGGCCTATCGAGGCATATTAATCCCTCTATTGTGCGACTATCAGGGAGGAATAAACAAAGTCCAACTGCCAACTACACCCAGTCATATGACCCAAATAGTTAGGAGAGGAAAAAAGCAACTTTCAAAAAGTGTCAAAATTGTAAAACAAATTAGATTGTAACTCGAATTCTAACTTAAAATCTGACTTTACCATTAAAGGGGATCCTTGTTACAGATTCTCAGACACCAGACACAAAATGTTGACTGTTCCCACTCAATAGTTAGCACTCATTAAATGTAATTATCCTACGGGAGATGTATGCTTCACAGCAGTGAAAAACAAAAAAACATTTATTAGTTGTTCGCTACCAGGCATGTAAAACTTAAAAGTACATGTCCAACCTTTTCATTATGATGCAACCTGCCCTATGGGCTACGTAGGGCATACCTTACGGGTCACTTATATGCAATAAAAGGGGAGTCAAAGGCTTGCCAAGGGGGTTGTATTGCCCAGTCGAACTGGCAGTTTAAAACTGCATTCAGGCTGCCATGGCAGGCCTGGGACATGTTTTAAGGGGCTACTTAAGTGAGTGGCACAATATGTGCTGCAGGCCTAGTACTACATTTAATTTACAGGCCTGGGAATATGGCATATCATCTTCCTAGGGACTGATAATTAAATTAAATATGCCAGCCAGATGTAAGTCAATTTTACCATGTTTTAGGGGAGAGAGCACAAGCACTTTAGCACTGGTTAGCAGTGGTAAAGTGCACAGAGTTCTAAGGCCAACAAAAACAAATTCCAGTAAAAATAGGAGGGTGAAAACAAAATGTTTCAGGAAGACCACCCTAAGGCTGACAGGTCTAACAGTCTTTCAGAACCACATTTACATTGCTTTTCTCCCTCCTCTGGAGCCCCATAGAGGCAGATTTTATCTCTCCATGAGAGGTCTTCCATGTCCATGACTTGAGGTGCCACAGTTCCAAACCTCAGTACGGTTGGGAATTCTCTTCTCTTCTCAAGATCATCCAGACTCTTTTCAGTAAGGTTCATACAAATCCAATCGCATAAATTTGATCTCTCAGGACACTTCAGCCATACTCGACAAACGTTCCCACCTTTTTGCCAGTGGCAGGGATTTCAGACATGATTGGTTGATGGCATGTTGTTTGCTACCAGATAGAGCCTCTGAGAACAACAATTGTTGATGGTTTTGACAAAGACATAGCAATGAAAGTGAAGTAGTTTGAGAAATGCAGACCAGACTCAGCACAAGTGAGTATGCAAAGATTGAATGGCCAGGCAGGATTTACAATAAGGGGCAAATATGGACATTATGGGCAATATGGCGCTGTCTGCATGGCTATGTGGATGGTATCAGAGACCCTGGCAGAAGACTGCTCTCACCATATGCCAGAACCCCCTCCAATGAAGTGACTGTGATAGAGGCTCTCTGTCCATGGCACCAGCAGGAGGGTACTCCATCACAGCATCCAAGACAGTTACAGGGAACCCCAGACACAAAGCTAAGAGGGGACAAGGCGTCCCGCGGGGCAGGAGTACAATTAATTTAATAGTGGGCCCTGAAGTGGCAGTCACACCAACAGGTCTTCCATTGTACCAGTTACAAACGCAGGATGTCCCCACAGTGCAAAAGGACATGAGTCTTTGGGCCCAAGACAGACTCCCATACAGTGTACTGATAGGAGGGCCTGTGCAGTCAATATCAAGTAGGCAACAGGAGGGGGAATGCAAATTGCTTTTACTCTGTCCACTGACTGAGGTGGACCATTGACTGTTAGCTCTACATAGCAGCAAAAGACGTGATAAAAACAGAACTTATGGCCCACATTGAAGGCCCCATCTTTAAAGATCTTCTATTGTTAGCTAACAAACAAAATGTCCAAAATGTATATTGCTGCATCACATGATTGTACTGACTATTATGATATGTTATTAATATTCTCGCTCCTAAGGTGCTGAAAATTAATTTTTAAAGTGTACATTCTCTAAAGGTATACTTTTGATATTATATGTTTTTATTTGCTTTTATAAACACGGCTAAATGTGTGCATTACGCTGCTGATCTTTTAATGTGCTTTTAACCTGCATTTGACACTTTAATGGACTTGATTATCTAAATAAAGTATTTCTTCATTCATTCAGTTGTTGCCAGCAATTAGCCTTTTCAATCGTACAGGCATTAGAAATCACCCAAAAGAAGGGCAGAGCCAGCCATGAGTAAAGATGGCCTCTCCATAAGATCCTCAATTTGCTCTCTCATCATCCTGTGGGGCAGCTGGATGACTTTAGCTGCCCATAGAGCAAGGGTTGGTGATTCCTGTCTAGGCGCCATTCCCTGCTGGTGCCTCAGGAGTGGTGCAGATGAACGAAGGCTGTATTTACACTATCCGCTATTTCCCAGCCGATAGTGTCACGCAAGGCCCCACCCGAGAGGGGGTGGCTCAGGGGCCTACCTGGAATCTGTGCTCCCTGAGGCCAATGGAGCAGTGACAGGCATGTAGTAAAGAGTCAACGGATGGGTCTTAGGCCAATGTTGCGCCTCAGTTGAAGGGCACATGGTGGGATGTAACTCCTACACGAGACAGGAGGAGACGGTTGGTTGGCTGGTAACCCGGAACATCACATGCCACAATTAAAGGCGTCCTGGAGGTTAGGCCCTCGGTCCTGTAGCACCATCTGAATCAGTGGACAGAGTAAAAGCAGATTGCATTCCCCTCCTGTTGTCTACCTGATATTGACTGCACAGGCCCTCCTATCAGTACACTGGATGAAACTGGGTGCTCTGTAACTGAAAAGTCCCATCGAGCTGATAGGAAGATTGATAGACCTCCCATTGCATGGCCCATTGTGTGTGTTCTTGTGGCAGGAGAGAAAAACTCACTGTAGCCTTCTATTGGTGCATTTGTCTCGCGCCAGGACTCTTGAATGCAAATGATGTCATGCAGGGTTAGAAAGGACATTGCCCCCGAGTCTGTTAGGAGATTTTCTAATCCTGCCACATTCCAGGATACTAGAGAGACATTGTTGATGGCCTACTCTCGTTTCTTGGTGTAGGCTTGTTGTGATTCATTGTGATGTGTAAGTTTGATTTTGAACTGGCCTGGGTTGGAGCGAGCCAGCCCCAGTCCTCGTGAGGAATGCTGACAAGAACTGTGTATTGGTCAATCTCAATTGCATGTCAATCTATCCGGTCATAGCTTACTTGGGGGCCTCCTAAGTTCAACTAAGGTAATAATAATAATTTGGCATACTAAATAAAGCGGAATAATAAGTTTGCAAAATTACTAATAAATAAATGTGAGAAACAACAAACAGTGCAATTGGTGAATACATACATTCATCAGGACTCATTCACACATGCTAAGCCCAGAGCCAGCATCAGCCTCCGCCATTGTCCTTTGGGCTCAGGGGCTGACCTTTAGGGCCTGTACTCACAACCCCTACTGCCAAGCACCCAGACAACCATACATAGAAGTTTCTAATGAAGACTTTTACTCAACCCCCACAGGCTCTCAATGAATGTACTGCACTCTACACCTTTCCTGACAGGGATCACTATGCTTATCTTTTAGCTTTGCCCAATACATTCTGTTAACTAAGCATGATTTGTAACGATTTACGATGGTATATGTGATGTCATCGATGATGTCATCAACGATGCCATTTATGATGTCATTTGTGATATCATGTGTGAGGTCATGAGCAGTGTTAAGATAGTAAATTACATTGGGTTTTAACCATTACATTGTAAACATAACCAGACTCCCCAGGATTTTGCGATTTACAAAAAAGATTGAGATATTGGGACTTTAATTCTGCAAGTGTTACAAAAGCCCCTGCGAAATGTAAAAAAAAAGAAAAAAGCTTGTAAGGTTATTTCACCCTCCTTGTATTTGCCCTACACGGTCTGGGGCAATAAAAGTAGGGTGGGAAGGAGAGAGGTGTTTTTATTCTCTCTCTCTCTCTCTCTCTCCTGCTTTGTGTGACCTGCGAAAGCTGTGCCAGACCAGTACAAAAAGGAGAGAGAGACTGCTGCGGGGCACAGCAGGTACCTGGGCGTCCTGGTCCCCACACTTGTCCTCCATTGCTTGTTTTGGCCTCTAGTCCCCCTGCCTGGCAGGCATCTACTTGCCCTCTCCTCTGCCGTTTAGTTTCCCTCCTTCCCCCCACCCACCTGCCCATGGTAGTCTTACTCCTTTCCCTTGTAGTATTTGCCCATTCACTGTCACTCCTTTTTTGGCCCCAACTCTCTCAAACCTTCTTGTTATTTTAAGTGTTTGCCATCGCTCCTACCCCTCTGTTCAAGAAAAAGGTCGGTCCAGAGATCCTGGAGTTGGATATGAAATCCTATGGGACTTGGGAGGAACGTAGCTCAAGGCTCTGGACCTTTCAGCCTCGTATTAACAAGATAAAGTAGGGGCATGTGTTCCTCCTATCAGTCGATCTGTTTTTTTTTCATTAGGTTCATTCCTTTTTTGTATAACAATACAGTAGTCCAGTTAGCGTTCAGTGAAAGTAGATATTTTATTTCCATTATCACTTTTTAAAGCCATTCCACTCTTTTTTATCATGTTTTATGGCAGGTTGTTAAAAAAAGGAGACAGCCGACACGTGTTTCGCCCTATGTGGCAGATTGAGCCAGGGCTTTCTCAAGGCTAGTTCAGATGTTCAGAAGTCATACAGTCTATTAGAAGTATATTACTTTCCGGATTTCTTCATAGTAGTACATGAGAATATTCACAATTTGGAGTTACGAAGTAATTGTCCCAGGATAAATCCATCTGTCGGAGTGTTGCTGTAATCCCTCTATGACAGTATACTTCTTCCCACCCCCTCATCTGCCACCTGTCGACCCCTGTCCCACTCCTCCCACCTACAAAGCCTCACACACCATGCAGCGCGAAAATGTGTTGTTGGAGGTAGCTGTTACAGTAGCCCCCTCTACCCTTCCCCCACCTGAAATTAAGTTGGGAGGAAGCTGGGGGTGTCTTTTGTAACAGCTTCCTCCAGCAGCATGTGCTTCACGCTGGGAAGCGGCCTGTTAAGGTGGTGCCTGAGACAGCACATATTTTAAACTGAAATCTGCATTTACTTGCGCATAAGATGTCCCATTTCCCAGCTCATACCATCTGTGAGGTCCTAGGGGCATATTTACAACAAAAGTGGCAGAGCGCGGGTTAGCTCCAAAATAGCTAATGCTGCGCTCCATCACTTTAGGAATGCAGGGATGCACAGTATTTACAATAATACGGTGTACCCCTGCATTTCTCCCTGCTTTAGCGGTAAATTCAGCTGCCAAGCGTCAACGCAGGCTCCCTTGCACCCAGTCGTGGCCGGCTTGACTCGCGGGGAAGGGGGGTTGCACAGGGGGGGGGTGAGAAGTTGGCCTGGCATATGATGTCCACTAATTATAGTGGGCACCTTGCACCAGTCCAAACAACCCCTTATTGGAGATAGGTTAAAGACAACCTTTATTGAAAGCTATCCTAGTGGTAGCTATGGAGAGCAGCCTTCAGGCTAAGTCTTGAAGGAATGTAAAGCAGCTTGTTTTACCAGTCTATAATCTCTTGAGTGACCAAATGAAAGAGGACCACACCAGGTATATATTCAAAATATATGTATTTATTACTAAACACACCCCTCTAGTCTCTTTATGAGGTTAGAGTTCGAAGTACATACGTTACGAGTTAGTTATCTACAGTAATAGCACAAATACACGTTTGATCCCCAGGGGCGTACCAAACCATATACCAATAAAGTGGTATAAGAACCACGACTGAGCTAGACACAAGGCCTAGAGCCTGTAGAAGTGCTTGGACCACAAGGAACCACCCAAGGCAGTGACACAGGGGACCCACGGGGACGCGTGCAGTGTATGAACACAACCGCGAACCACCGTTAACTTCTATGGGGGAAAGTCGCGATTAGAATTTAAAAGAAAAGGGACACTTAGAGGAGGACTTGGAGCAAACCCTTTGAGAACTAGGCTGTTCTAGTGTCAATACCCACGGGAGCACCGGAGTACTTGAGTTACCTCACCCAGGGGAGCCGGGTGCATAGGTGTCTTTCGGGTCGGGTTTCGTCGTCGCTTTCAATGGCGATCTGCTGCAAAGTGCTGCTGGCGGCCAAGTCGAAAGTGTTCGGGTGGATCCAAAGGTGGATCGAAGATCTGAAGAACCTGAAAGCAGAGGGGACAGAGTCTGGGTCACTAGCCAGTGACCAGGAAGTCGATGAGCAGATGTCCACCGATGTCGAGTGCTTCAGGTAGGTTGACGGTCGTCTTGACTCTTCAGCCACGAGGTCCAGGAGGCGTCGACGACAACCAGGAGCTGGATTCGAGCTGTCCCACGACGTCTGTCGATTGCAGGGGTGTCGGCGACCGGATTGGACCCAACAAGCCTTGGCAACGGCAAGTCTCGTGGAAATCGAAGAAGGACGATGTTGCAGACCAACAAGGTCTGGGGGACTCACCCAGCGAGGATAAGTCAGGGCACACCTGGAGCAACCAGGGAGCCCAAGCAGAAAAAGATTGGCCTTCGGGAGGGCCTACTAGCCAATGGACTAGCGACCACGAAGGAGCCTCGAGACGATGCACGTGGAGCTGGCTCACAGGACACTCTTGGAGTGGAGGCCAGTGATCTTCAGTGCAGTTGGTGCTGGAGGCTGGGGCTACTCGGAGCCCAAAGCACGACTTCGTGGGAGACCCAGAAGAGGATGCACTTGCAAATGCAATCGGTGTCCAGGGGTCACGGTTCCACGTTACCCACGACAGCTACGGGCCTCAGCTTTGCTGGGGACTCAGGGCAGCCTCGGGGAAGTCTGGAAATCCACCTCTGGTGATGCAAAGACTTCGGCGTCCGACGGGAGCTTCAGCGATGCAGACCGGACAATTGCTTCTTTGGTGCCTGCCAAGCAGGGGAGTCACTCCTTGACCCCAAGGGAGATTCTTCAGTCCTCTAATCTTGATGTAGAGCGTTGAAGGTCCAGGATTCTGTGTTAGAGTTTCGTCCAGGTAAATCTAAAGTCCTAAGGACTGGGTTCCCCTACTTATACTAAGGTAGGAGGTCGGACATACTCTGTGGCCCCACCTATGGGAGGGTCAGGGTAGAGGGGTGGTTACACCCCTTTCCCTTTGTCCAGTTTCGCGCCAGAGCAGGGGCTGGAAGCCCCTGAGCCGGTTTGAACTGGGGTATGCACAGGGACACCAAATGTGCCCCCAGTGCAGGACTTCAAAGCACCAAAGAGTGCTCCCGCCCAGCCCCAATACACACTATCCTGTCTGGGGAGGTGGTCACACCTCCCTGGGACAGGAAACCCATTGTCCAGGCCTCCCCTGCCGGAGTTTCGGTCAGCAGCAGGAGGCCAGACTCGTGTCTGTGGCAGCGGCATCCATTTTGTGATGCCAGGGCTCTGGAAAGTCAGTACCGGGCATACCGGTGTGTACATGTCTTTCCCTCTAGAAGGGTGGAATGCTACCCCCGCCGCCAGAACTGGCGGGGGGTAGTATTCCAAGATGTTTGACACCAAACACGACATGTTTCCGTGCAGCCATCCCAAAGTTAGCATTTAACGCGAGGTTATAATGCGCTTAAGAGTATATGGTCAGGCTGCACTACAAACAGCATCAGAGAAGGGTCTCCGAGCGCTGCAGAGGGGCCCTGCTCATGCAGGGGCACCCTCTCACATAGGAACCACGCACTCTGCCTTCAGGATTGATAAGGCCTGCCATAGGAGTGACTTATAGGTTTATATGTGTGTATGTATATAGTGATATAGGTAGCCTATATCACAGTAAAGAGTGCATGCACCACCTTACCCAGGCTGCAGTAGCAGACCTGTGGTGTCAGTTTGGATGGCCTTCCAGAGGTGGCACAATACATGCTGCAGCCCCTGGTAGGCCTCTGAGGTACCTATGCCCTGGGTACATAGTATACCATATACTAGGGACTTATAAGGGCACTCCAGATTCCAATCAGAGATGTGCCTAAGGCACATGGAAACCATTTTAAAGAGGAAGCAGCTAGGCTGGGGTTCTGATTAGCAGGGCCCCAGCCAGACTAAGGTAAAAAACAGTGAAGCATCAGCAAAAAGTGGGGGTACCCATGTGAAGCAGATCCTACTCTCCTACACAACCCCCCAAACGTAGGGACATTAAACTAACCTTGCCCAGTTAAGTCTTCATGTTCTAAGTGGAAGTACCTAGAGAGTCCATCTGCATTGGCATGGTTACTCCCAGGTCTATGTTCCACTGTGAAGTCCATCCCCTGTAGGAAATGGACCACCTAAGCAGTTTGGGGTTTTCACCCTTCATTTGTTTTAGCCATAAGAGGGGCTTATGGTCTGTTTGAACAAGGAAGTGAGTACCAAACAAGTATTGCCTCAACTTCTTCAGAGCCCAGACCACAGCAAAGGCCTCCCTCTCAATGGCTGACCAACGTTTCTCTCTAGGGGTCAGCCTTCTGCTAATGAAAGCTACTGGCTGATCCTGACCTTCATCATTCAATTGTGACAGTACAGCCCCTACCCCCAATTCAGATGCATCAGTTTGAACAATGAACTTCTTGGAGTAATCAGGACTCTGTAGAATGGGAGCAGTGCACATGGCCTGCTTCAGGTCATCAAATGCCTTTTGACAGCTAACTGTCCACTGAACCTTTTTGGGCATTTTCTTGGAAGTTAAGTCATTCAGGGGTGTCACTATTGATCCATACCCCTTGACAAATCTCCTATAGTACCCAGTCAGGCCTAAGAAGGCTCTCACCTGAGTCTGGGTAGTTGGAGCAGTCCAGTCCATGATGGTCTGGATCTTGCTCTGCAGTGGTTGAACCTGGCCTCCACCCACAAGGTGGCCCAGGTACACAACCTGACTCTGCCCTATCTGGCACTTGGTGGCCTTGATAGTCAGGCCTGCTTTCTGCAGGGCCTGTAAAACATTTCTGAGGTGGACCAGGTGATCCTCCCAGGTGGAGCTAAAGACAGCAATATCATCTAGATATGCTGCACTATAGGCTTCAGACCTGTAAGGACGGTATTCACCAACCTCTGAAAAGTGGCAGGTGCATTCTTCAGACCAAAGGGCATCACCACAAATTGATAATGCCCACTAGGGGTTGAGAATGCTGTCTTTGGCTTTGCATCATCAGCTAGTCTGATCTGCCAGTAGCCAGCTGTCAGGTCAAATGTGCTTAGATACTTGGCTGAGGCCAAAGTGTCTATTAGCTCATCTGCCCTTGGTATTGGATGGGCATCAGTCCTAGTGACTGCATTGAGACCCCTGTAGTCCACACAAAACCTCATCTCTCTTTTCCCACCATTGGTGTGAGGTTTTGGCACAAGGACCACTGGACTAGCCCAAGGGCTATCTGAGGGTTCAATAACTCCCAAATTCAACATCTTCTGGACTTCTGTCCTGATACAGTCCCTGACATGGTCAGGTTGCCTATAAATCTTATTTTTAATAGGCAGACTGTCCCCAGTGTCCACTTCATGAGTGCACCAGGTAGTCTGACTGGGTGTCAGTGAGAATATATGTCTGAACTGATTGAGCACCTGTCTGCAATCAGTCTGCTGCTGGGTAGTGAGGCTGCCTGCCAAGGCTACACCATCCACTGACCCATCACCAGGGTTCTGTGAGAGCAGGTCAGGGAGTGGGTCACTCTCTTCCTCCTGTCCCTCATCAGTAGCCATGAGCAAGCCCATGTCTGCCCTGTCCACATATGGTTTTAACCTGTTGACATGGAGAACCCTGTGGGGACTCCTGGGTGTTCCTAGGTCTACTAAGAAGGTAACCTCACCCTTCTGTTCAACAATGGTGTGGGGTCCACTCCATTTTTCTTGGAGAGCTGATGGGGCCACTGGCTCCAACACCCACACCTTCTGTCCTGGCTGGTAAACAGTCAGTACAGCTCTTTGGTCATGCCAGGCCTTTTGAAGTTCCTGGCTAGCCTCAAGGTTTTTAGTTGCCTTTTTCATATACTCAGCCATCCGGGAGCGGAGACCAAGTACGTAGTCCACTATGTCTTGCTTTGGGGGCTTGAGAGGTAACTCCCATCCTTCCTTCACCAAGCACAGTGGACCCCTGACAGGGTGACCAAACAAAAGTTCAAAAGGGCTGTAGCCAACCCCCTTTGAGGCACCTCCCTGTACGCAAATAAAAGGCAGGGCAAGAGTATGTCCCATCTTCGCCTAAGCTTTTCTGAGAGCCCTTTAATCATGCCCTTCAAGGTTTTGTTGAATCTCTCAACTAAACCATTGCATTGTGGGTGATAGGGTGTGGTGAACTTGTAAGTCACTCCACACTCCTTCCACATTGCTTTTAAGTACCCAGACATAAAGTTTACACCCTGTCTGATACAACCTCCTTAGGGAAGCCCACTCTTGAGAAAATTCCCAGGAGGGCCCTTGCCACCACAGGTGCTGTAGTGGTCCTAAGGGAATAGCCTCTGGGTACCTGGTGGCATGATCCACTACCACCAGGATAAACCTGTGCCCAGATGCTGTTTGGGGATCCATGGGACCAACAATGTCAATCCCCACCCTTTCAAAGGGAACCCCACCACAGGTAGTGGTATCAGGGGGCCTTTGTAGTGCCACCTGCCTTGCCACTGGCCTGGCAGGTTACACAGGAGCGACAAAACTCCTTGGTGTCTTCAGACATGTGGGGCCAGTGAAAGTGAGGGACAATTCTGTCCCAAGTCTTGTTCTGGCCCAGGTGACCTGCTAAGGGAATATCATGGGCTAGGGTCAATAGGAAGCCCCTGAACTTCAAAGGAATAACCAACCTCCTGGTAGCACCAGGCTTGGGGTCTCTACACTCTGAGTACAAGAGTCCATCATCCCAATACACAGTATGGGGACCACTAGCTTTCCCAGCAGCCTCAGCAGCAGCTTGCTGTCTGAGGGGTTCAAGAGAGGGGCAGCTCTGCTGCTCCTGGCTCAGATCTGCCCTGGAAGGTCCCCCTGTCCCCAAGAACTCAACCTGGTCAGGTTCAAGCTCCTCTGGGACAGTTCCTTCCTCAGGACGGAGATCATCCCCCTCAGGGGACTGATCTTCCTTCTGAGCCAAGGGGGAAGGCCCTGCCTTTACCCTACTACTCCTCTTCTTGGAAGGCACTTGGTCCATTATTCCAGAATCCAAGGCCTGTTCAGTGCTAGACATTTTGGCTTGTGACCTGGTCACAGCAAACACATCTGCAGGGATCCCCAGCATTTCTGCATGGGTCCTGAGCTCCACTTCTGCCCAAGCTGAAGTTTCTAAGTCATTGCCAAGCAAGCATTCAACGGGTAGGTCTGCACTTACCACAACCTTCTTAAGGCCAGTTACCCCTCCCCAGGAGAAGTTAACAACTGCCAGAGTATGGTCTGTTCTGACGTTGCTAGCATTGGTCACTTGGTACATTTCACCAAGTATTATCTGCCCAGGATTCACAAGGTCTTGTGTCACCATGGTGACACTTGCCCCTGTGTCCCTAAATGCCAAAGCCTCTCTTCCATTGATCAAAGGCTGTTGTCTGTACTTGCCCAGATTACTGGGACTCACAGAGGAGGTCATATCCTCGCCTCCATCACAGACTAGGACAGCCTGAGTGAGTTCTCTGACTAGGTCAGAGCTCATCTCTTTACCCAGGGTCAACCCTACTAAACCCTTGGCTTGTGTAGTCCCACCACCAACTGTAACTGCACTAGGTGGAGCAGGTGCCTTAGGGGCATTGGTGGGGGCTGGAGTCGAGTCTTTGGACTTGGTGCAATCACTGGTCCAGTGGGTCTTTTGCTCACAGACCTTGCACCATGGTTTTCTTTGGCCTTTCCCTTTGGTAGACTGTGAATCCCCACCTGAAGAAGATTTTTGGGGGCCTTGTGAAGACTTTTGATCTTTACCCTTCTCCCCTCCCTTAAGAGAGGTTTTTGAATCTTGCTTCTTAGGGTCACCACCTTGGTTCTGTACCTTCTGCTTCACCCTGGTTCTGACCCATTTGTCTGCCTTCTTTCCCAATTCTTGGGGAGAGGTCAGATCAGAGTCTACCAGGTGCTGATGCAACAGCTGATTTTGACAGTTATTAAGAATCTGCTCCCTCATTATCAGATTGTACAATCCTGTGAAGTCACATACCTTACTGCCCAATAACCAACCTTCCAGAGCCTTGGCAGAACAATCAACAAAGTCCACCCAGTCTTGAGTCTGTGCTTTTGGGTATCCCTGAACTTTAACCTGTATTGTTCAGTGGTTAGGCCAAACCCATCAATTAGAGCACTCTTCAAGACTTTGTAATTATCAGCATCCTCCTCTCTAACAGTGAGGAGCTTGTCTCTACCTTTGTCTGCAAAGGAGAGCCACAAGATTGCTGCCCACTGCTCCCGAGGGACCCTCTGTACTTTACAGGCCCTCTCTAGAGCAGTTATCCATTTGTGGATGTCATCCCCACTCTGGTAGGGAGGGACAATCTTGCTCAGGTTTCTATGGTCATAAGACCTTTCCCTATCTTTGGGGAAACTGCTGCCACCATGGGACTCTAGTCCCAACTTTTGTCTCTCTCTATAGAGATCTAGGGACTCCCTGTCTATAGCCAATTGCTGTTTCCTGAGTTCAAGCTGAGCTTGCTCATATTGAATCAGTCTCTTTCTCCTCTCATGAGAGGATTCCCTCCTATGAGAGGAGGCAGAGGTCCCTATTGAGGTGTCAGAGTGGTTAGACTCCTGAAAAGGAGACCTAGACCTTCTGGGCACACTCAGAACTCTTCCTGGGGGACAAAGGGGAGGTCAGTCTGATCCTCTCCCTCCTCCTCCTCCACAGGAGGAATTGGGTTTTCCAGGACAAGGTCATTTTCACCTTCCTGGCCAGTTTCAGAGGGGGGGCCTGGGTTTCTTCACCACTGGCCCCTTCCTCATCTTCTGCCCCACCCTCTTTGCCTACCCCTTCAGACCCTAGGGGCCTGCTGAGATCATCAGCTAGTAACACCTCCCTGAGGTGTTGGGTGCTAGCACTTTTGCCTGTCTTCAACTTCCTGGTAGTGCATAAGGCTCTCAATTCCAAGAATGGGAGTTTATCATACTTGGAGGAAGAAGCCCACTGGCTTCTGGCAAGGACTCACTGGGTCCTGGCTTTGAAGACATCACTAGTGAGGTGTGGTGTATGCACTACCTACTCTAGTGTGGCCTACTAAACTCTCTTGAATTGTAGAAAGGGTGTGCTGTCCCTTAACACACAACTCTAAGTTCAGTAGAACTTACTGTATTACTAAGCTTGATTTATATGTACCTTAGGTACCCTTAGTGGTTTTCAGTTGATCAATTCAATTGAGATTATCTGGTAAAACAATAGCAAGCTGGAATCCCACACGCTGCACACCAATGTGAGAAGTTGGCCTGGCATATGCTGTCCACTAATTATAGTGGGCACCTTGCACCAGTCCAAACAACCCCTTATTGGAGATAGGTTAAAGACAACCTTTATCGAAAGCTATCCTAGTGGTAGCTATGGAGAGCAGCCTTCAGGCTAAGTCTTGAAGGAATGTAAAGCAGCTTGTTTTACCAGTCTATAATCTCTTGAGTGACCAAATGAAAGAGGACCACACCAGGTATATATTCAAAATATATGTATTTATTACTAAACACACCCCTCTAGTCTCTTTATGAGGCTAGAGTTCAAGCTACATATGTTACGAGTTAGTTATCTACAGTAATAGCACAAATACACGTTTGAGCCCCAGGGCGTACCAAACCATATACCAATAAAGTGGTATAAAAACCACGACTGACCTAGACACAAGGCCTAGAGCCTGTAGAAGTGCTTGGACCACAAGGAACCACCCAAGGCAGTGACACAGGGGACCCACGGGGACGCGTGCAGTGTATGAACACAACCGCGAACCACCGTTAACTTCTATGGGGAAAGTCGCGATTAGAATTTAAAAGAAAAGGGACACTTAGAGGAGGACTTGGAGCAAACCCTTTGAGAACTAGGCTGTTCTAGTGTCAATACCCACGGAGCACCGGAGTACTCGAGTTACCTCACCCAGGGAGCCGGGTGCATAGGTGTCTTTCGGGGTCGGGTTTCGTCGTCGCTTTCAATGGCGATCTGCTGCAAAGTGCTGCTGGCAGCCAAGTCGAAAGTGTTCGGGTGGATCCAAAGGTGGATCGAAGATCTGAAGAACCTGAAAGCAGAGGGGACAGAGTCTGGGTCACTAGGCAGTGACTAGGAAGGCGATGAGCAGATGCCCACCGATGTCGAGTGCTTCAGGTAGGTTGACGGTCGTCTTGACTCTTCAGCCACGAGGTCCAGGAGGCGTCGACGACAACCAGGAGCTGGATTCGAGCTGTTCCACGACGTCTGTCGATTGCAGGGGTGTCGGCGACCGGATTGGACCCAACAAGCCTTGGCAACGGCAAGTCTCGTGGAAATCGAAGAAGGACGATGTTGCAGACCAGCAAGGTCTGGGGGACTCACCCAGCGAGGATAAGTCAGGGCACACCTGGAGCAACCAGGGAGCCCAAGCAGAAAAAGATTGGCCTTCGGGAGGGCCTACTAGCCAACGGACTAGCGACCGCGAAGGAGCCTCGAGACGATGCACGTGGAGCTGGCTCACAGGACACTCGTGGAGTGGAGGCCAGTGATCTTCGGTGCAGTTGGTGCTGGAGGCTGAGGCTACTCGGAGCCCAATGCACGACTTCGTGGGAGACCCAGAAGAGGATGCACTTGCAAATGCGTTCGGTGTCCAGGGGTCACGGTTCCACGTTACCCACGACAGCTACGGGCCTCAGCTTTGCTGGGGACTCAGGGCAGCCTCGGGGAAGTCTGGAAATCCACCTCTGGTGATGCAAAGACTTCGGCGTCCGACGGGAGCTTCAGCGATGCAGACCGGACAATTGCTTCTTTGGTGCCTGCCAAGCAGGGGAGTCACTCCTTGACCCCAAGGGAGATTCTTCAGTCCTCTAATCTTGATGTAGAGCGTCGAAGGTCCAGGATTCTGTGTCAGAGTTTCATCCAGGTAAATCTAAAGTCCTAAGGACTGGGTTCCCCTACTTATACTAAGTTAGGAGGTTGGACATACTCTGTGGCCCCACCTATGGGAGGGTCAGGGTAGAGGGGTGGTTACACCCCTTTCCCTTTGTCCAGTTTCGCGCCAGAGCAGGGGCTGGAAGCCCCTGAGCCGGTTTGAACTGGGGTATGCACAGGGACACCAAATGTGCCCCCAGTGCAGGACTTCAAAGCACCAGAGAGTGCTCCCGCCCAGCCCCAATACACACTATCCTGTCTGGGGAGGTGGTCACACCTCCCTGGGACAGGAAACCTATTGTCCAGGCCTCCCCTGCCGGAGTTTCGGTCAGCAGCAGGAGGCCAGACTCGTGTCTGTGGCAGCGGCATCCATTTTGTGATGCCAGGGCTCTGGAAAGTCAGTACCGGGGATACCGGTGTGTACATGTCTTTCCCTCTAGAAGGCTGGAATGCTACCCCCGCCACCAGAACTGGCGGGGGGGGGTAGTATTCCAAGATGTTTGACACCAAACACGACATGTTTCCGTGCAGCCATCCCAAAGTTAGCATTTAACGCGAGGTTATAATGCGCTTAAGAGTATATGGTCAGGCTGAACTACAAACAGCATCAGAGAAGGGTCTCCGAACGCTGCAGAGGGGCCCTGCTCATGCAGGGGCACCCTCTCACATAGGAACCACGCACTCTGCCTTCAGGTTTTGATAAGGCCTGCCATAGGAGTGACTTATAGGTTTATATGTGTGTATGTATATAGTGATATAGGTAGCCTATATCACAGTAAGGAGTGCATGCACCACCTTACCCAGGCTGCAGTAGCAGACCTGTGGTGTCAGTTTGGATGGCCTTCCAGGGGTGGCACAATACATGCTGCAGCCCCTGGTAGGCCTCTGAGGTACCTATGCCCTGGGTACATAGTATACCATATACTAGGGACTTATAAGGGCACTCCAGATTCCAATCAGAGATGTGCCTAAGGCACATGGAAACCATTTTAAAGAGGAAGCAGCTAGGCTGGGGTTCTGATTAGCAGGGCCCCAGCCAGACTAAGGTAAAAAAACAGTGAAGCATCAGCAAAAAGTGGGGGTACCCATGTGAAGCAGATCCTACTCTCCTACAGGGGGGTTAATTTAATATATATATTTTTTAAACTTACCTTCGCCTCCGGTCCAGCGTTGCGTCTCCTGCTCTCTCTCTACTCACAGGAAGCAGAAGCAGGCAGCCTCCCTCTCCTCCCCTAAGCCAATCACAACGCTGCGTACAGGCATCTCTGGGGAGGCCGTTTTCTCTATGCAGGCTGCATGCAGCCTACATGGAGAAAACGGAAGAGTGCTCATGACTGGTTTGGTCGGCCCTGGGACCAACCAAACAGTCAGCGCCCATAACATTGGGCTAGCCACTCCTCCCCGACCCGTCCACCCACCCGCCCCAAACCAAACCCTTCTTCTGCTTTCTAAATGTATTTATACCATTTTATGTTTCTGCTTCTCGCACTGCGAGAAAGCAGTGGGGCGACACTCCTCCGCCCACGTGGGGGAGCCGCCCCTGCTTGCACCATACTGCAAGGGTGCCTGCGTTGAGGAAATGATTGTTTATGTGCAGGTAGGTGTCCCTTCCTGCACATAAACAATCCAGAATGGCATTGTGCAGCACACATAGAAGTTGCAAATTGTCATTTTTTAAATGATTGTTTATGTACAGGAAGGGACTCCTTCCTCCACATAAACAATAATTCATGACATTGTGCTGTTTCTATGTGTGCTGCACAATGCAGCACTCATAGAAACAGCAAAAACAAGGAGAAGTACAGCATTTCTCCTCGATTCGCCATGTTAAGACCAGGTTTTTATTTTGGCGCTGCACCATTTTTATGCCACCCTTGTAAATATGGGGCAGCATCAAAATCAATGGGTGTTGTGGCGGAACGCCCACCGCAACACCCATTGTCCACCCCTTTCACGCTAAGTATAGCGTGAAAGGGTGCCTTATTTACAAGGCGGTGTTAAGCTATGTTAAGTGGCTTAATGCCGCATTGTTAATAAGGCAAAGTCCCTGTCGCCACAGAAATGTCTTTAAAAATTACGTTCCTGTAGCGAAAGGGGCTTGTAAATATGCCCCCTAGTTTACTGGTTGTGTTACAATGTTTCTGTGGCAGACAAATTTGAGCCTCTTACAAAAATACTGCAAATTCTGATTCTTTCGGCTGCATTTTTTATTGTTTTGCAGCCGCAAAATTTGGGAAACCATACCACGATGTTGAGAGGATCTGTTGTTTGTAAGGTAATATCCCGGTTTTTCTTTTCTAAATAAAGGTCAATAACTTCCATTTAAACATGTGTTTTTCAGTTAAGTATTTGGATTTGTTATGCTATACTTTGGTCTCTGCCTTCAAAAGATACCTGTGGCCTATGGCTTTAAGAAATGGGCATAGATCTCTGGGCGAAGACAGTGGCCCTATATCCTGTCTCCAAGAGAGGGGGCGCCTTTGGCCACATCCTTTAACTAGTCCCTATCCCACAGAGCCTGCTGTGTCTGTATCTTTGTGCAACCCTTTTTTAGAGTATGCTCCAATCCTTACTGTGGTTGTTGAGTAACCAGCTTGTACCCAGGGGTGTAGCTTCAGGGGGGTGTTTGGGGTGATACAACCGCCTAATAAATGTATTCTGTAGTAAATAGTTAGGTACACTTGCTTAACATCGGTTATAGTGAGGTGTTTGTCAGATTTCACTTGGGATTTTTACATACACATGCAGACAAAAACACACACACATTCGTCTGTTTAAAGATCTTAAAAAATGGCTATTTTACAAAATATTGAATTTAAATACCTCTCACAATCTACACTCCTTGCCTTTCCTTCTGCTCCTTAAGCCCTCCTCCTGTCCTGCTTCTCATATAATGTATTTCAACCAGCGTGATTGTTGGGAAATAGGAAGCTCACTCCCCCCCCCAATATTACTCACCAAGCTACACCCCTAATTGTACCACACCTCCCATCTTGTTTTGTTTTTCCCCAACAATTCTGGAATCTACACCACCCTGATTCCATTCTTCCTGCTCTCATTGGCTTTTTTAACATTGCGGGCTTACTACTTTTTTAAGATTTCAAGAGGGACCTGTATATCCTGGATGGTGACCAACTTGAATGCTTGGGTGTGTAAGACCACAACCAGTATGGCCCCAGAGGATCTGGAGTCCCTGTGTGGACTATCAGAACTTATTTGGCAACTTTTTAATTTTGTGGAGGGCAAGATTTGCACTTATGTGGTCAGGTCAAGATGCTCCGGCACCCCACTTACTAGAGTCTGTTCTAGTATTTTATCGGCCCGGGGTAGAAAATGAATGTGTGAGGCTCCTCCAATTTGCATAGAGCGTGAAATCACAGTAAAAAACCTCATAGGAAATGTCATCAATTGACTATCAATAATTTGGCATTATTGAGGTGACTTTTTAAATAAGCAGCTGTTCTGATGCATGTATCATTACACCATTAAAAGCTTAAATAATAATCCTAATAAAATAAGTACATATATATAAAAGCAGGTTCAAAGGCAAAAACTTAGTCACCACGCATTAGTAGGGGTAGCTGGAATATGGACTATTACTACTTATTGTGCACCCACTGAAGTAGCCTTTTAAACCATGGCTCAGGTCTGTCACTGAAGCCTATAGTGTTGTTTTAAACTGCCATCTCGACCTGGTAAAATAATCTAAAGTAGGCCCTAAAGGCACATAGGGCATAGTGAATTGCATTTAAAAAGTAGAATGTGTGTTAGGTTTTACATACCCTGACAGCGAGAAACTCCTAAAGTCGTTTTTCACTGTTATAAGGCCTATCTCTCCCAAGACTAACACTGTGTTAACTTATTACCTTTAATTAGTGGTCACCTCAGACTAGGAGCAGATAGAGAAATTATGTTTACACTCACATGAATTGTAATTTAAAATACTCTTTAATGGTGAAGTTGGATTATAAACTACAATTCTAAAAATGTCACTTTTAGAAATTTGCAACAAGAAGTTGATGGGTGGAATGCTTGAATTAATCTCTGCCCCTGGCAATCGCTCCAGACCGCATCCCAATCCAACTTTTTTCGCCCACTGTGCCACCTCAGTTTGGACCCAGCCATATTCAAATCAGCCTTGACCCTGCCCCAATCAGAACAGTCCAGCCCGAACTGCCAGATGAGGTCCTCCCTGAACTGAAAAGAAATCAACTCAGGACAGGTGACACCCTTATTATGGGCACATCAGCCAGGTATAACTTGATTTATTTTTCGGTTCAAGGAGGACCTGGCTTGGCAGTTCGGGCTCGTCTGTTTTAACTGGAGCAGGGTCAATTCTGATTTGCATATAGCTGGGTCCAAACTCAGGTGACATGGTGTGCAAAATGATTATGGTTTAGGATCCGGTCAGAGTAATTACCAGTGGCTGAGATGAATTCAAGCATTCTATCCATCACGTTTTTAGATAATTTAGTGTGTCAGCCTTAGTGGGACGAGTATGCCAAGCCATGGGTCCCGTGCATTCTGTGTCACTGGAACCAAGCTGTACCTGCCTGATGTACCCATAATTAGGGCAAAACCGGTCCTGGGTTGCTTGTGTCCCGGTTCAGGGAGAACCTGGCTTGGCAGTTCGAGCTGAACTGTTCCGACTGGAGCAGGATCAAGACTGATTTGCATAAAGCTGGGTCCAGAGAATTCCCCCCCACAAAGGCTGGCACCAGGTATAAAAGTGGGACCTCAAGAACCACTCTTCAGAACACTCCTGGACCTGTGGAGAATTCAGAAGAAGGAATGCCGGGCCGTTGGAAGAACTGCGAACTGCCTTGATGTATGAAGAAGGAAGATTAGACTTGCTTCCCTTAATCCCAGACTACCCCGAGCAACACCAAAGGTCAGTTGGCTTTCCTCCTGTGTGAACTATAGGGACAGAAAATAGCTTCAAGAGACCTGTCCTGCAACTGCCCAGCTGAGCCTGAGACCTCTTGCTGGCCTCTGCTGGGTTGAGGCCTAAACCCCAAGAGATGCCCCACCCAGGTCCTGGACCCTTGGCTGACATCAGAGTGTACTCCTTCCTGCCTAACTGAAGGTTCCATCAGAACAGACGTGAGGTGACGCTGGGCCCTGCAAAGCCGCGCAGGTCAGAACCGAAGGCTTCACCAGAGCAGACGCCGAGCGGCGCAATGCCTTTCACAACCACACCACGGTGCCTCCGTCTGAGTGCTGCACCAGATCCAGCGCAGAGCAGCGCGAAGCCTCACAAAGCCTCACTGCACCGTTGAAAGCTTCATTGGATCTGATGCTGAACAATGCGAAGCCCCGCCAAGCCTCGCTGTGCTGCTGAACACTTCATTGGATCCAATGCCGAATGACATAAAGCCTCATAAAGCAATGTTGCACAGATCTCATATCAAGGACATAAGGTACGAACTCAGCCCTGTACCCAGCCTACGCTCCATCGCGTTCATCATGAACCTGTATCCATCCTTTGAGCCATCCATCCCTACAGCCACCCTTTCAGTTATCCATCCCTTTATCCACTCTTTCACCCATCCATCCTTTCAATCATTTTTCCATCCATCCTTTTGCATATCCATCCACCCTTTTACTCTATGGATCCATCCACCCTTTCCCTCCATCTATTCATTTTCCTTTTAACTCATCCATCCATCCTTTACTCAGACATTCATCCTTTAACTCATCCATCCACCCTTCCACACACTCATCCATCCATTTACCCTTTCACTCACCCATCCACTCACTCACTCATCCATCCTTTCACCCATCTGTCTATCTGTTCTTTCTTTCACTCATCCATCCTGCCTCCTTTTCATCCATCCATCCACCCTCCCTTTCACACTTAAAGCCATTCTTTCCCTCATGCTTCCTTACATCCATTCTTTCACTCATCCATCCATCCATCCTTTGACTCATCATCCTTCAATCCTCCAATTCACTCATCTATTCATTCTTTCACTTATCTATCCATCCCTCCACCCATCCATCCATTAATGCTTCACTCATCCGTCCAACCACCCTTTCATCAATCCATCCATCCACTCTCACTTTGACTCATCCATCCTTTCACTCATTCATCCATTTGGCTATCCACCCACCCATTCATCCATCCTTTAACTCACACATCCATCCTTTCACTCACTCACCCACCCCCCCTTTCACAATAATTAGAGGCCTTTGTCTGCTGGGCTGACAACAGAAGAGTCCCACCCCGCTGTAGCTGCTAACTGTTCACGACACTCCTGATGAATTGTGAAATGGCAGGTGGTATGTTGTTAGAAATGAGGTTGTTGATTGACTGGGGTGTGACCCTTGGTCGAGCAACAGTGACAATCCCTTAAAGGGTGAACCACAAAGAATCACTAATATAGCCTGTGCTTAACCCTGGGTAGCTTGGCACGAAAAGCATTCAGGCTTAATGTAGAGGCAATGTGTAAATTATTTATGCACCACACAAACAGTAATAAAGTGAACACAAAACACACAAAAAATCCCAAACCTATTTGGAAAAATGTAGTACATTTAAATAAATTATTAAACATAAAATGACAAAAATCCAATCAGTAGAACCAGAGTTATGAATTTTTAAAGTTTTTAGTGAAAAGATCAAAGCGCCAACTGCAAACTTCTAGCCGTGCAAGGACGGCCCAAAGTCGAAAAATATGGCTGACCGTGATGGAATGCAGTTCATATACAAGAAGTCGATTGGGCCCGGTCAGTGCTTACCTTCTGAAAAATGTTCACAGAAAGTAAAGTTTAGTGAGGCAGGGCTGCAGGTGATGTCTGAAGAAGGAGCGTCGTCACCAGATAGCCTAGGGTCAGAGCTGCAGTGAAGATTTCTACGTTTGGACTTAGTCTCTGAAATGGAAGTTGAAAATCTCCAGCGGGACAAAGTAGGGGGCTGCAGCCCAAGACAGTTCCACAAGGTTGGACACCCCTTTGGCGAAGGGCACTGAAACAGATATGCTGCAGCAGCAAAGAAAGCAGCGGGAGAAGCCGCAAAGTCAATCTGACCGGCAATGCACCTCGGAGGGATAGGTGAGCAGGTTGGTCCCTGTCTCTTTCTGGTTCTCAGAGCAGTTCTTAGCCAAAAATGTTATAAGTCCCCACTTTGAGATTTTGGCTATCTGGGCACCTTTATCACCACTTCCAAGGGTGAAGGACTGGAGGGGCACCACTTGGAGGGTCACTCAGGCTGGGTCCAGGTTCAAGATGGAGGACACCTTTTGTGTCCCTGTGGCTCTGAACAGGAGACCAGCAAACTAGCCCCTTGGGAGTCACTCTGGAGGTCCTGGGACAGTTGAAGATCCAGTCCTTGTCCCCAGGCAGGAGGTCACAGAGAAGCAGGACAAACAAGGTAGCAATCCAGGCAGGTCAGTAGGCTTTTAGAGCAGAAGTCCAGTAGAGTGGCAGTCGTTCCAGCAGCACAACAGTCCTTTCTGGCAGAGCATTCACAGGTCCAGAAGTCTACTGAGCTATTCAGTTGTAAGTGGGGCAGTGCTCAGCTCCGTCCCCATCCTGCCAGCAGATGGCCCATTCAGGCACATCTAATCTCTCTATTGTGTGACTGTCTGAGAGGAATTCACAAAGTCTAACTGTCAGTTACATCCAGTCACATGAACCAGGTCAGGCTATAGGCACAAAAGGGCTAAGTGAAGAATGCCAACTTTCTAAAAGTGGTGTCTTTAAAATTGTGATACAAAACCAGAGGGCTCTTCACCCCAATTCTAAAGACACCAAACATGAAATAGCTCCCAGCTCCCAATTGGAAATTAAATGTAATAGGCAATCCCATATGTTATCCTATGGCAGGGGTAGGCCTCACAGTAGTGAAAAATGAATTTGAGAGTTTTTCACTACCAGGACATGTAAAACTTAAAAGTACATGTCCATCCTTTTAATGACACAGCACCCTGCCCTATGGGCTATCTAGGGCCTACCGTATGGGTTACTTATATGTAATAAAAGGGGAGTTTAAGGCTTGGCAAGGGGGTTTAAATGCCAAGTCGACATGATAGTTTAAAACTGCATTCAGGCTGCAGTGGCAGACCTGGGAAATGTTTTAAGCTGCTACTTACATGTAGGCCTGGGCGGTAAATTCCGTTCCGCTCGCGGAATTTGCGGAATTTGGGTAATTTCGCGTTCCGCAGAGAACGCGGAATTACCAAAAATTCCGCGATCCGCGGCTTCGCGGAATTTTTGCTTGTTCGCGCTTTCAAAATGCGTGTTCGCGAGATATTTCTCCCCGAGCACGCAAACAGCGTTCGCGAACAGGAAAAAAGCATCGCGAACGGGCGGAACAAGCAATTCCGCGTGTTCGCGGAACGTTTGCGTGCTCGCGGAGATTGTTTACCATTTTGCGGAGCTTTGCGTAGCGCGACTACGCAAATTCCGCCCACCCCTACTTACATGGGTGGCACAATAAGCGCTACTGGCCCACTGGTCGGATTTAATTTACAGGCTCTGGGTATATTGTATACCACTGTAAAAGAGACATAAGTAAATTAAATATGCTAATTGGGTATAAACCATTTTAATCATGTTTTAAAGGAGAGAGCACTTTAGCAATGGTTAGCAGTCGTAAAGTGCACAGAGTCCTAAGGCCAACAAAAATGAATTCAGCAATAAGTGGAGGGTAAAAGGCAAAAGGTTTGGGGGTGACCCTGCAGAGATAGGCAAGTCCAACATATGTGATCATGTACAGATTGGCAGACCTACGCAGTGGGAGTCTTGGTCAAGCGGAATGTTTTTTGCAGGCCTGGGCGTCGTTCACGGAGTTTTGCTACGCGGAACTCCGCGAAGTTACAAAAAGACTCCGCGAAGTTCCGCGAGTGGCGGAGTGCAGTGCGAACTGCAGTTTGTGCTGGTATTCCTGGCGCTCGGGTACAAATTCTACCCGAGCGGCAGCTCCCGCTCGCAAACTTACCGTTCGCGATCGCGAGCGTGGAAAAAACTCCGCTGCACATCGCGAAGTGGAGTTTTCTGCACTCCGCGAGCTCCGCGGAGTGCAGAGTGCAGAAAACTCCGCAAACTCCGCGAACGGAGCGAAGTTCACCACCCAGGCCTAGTTTTTTGTGAACTAATCTGACACAGACAGAACACACTGTTGGCTTTGTTATTGCTGTATCACCTGTTCCTATATACATGTGTGTCTCTATGATGTATGAACATTGCTTGAACTTGCTGTTATGATTTTTCTTTTGAAAATCAAATAAAGAAATGGAAAAAGCTTAAATGCTAGACTTGTTTATCTTTTGCTTAGGACAAAGTATTTTCCCCATTGCATAGAAAACTGCCATTGTGAAATCCCTTTTAAAAAATCCACCCTTGACTCACAAAATCTCAACAACTTTTGGCCAATTTCTCTTCTATCAATCATTGGCTAACGTTTGGAAAAGCTGGTCTTTAAACAGCTCCAGCAATTAGTAAAATACAATATTATTTTGGATGCCTTTCAAGGTAGACTCTTACTTGGACACTGATGATCTTACAGGTTTTGGATGACCTTTGATGCCTAGTCGACAATCTCACTGTCAGAGCACTTGTACATGTAGACCTGCCAGCATCCTTCAATACCATAGATCATTCCATCCTGAAAAAAATCCCATAAGAAGTGGGGTTTGGGTTGGTGGCCAAGTCATGAAATGGATTACATTGTTTCTGTCTGAATATCAGCAGATCACTTAGTTGCCACATTTTCATTTCACTCCTAAGCAATTGAATGGTGGTGCCCCACACTCCTACTTTTTAATCTACTCTCCTACATCTTCTAGCGGTCAGTTTTTCAATAGCTATACAGATGACTCAATCAATCAATAAACTTTATTTGGCAGCAATTAGCCATCCATAAAAGCAGTGTATGATACAAAATAGACATAAAAAACATAAAAAATAAAATTCGTAACATCAGATCATAGTATGTGCATAGATATATAATATAAAACAGAATAAAAGGAATTTAAGATCGGAAACAATGCCACAATATATCAGTGATAAAAGGACAGGTGTGCAACAATTCGGAGTTAAAAGTAGGAAGAGAGTACGTCAACATGTGGGTGGAATATTTCACCAAATTCACCACACTTCCAGTTGGAAAAAAGCATGAGCACCAAATTCCCATTACATAATTAGCTAAGATTAGACAAAACCAGAGTAAAGAGGGAGGACCAAAACCTCATATTGTGTCCGCCATGCACTCTCCACCTACCCTATCAGACGTATGTAAATCTTTTTCACTTATAAGGGCGTAGAGATACAGTAAATTGTATGTACAGTACTCAATTCATTTAAAAAAACATAGGTCGCGTATCCTAGGACCATAAAGGTTTGCACACTATGTCCATTACTGTAGGAGAACTAGGGGAATATTCTTTCTGGCGTAGAAGACAGCTCATAAAAAGGATATCATACTGTGGCAGATCTCCAAGGAAGGCAAAGATTGTAGGTATAAATAAAGGTCTTATAGTTGGTATAATGTAGCGCTTCCTCTGATAATTATAAAACTTGCAAAAGAACACCACGTGCATAGTATTCTGAGCCATCGCGTCGATTAGGGACAATTGGTTAAAATTGTGGAATAGTCATTCATATTCCGGAAACTAATCAATCGATAGAAAGTGTCCAGTCTTGAACGAGTCAAAACAAACCTGTGCCATGCATTTCAAAACGGCTTTAAGATAGGGTTACTTATGAAAAGTGGTTAAGATCATTTGATTTTTCAGGACACTGGGCTTAGGTATTTTGATTGTCAGTCTAAGATTTTGCAAGTGTGTCATGGCTTCGTTTTTTAAAGATTTCCTACTAATGAAATCTAATGTTTCAGGCTTCTCAAAATACTAAGGGTGACCCAGGTCATTGCAGAAACGTTGGATATAAACAAGCCATGGCAGGCGCTGGTATAACCTTGAGTTGAGGCAGTCCCTGATTATAGCACGATTTAAATCAGTATATTCAGAGGTCCATACTTTATACCAGAGTAGGATGGGCTGCAGCATTATTAGGTCTATGAGGAATGGGGCGCCAAGTTCGGCATAACATACATCCACTGGGGCACTTTTAGGAGTGGCAAGAAGTTACCTAAAAACTCATTCTCTACCAGATGCATGTCACCACATTTCTTGTGTCCCCCACACGCCTGCCCCGTAAAGTGCTACACTGAGACATTTAGCTTTGTAAATCAACATCATCAACTCTGGTGGGTTAGAACCCAAACGACTGGAAAATCCTCTAAGGGCTGTACAGGCTTTACTAAATTGTAGTTTCCTATTGGAAATAGACTTGTTCCATAAGCCATCTTTGTCAAATAAAATCCCCAAGTAGGTGAAAGTATTAGTAAAACCAACAGTTGTGCCGTTTATTTTTAAATCTCGACAGTTGGTAGTGTTCCTCCCATATTTCATAATGAAGGTTTTTGATTGATTCACTAAGAGACCAAGGTCCTGCATGTATTCAACAAAGTTTGTGAGCAGGGTCTGAAGGGCTAGTGGAGTACGTACCATGAGGATGGCATCGTCAGCGTAGGGTAGGGCAGGTACAGGGCGAGTTCCTACTTGCGGAAGGTCTTTAGAAGATACAGCAAGTAATGCACCCACTCTGTTTATATATAGGGAGAACAGAAAAGGGGCCAGGACACATCCCTGTCTCACCCCCTCTGCACACTGAAGGCTTCAGTTCTTTCCCCGCTAGTACCGTATCTGACCCTGGCTTTGCATCCAGAGTATGAGTCCCTCAGGAAACTGAGGGAAGCTAATAATCAGCACCTCCACCCCCATGTCTTTCATGATTCACCACAATTTGGCATGTATAACGCAGTTGAAAGCTGAAGGGAGGTCGAAAAAGGCTAGATAGATATTCCCCTCTTTGATTTTAACATATTTCCTAATTAGCATGCTTACGTTAAGGCTCTGCTCTGTTGTCCCAACCCCAGGACGAAAACCGTATTGTAGGACTGACAGGATGTTATGTGTGTCTGCCCAATCTTGCAGTCTGTTCAGAATCAAATGACCTGCAATCTTCACCAGGGAATTGAGCAGAGAAATTGGCCTATAACAAGCTGGATTGGAACGATCTCCCTTTTTATAGATAGGG
Organism: Calotriton arnoldi; assembly: GCA_963921515.1. NCBI lineage: Eukaryota > Metazoa > Chordata > Amphibia > Caudata > Salamandridae > Calotriton > Calotriton arnoldi. The sequence goes on along the minus strand of CAWUFW010009616.1, from coordinate 536,937 downwards.
ACGATAATTGATTCGGCCCATGTTGTTAAGAAACCAGCTGCGCAGCATGGCCTACGTTCTAAGGTCAGTAGGGGGCCCCCATAAAGCGAAGTCGGCTTTGTACAAATCTACGAGGATTTCGTCTGGACCTGGGGCTTTGCCAACTTCACTTGCCAATATTGCATCATTGACTTCCCCCAAACTGAAGGAAACAGTGGAGGGAGTCGTAAAAGAGTCTGCGGTGATAGTATGGCTGTGTCCCTGGTCTGATGCGGACGTCGCAGTAGGTAGAGAATATATACTAGCAAAGTGCTTTATCCAATCTTCCTCCGTTATAGCCATCTTAATCCTGGGAACTTCATCTGCTCTCAATGGTACGGAGTTAATTACCTCCAAAAGGCTATATTGTCATTGCTAGCACTCGCTTCGCATAACGATTCCCAGGCCATCTCCCTTAACTGTGACTTCCTTAGCTTCACCGCCTTCTTGTAGTCAGTTCTACAAGTCTGAACCTCAATGTTGCATCTGGGGGATTTATCTAGAGCCTCCTTTAGCCGTTTGTGGGCCTTAGTACATGTCGTATCGAACCTTCCCTTTCTCTCCTGTCTTGCTTTTTTAATTGCAACAGAAAGGCTCTCCTTCACCCCCTGTGTGATTGACAAAAAGACCCTAGTAATATCGTTAGGCGCAGTTGAATCATCTAGACAGATCTTAAAGGCCTCTCTTTTGGTAACTATCAATTATTTAAGGAACCCCTCCGGAACAATCTGTGTCCAAAGCAGGACATACTCATTAAGACTTGCTAACTCGATTTCGTCTGCTAGTAGGATAGTTTTGTTCTGCCGCTGCTTAAAAAAAAAGGTTGACAATAATTCAATACTAGAAGGATAATGATCACTTAGTGAAATCTAGTGGGTATGAAAGTGTAATGCCTGGACAGCACACCAGTTAGATAGTAAAACATGGTCAATGATACTATGTGTATTTCTCTCATTAAAAGTGCACTTGCGCAGAGCATAAGGGGAGGAGATCTCATTTGCAAGAGCGAGGTCAAATTAAAGTAGAAATTCATTAATCTTGTCCCCATAGGTACTATAGTTAAAATGGGATTAGTCAGCGTCCTCTGTGTTTGTCCTGCCACATATTTTTTTGACTGTACATTACACAGACGTAAATTAAAGTCCCCCCCCCCATATAATTGTTGTATACTTACTATTGTTTGTGTCGATGTGATCCAGGTCATCATTCAGTTTCTGTAGTGTATCTATAATTACTCCCATGGTGGCATTATTATAAAAGTTACTTTTTGCTAATCTGACAAGACCCAGCGAGTCACATAATATTAGTTGATAATAGGGGTTATGTGTTACCATGGTGATGTTGGTAAATTGTAAACTATTGGATACATATGTACATAGGCCGCCCTTTGATCTGCCGTGCAGAGACGGGATGGCGGGGGGAAAATTTCTTTTATACCCATTCATATGAATGGACTCCGTGAGCCAGGTCTCTTGTATGCATATAAAGTGAAAGCCAATGACAAACTCTAGCTATTTTTAATTCTGTCCCTTACTCCGCAGACCTGCCACATTCCAGTATACAAAGCCAAGATGATCATGGGTAACTAGTGTGGGGTTGGAATTATGATTCTTGCTCTGGGCAGCTGGCGTATTGCTACTAGAAGGTTGGGGAGTGCTTTCATGCAACATAAATCCCTCTCTAACTGAATTGGCTTTTTTCCCATTAGCCAACCCCACCCTTCCCCCTCCTTTTCCCCCACTCCCCCCTTCCTTTTTGCTAATTAAGTAGCTCATCCTTGCACTGACACATATTATCTTCTATTACACAGGCTAAAACATTTTCTCTAGTCCTGAAGAAGACCAGTTCTGATGTTTACATGGACACACTTGTTGGATAGGGTCGAAACGTCGATGATACAAAATAGATGTTCCGTAGCATTACCCCACATACTGATCAATAAGGAATGACAAAATATGTTTGAGGATATTTAGATTGTAAACGGACACCCGATTGAGCTTTTTCTCTGTTTCTGTGTATGTTGTCAAGAGTCTTGTACTATGTTATGTGTTAAGACACAATTTTATGTATAATACTAATATATGTTATCCATGTTTATGAACAGTCCTGTGTTTTCTCCTTTCTGTTATTGGATATATATGTCCTTCTAAGATATATGAAGAACTAATATATCTTAATAAGTACGTAAACCTAAGTGTGTCAGTATCAAGTTCATTTTTGTATGTCTACATATAAATTTTATTCCATGCATTGGTATTTCCTAGGCTTCCAGGAAACGATTGATATGAGAAAATAAATTTTACATTTCCCTACAGAACCAATTGTTCATATATACTAGTAATTCCCCAGGTTCTGGGGGTCACTGGGACACCCCATTGATTCTTGATAACCCAACAGTAATTAAGCATTATAAGTTGTGTAACCCAGTGTTTCACTATGTGAGAACTAGCCTTGCTACAGTGAGCACTGCTACAGGAGGCTTTTCACGACCAGGACTGCCAACTTTTTTAATAACCTGCATACTGCCCTATGGGCATTTAGAGCCTACCTTATGGGTGACTTATAAGAATTACAAATTAAGGCTTTAGGTCTGGCAAAAGGCTTTTTTTGCCAGGGCAAAAATGCAGTTTATAACAGCCCACCTAGGCTGTGAGGGCAAAGCTGTAGACATGATTTACTCTGTTATTTTAGTGGGTGGCACAATGAGTGCTGCAGTACACTAGTAACATTTATTTCACAGGTCCTCGATACATGTTGTACCATATACTAGGGATTTACAAGTAAATGTACTGGTCCATTAGGTATATGCCCAGGTTTATCATGTTTAGAAGGGAGAGCACAAGCACTTTACCTCCGGTCACCAGGAGTAAAGTGCACAGAGTTCTATGGCCAACAAAAATGGGTTCTGTAACAGAAGCCATAGATGTGGGGGAATTCTATGCAAAAGATGGTCATTTCCAACAGAGAAGCATTTTTGTTTTTATTGTTAGACCTGTCGGCCTTAGGGTGGTGCTCCCCAAAACATTTTGCCTTTATCCTCCTATTTTTCTGAATTCATTTCTGCTGACTTTAGGGCTCTGTGCACTTAACCACTGTTAATCAGTGCTAAAGTGCTTGTGTTCACTCCCTAAAACATGGTAAAATTGGTTTACTACTGATTGGCATAATTACTTTACTTATAAGTCCCTAGTAAACTAGTGTATCATATACCCAGGGCCTGTAAATGAAATGCTGTTCATGGGCCTGCAGCACTTATTGTGCCACCCACCTACGTAGCTCCTTAAAACTTGTCCCAGGGCTGCCATTACAGCCTGTATGCTGTTTTAACCTGTCAATTCGACTTGGCAATATAACCCTCTTGCCAAGTCTTAAATTCCCCTTTTATTGCATATAAGTCACAGCTAAGGTAAGCCCCAGGAAACCCATAGGGCAGGGTGCACTGTAGTTAAAAGGTGGGACATGTACTTTTAAGTTTTACATGTCATGGTATTGAAAACCCCTAAATTCATTTTTTACTACTGTGAGGTTTACCTCTCCCATAGGATAACATTGGGTTGCCTTATTACAATTAATAAGTGCTAACATTTGATTGGAAGCAAGTAGGACATTCATGTTTGGTGTCCAATAAATTGTAATTTAACATTTTACCTAATGGTAAAGCTGGATTTTGACTCACAAATTTGAAAATGCCACTTTTAGAAAGTTGCAATTTCCTGCCATTGCTATTTTGTGCCAACAGTCTGTTCCTGGGTCACATGACTGGGTGTTGTTGGCAGTAGGACTTTTTATATTCTTCCCAGACCACCACACATAGTGGGGTTAGGTGTGCCTGAATGGGCCATCACTGACAGGATTGGGGAGGCAGAGCTGGATGCAGCCCCACTTACAAGTCAATTGGCTGTGCCCTGCCCTCACTCAAAGGACTTCACACTACCTCATTGTTCATGCAGTTAGGCTGGAGCCAGGGTAAGAAAGGCAGGCAACTCCAAGCTCTTCAATGGGAATTTTCTGGAAACTTCTCCTGCTTCATACAAGGCACTAGGTATAAAAATAGGAACCTTAAACCCACTCTTCAGTTCACTTTCTGGACCTGCGGAAGGACTCTCAGAGGACTGCCTGCTGCTGTGGCCTGCTGTGTACTTTAGAAGACTGCTTTGCTGCACCTGAAAGGACTGCTCTTCTGCCTGAAGCCGCCTTGAACCCTCAGAGGCCTGCCCTGCTGCTTGAGCCCTGTTTTATCTCTTAAACCCAGGACTACCAGAGTGACTCCAAGGGCTTGTTGCTTGGCCTCCTGATCAGAGCCTCAGGGACAGGAAAGGCTGCAACCATCTTGAACCCGCACCTGGACCCATCCTGAGTGATTCCCAACCCTCCAAATGCTGCCCCTCCCCTCCAGTCCTGAACCCTTCGATGTGGTGCTAATGGTGCCCAGATAGCCAAAATTCAAAACTTGGCACGTAAAACATTTCTGGCTTGAAAGTGCTCTGAGAACTGAAAGGAGATCAGGACCAACCTGCTTGTCAGTCCTCCTAAGGCGCATTGCCGGTCAGCATGACTTTGCGGCAGCTCCTGCTACGTTCTTCTACGCAGCAGCAAATCCTGTTCGGTGGTTCTGTGCAGAAGAGGTATCTGGCCTCGTGGAGCCCTCATCAGCTAAAGCTTGCTGCTTCATCCCGCTGGAGGTTTTTGACTTCCAAAAAAGAGTCTAAGTCCAAATGTGGAAATCTTCACTGCACCTTCATCCAGAGGCTCCCCAACAATGACTCCTCCTCCACAGACACCGCCTGCAGCCTTGCCCCACTGAACTTTACCTTTTCAGACAATATTTTTTGCTGAAATTTCATCTAACTCCGAAGCGCCGACCAGGCCCAATCCACTTTCTATATCCGACCTGTGCTCTATCACGGTCGGCCATATTTTCGACTTTGACCCAGTCATGCACGACTAGATGTCCGTGGGTCGCACTTTGATCTTTTAGGTGCTAGTTTTTACCTTGCATCAGTTGCTTTTTTGTTATTTTGCTGTCAAATAATTTATTAAAACTTACACCATTGTTCTAAATTGGTATGGGCTTAGAGAGCCACTTTAAATACTTAGGTATCCACATCACCATGGACCCTGTCCTGTTTTATCGCTTGAACTTAGCCCACCTCCTGGAAAGTTTTAGGGCAGATGTGGAACACTGGAAAACTTTACTTCTCTCACTATTGGGGCGAGCGGCGAGGTTTAAAATGATGACGCTACCCCGAATGCTCTACATTTTGCAGAACACCCCGCATCGAGTGCCAGATAGCTTCTTTCAATCCATTGATTCCCTTCTCCGCTCACTGTTATGGAACGCGGCCCCACCACGGATTGCTCTAGCTAAGCTAGTACGTGGAGTATATGACAGAGGGATTGGCCTTCCAGATATTAAAAAGTATTACTGGGCGGCGCATTTAGCGATAGTGAATGATTGGATGTTTGCTCCCTGGGAGGACCTGACTTATAGATTGGAGAGACTCTCCATGGGGCCCGGAGGATTTCAAACCATTCTTTACAGCTCACCCAGGGGAAAAAACGTATTTCCCCAAACACACACAATAGCTCAGATATGGTGTACCACCACGTCCTTTTTGGGATGGAAGGGTAAGATTACTAACATGACTCCACTATGGCACAGTGATGCACTTTCACAGGTTTGTGACCTGCAGGGTTTTAAAGCATGAGACTTAATAGGCATCTCCACACTGGGCGATGTTTGGAGGGATGGTAATATGCTCACTTGGGAGGAGCTACACACCCAATATGAACTGTCTGACACTGAGGCTTTTAGATACCTTCAGCTTCGACATGGCCTCAGAGCGCATATACCTGGGGAGACCCCCCCCTGTCAGAGTACTCCCCCCTTGAGGACAGAGTCCTAACTGAAGCACTACCAAAAAAGACAGTCTCTCTGATATATAAATAAATTACGAAACAACTCTCCTCGTTGTGTTGACATCCAAGTGGGAGGCCGATATCGGAGAATGTGATGACGGGGAACGGAGGAGGCACTGGAGACCTTTCAAGAGGTTGCGATACAGACAGGGTTCAGATTGATTTTCTTGCGCATATTACATTGATCATACTATGCACGCACTACTCTTAGGCTCATGGGGTGAGCCGACTCAAACCTATGTTTAAGGGGTTGCGGAACGGAGGGAACTTTCTTCCACACATTGTGGACGTGTCCAAAGATCCAATCTTTCTGGATCGACCTGCAGAAAATAATGGCAGTGACTAGGGAACCCCCCCATCCCGACAACAGCAAAGAAATGCATCTTACACAATTGGGGAGAGGAGCCGCCACCGAAATATGCCAGGATCTGGCTCTCCTTGGGCCTCATAGTAGCTAAGCGGAACACAGCAAGATTGGGGGGGGGTTTGAGGTTCCGAGGGTGGATGACTGGGAGCGGGATTTGGACTGGTGCATGACCAATGAGAAGCCCATATAGCAGGGACAAGGCTGCTCACAAAAGTGGGAGAAGGTATGGGCAGGTTGGCAATTCTATAGACGCCGGGATTTGGGGCCTACCTCAGGTAGCGACAATGATGTACATGACATTTTATATGCCTAAACACGGTGAGATCATAAAATGTAAAGACTGCGTTCGTTTTTTGTCTTTCCTCATGTGATTTCTTGAGGTCTCCGACAATAACATGATGTATCAAAAAATGTGATATACTGGTCTCTGTATACTGCACTCTGTTACATATATATTTGTTTATTGCACAAAAATCAATAAAAAAGATTTTATTAAAAAAAAAAAATTAGTATGGGATTTTTCTTGTGTTGGGTTTTCACTGTATTTCTGTTTGTGTGCTGCATAAATACTTTACACATTGCCAGTAAGTTAAGCCTGGCTACTTTTGTGCCAAGCTACCAGAGGGTTAAGCACTAAGCACTAGTTAGTTCAGTGGCTTTTGTGGTTCCCTGTGACAGGGATTGTGGCTGTTGCTTGAGCAGGGTTAACACCCCACTCAACCAACAACCCATTTTCTCACACTTATGTACTGCAAATGAATGTAGCATCTCTTAACTTCTGTTTTATGTCCAGAACTGGGCACGCAAAAGTGAGAAAGCAATGGTAAAACTGAAGTTCATATAGATTAAGTATATTAAGAAAGTGCGAAACTTGGAAAACGGAACATATTGCTATTACATATATGCCATCAACATAGCCCTAGTTTCATGCTTGGTACAATAAGTCATATATTGTACAATTTCAATCAGTCATTCCTAGTAAATGTATGTGGATTGCCTTTTAGCGTAATACAAATGATTAATTCCTTATTCACACAAACAAAGCAGGTCTTTCTTAAATGGAAATAGCCATGTACAATTGTATTGTATTGTATTGTAATTGCATTTGTATAGCGCTTACTACCCCTGACGAGGCGTCGAAGCGCTTTTTCGGCGAGTAGCACGCTACTCCGGGACCCATAGAGGATTAGTGTTGAATTAGTATAGTGAAACATGCAAGTAAATTTTAAGTGGTGGATATGTTAGTCAGTTATTTGGATTCGGAAGGATAGCAGAAGGATAGAAGAGGAAAGAAGGTTTGTATTTATATAGCGCTTCTAACCCCTGATGGGGTGTTGAATCGCTTTTATTTGGCGAGTAGCACGCTACTCCGGAAACCCATAAAGGATTAGTGGTGAATTAGTATGGTGAAATATGAAAGTAATTTGAGTGGTGGATATTAGTCAGTTATTTGGAGTGAGAAGGATAGCGGAGGGATAGAAGGGAAAGAAAGGTTTGCATTCATATAGCGCCTGTTACCCCTGATGGGGTGTTGAAGCGCTTTTCTGGCGAGTAGCAGGCTACTCCGGAACCCATAAAGGATTAGTGTTGAAAATTAGTATAGTGAAATATGAATCTGAAAGAGACACGTTAGTGACAGATTCCCCACCCCAGAACATCCCCAGGCGCCAGGCCGGACCCAGAAAGCCCCGCGCAGCAGCACCCCGCGCGTCGGCATGCGTATAGATAGATATTTTGGTGTCAAGCACCACATCAGGCTGTCCCCTAGGGATCCAAGCACCCTGCCCATCAAAGAGGTAAGCTGGCTGCATTTGCAGAGTAAATGAGCAGCAGATCTGTCCATGGATGGATGGTCCTAGGCTTCGAAGAGGAGTGTGAGGACTTCCTGGAGAACTTCCTGGTAGTGAGATGAATAGAGGGGCCTGCTAATGCTGTTCTGTCTGGTGTTGTCAATAAATACAATGTGGGTGAACAGCAAGAATAAGCAGTTTTGCAACCCCAATCTCAAGATCCAGTCTGGAGAGCTGCAGAGCATTTTGTTCAGACGCACAAAAAAGAGGGCTGTAGCATTGAACAGATTAATCACCATAATATGAATCTCACTTCTGCAAGGAGAGCTGTCCATGACAGGAAGATGGCCTTCAGCTCCCACACATTTATCTTTAGGGACAAATAGGACTTGTTCTGCAAAACACTAATGGGGAGTCCCAGCGTTGTGACAATCACCCTTATTCGGAGTAGTCGGAGCTGCCCACAAACTGAGTACAGAGCAGGCAGAAGTGCATCTCATCGAGAGCTTGGAAACATGCTGACCACTGCAGATTTGGTACAAAAGACGGTGTGAAAGTTAACTAGGAGCTAGGTTAAACTGCAGGGAATGCATGTAGAGCTTGGCATGAATGGGAACATCAAAATGTAGGTCTGCAGCTTCAGAAGCCTCTGGAACAATCAGGTTATCATGGTCTCATTGTAAAAGAAATTACCTACTATCTGACCCATGTCCTCTCTAGAGGGAATGTTAATGCTAGGCTTGAGGGCTAGATGAATTATTTTGTATGGTATTACTGCTTTTTGGAATAATTCACTGATAATCCCAGATTATGCAAAGACTCAAACTTCAGGGTGAGGTAGGGGTCTCCTTTCCTGATTGCAGTTTAATGAGGGAGTTGTTTAAGAACAGAAAGCAATGGGCCCCCAGTTACACAGAAAGGTTTACCACTAGTCAGGATTTTGTCACGGTCCTAAGGGGCAACACAGACCAAATGGAAGGTACCTGAAGTGGTTGCATTGCTTTCCCACAATGAAACAAGAATACACCGTGAGATCTTCAAAGATGGGTACATGGAACTAGCCTCTTGAAGGTCCACTCTGGACTATTAGTACTGGACTGAATTGAAGACAGCATTCAGAATTTCTGCAAACATTTGGGGAGGCGGGGAGGGAGGGAAGGAGTTGTTGCGACCGATTTAGACCAGAGGTCAAGTATTGAGCACAGCCCTCTAGTCTTTCTACTCCAGAAATAGAGGGAGTAAAATCCTTGTCCCCTTTCTGTTGACAAAAAAGATGTCAATGCTCCTAAATAGGGAAATCCTTTTACCTCTTGCAATGGTTCTTAGGTAGCCAACTAGGGCTGAATTTGCTCATATGCTGTTGGCCTGCTATAGACTGTACATCTGTCGTAATTGTGTGCAGTAATGCAGTGTTCAGTGGGCCAAATGACATGGTGTAGAGGAAGCGGACGTACACTGATGATACCCAAAAGAGTCAATGGAACCTATTAGTCTGTTGAGTCTGGTATAGCGCTTGCGGCTCTCTCACTCTGCATGTTCCCAGAAGAGGTGGCAGCTCAGCCACGGTTTTGGAGCTAATAGATTCCTAAGACAAGTAAGACCGGAAGCAATAATTGGCTAGGTTGAGGCTCATAATTTTTGACTAGACTGTCTTAATTTGGGTTCACAAATATACAGGAACGCACTCCGTTTCCCAGATTGACACCATGAACCAATGCATCAAGACAGAATGTTGAAAAGAGAAAATGAGGGAGCTGCGAAACTGCATCTGCGCTGTGGAAGGATAGAGATCAAGAACATATGTAGAAAATTTCTGGATATATATGGTATTTCTGTAGACTTTTTCGGCTGGCAGCTTAAACCCTTTGCTCCCTTAACGCCACAAAAGGCACAACAATAAAAATCCACAAATATTGAGAAAACTAGAGTAAAATTTAATAAACAAAATAACACCAAACTGACAAAAATCCAAAAAGGGGAACCGTAGTTATTAATTTATAAGGTCTTACGTTGAAATAGCGGCAGGAAACACAAAGTGCAAATGACAGTCAATGGTGGTGGTAAAAGAGAAAAATGGCGCAGAGTGCTGTACATGGTCAAATAAAAACAAAGTCAGCGAGTAATAGGAGAGGGCGCTGGGGAGTGTACGGTTAATGCAAGGTGATGTAGAGTTCTTTAAAGAAGTGAGTCTTCAACGCTTTCCTAAAGTAGAGTTGGAGAGGGCTTGATGGATACAGGGATGTTGTTCCAGATCCTGGGTGCACAGATAGAAAAGGCCAGCTGTCTTTTCTTTTTCAAACTTCGCAGTCTGTATTCTGAGGGTGTCCTGGCTGTGTATGTGCAAAAAACCACCTGAGATGGTGAGCTTGTAGCAAGATAAGCATGGCTGCTGGTTGGGATGCAGCTTTTGAGGAGACTGCCCTGTTCGTTCTTCCTCATCTAAGGCAGACTTCCACTTTTTCCAGACATCGCAGTGCTGTCAGTTACCCGTTAAAGTATAACAAAAGGTGATGGATAGAATGCTTGAATCAATCCCAGTCACTAGCAACCACTCTGGGCCGCATCTCAGTCAATCGTCACCCCGCACACCACACCACCCCCAGTTTGGACCCAGCCATATGCAAATCAGACTTGACACTGTTCCAATGGGAACAGTCCAACCCGAACTGCCACTGTGTCATTGGAACCAAGCTATACCTCGCAGATGAGCCCTAACTAGGGTTGCTTAAGGCTGGGTCCAAATTGAGGTGGCAAGGTGTGCAAAATAACAATGGACCGGGATGCAGCCCAAGCGACCACCAATGGCCGAGATCAACTCAAGCATTCCATCCATTTCATTCTTGTACACTTTAGTCAGTTACCCATAGCTAGTTTGACCATTGTTCTTTCACCTGTACAGAGACTTCTTTGCCAAGCAAGAGGCCCAGATTAACTGAACCTAATTGGAACTCCACTTCAGTAAAATCACAATCTTACACAACGTGATATGCTGAATGGAAATGCCTGGGTCTCTGGTGAGAATGACAGAGCCCACTGGTAAAGCAACTTATGCTACAGCTCGGCAAGAGCACAGACAAGACTACTTCCTTGCATACTGGACACAGAGCCACAAGTGTTATGTAGAAACATTTAACTGCAGTGTTAGTTTACGTTTACAATGCAATTATTGGGCTTTATTTCTGAACCAACTATGTCTGAGTGTTCTAATCTTAAGCTTGGTGACCAAGTCTGAATGTCTGACCTCACCATGCCCTGAAACTGAAAGACTGAAAAAGAAGCAACTGGCAACTCAATGAGCTTGCAACAGTATCAGGTACTTGTGTTTTCAGGGACCACAGGCATAACCTAAGAATGATTAAACTGCTGTCCCAGGATTCCTTGGTATTTGGAGAACTGGTGTGACAACTGACCTTGGAGACAGATACTTCCTGTCTTGTTGTTTAAGGGGTTTGAGCTGTTATGCTCAGAGAAAAGCTTCCTTCAAATCTCATGGGCTTGCTAGAGAAACAGCTCTAGGGCCACTACTGACTAAATGCCTTCATTCTCACACATATCTCAATGGGCACTGTTTAGAAAACCTTTCCATGAACGTATTATACCACCTGGTTTACTTATGGTGGCAACTACTGGTTCTGGATCAATGTCTAGTTATCCCTAGTAAGTTTTATTTATTTTTTACACAAGACTCCGGGTAAAAGATCCTGTGGGGATGCAACTGTACATAACAGAAGGTTTAGCTTTATCTCCTAGGACTAAAGTCAGGAACTGCAGCTGAATCAGAAACAGCAGCACCTCTTGGAATAGAGGTACTAGAGACTTGGACTATTGCTCTAGCCACTGCAGTATGCAAGAGCTGCACTGTGGAGCTGCACAGATACTGTAGGCTGCTGGGGCTGGTGGTTTCTCTAGCCTTAAACAATGCATTCAGAGAACCTATGAGTTTATTTATTTATTTAAGAGTTTTATATACCGCTGGCCAGACCCGAAGGTATCGGAGCGCTTTACAACATTTGTTATGTAGCAATCGAATACAAAGTATAACAGTAGTAAACACATTGATTCGTCACGAATCCTGATCAGGGAGGGTGGACAGAGGAGTGAGTCAAGAGGTAGGTGATGTAAAAGCCTTCTTATCAAAGTGACTGTATTTCCAATGGGCCCGATTCAGCGTTAGTCGGCAGCTATCCTTTCGGAAGAGTTCGGTTGAGGAAGAGGTCTTTGAGCTGGCTTTTGAATTTTTTGAAGGATGGGCTAGTCCTGATATGGACTGGGATGGCGTTCCAAATTTTGGGCGCATTTCCAGAGAAGGAGCGTGATAAGGTTTTTTGTTTGTGAGTTTTCGGAGGGATGAGAAGTAGAGTGTTAGTACTCCTGAGATTCCTTGTCTGACCAGCCTTGTTGAGTTTGGAGGCCAGGTAGGCAGGTTTGCCAGTGAGACAAGCAGTTCTGAAGTTGGCACGCATTTCGATTGGGAGCCATTTTAACTCTCTGAGAGCGGGAGAGATGTGTTCGTATTTCTTTACTCCACTGACCATCCTGGCTGCTGCATTTAGAGTTGATCTGAGGGGAGCTAAGTGAGATTTTGCCGTGCCTGTGAGGGTAGCGTTCCCGTAATGCAATCTGGACAGAACCAGGGATTGTGTAGCCTGTTTAAGGTCATTGGGTGGGTTAAAGGGTTTTATTTTGTTGAGTAGTTTTAGGTTGAAGAAGGCACTCTTTGCGGTGTTCCTGATATGTTTGACCATGTCTAGGTTAGGGTCCAGAGTGATTCCCAGTGATTTTACAGAGTCGGCCAAGATGAGATTGCAGTTGAGAGCATCAATGGTTTTTAGCCATTCTGTGATTTGGGGGGTCTGCTCTTTGTTGGATATGAGAAGGATTTCCGTTTTATCTTGGTTGAGTTTCAGGTGGTTGTGGGATAGTCAGTGTTGGACTTCTCTTAGAGTGTCATTAAGTCTCTGAATGTCACCAATGGAGGAAGTTTCTAGGTAGATCTGGGTGTCGTCTGCATAGAGGTGGAAGGGGATGTTGGCTTTTTTGAGTATGGTGGTGAGGGGCTCCATGTAGATGTTGAACAGTGATGGTGAGAGAACTGATCCTTGGGGGACGCCCCTGCTTATGGGGAGTAGGTCAGATGTGAAGTTTTTAATTTTTATTCAAGAAAGGAGGTAAACCACTGTAAGACCACCTCTTCTGCTCCAACCCTTTCTCGGAGTACATTGATGAGCAATTTGTGGTCTACCGTGTCGAAGGCTGCATATTGGTCCAGGAGTATGAGTAGACAGCATCTGTCCTTATCTAGTGATTTGTAGACATCATCTATGACATTCAGGATCGCTGTCTCTGTGCTGCAACCTTTTCCGAAACCCGATTGGTGAGGGTCTAGAAGGGTGTTGCTGTCCATGTGTCGGGTAAGTTGAAGGAGAACACATCTTTCTAGTACTTTGGCTAAGAATGGGAGATTGGAGACGGGCCTGAAGTTATTGAGATCGTTTGGGTCAGAGCCCGGTTTTTCAGTAATGGTGTGACTTGGCTGATTTTGAGACAGTCTGGCACGATTCCGGTTCTCAGGGAGCGATTTATAATCTTTGTCCAGAGCGGGGCTAGGGTGAGTTTGAGCTTTTTGGCCAGTTGGGCAGGGATAGGGTCCTCAATGTGTGACGAGGGATTGGATCCAGTAATCATTTCAATGATTTCTGCTTCGGAGATGGGATTGAACGACTTCCAGTTGTTGGGGGGGGGGGGGTGCCTGGGTGGGTTGTTGTCTTCTTTGCAGGGGGGCGGGCTTTCGTTGGGTGGGCGGAGGTGGTCATCCAGGGAGAGCTCAATCTTGGTGATTTTATCGTTAAAGAAATTGGCAAAGTTATCACGTAGGTCTTTGGAAGCCTGCACTGCAGTTGAGGGGGGCTTGGATGTTTGTTGTCTAATGAGATTAAAGAGTTCTTTGGGACGATTTTTGGCATTGTTTAGTGCACCACAGAAGAAGGAAGTTTTTTCATTTTTGATGTGCTTTTTATATTTCCTGCGTTCAGTTTTGAGTTGATCAAGGTGGATTGTGGACGGGTTGTTTCGCCAGAGTCTTTCTGCAGCTCTTAGTTGTCTTCTTTCAGAGTTTAGGTCTGTGTTGAACCAAGATCTCGATGGAATGTTCCGGACTCTTTTTTGTTTCAAGGGAGCTATTTGGTCAAGTATGGAAGTCTTCGTTGCATTGTAGTGTGAAGTAAGTTCTGTTGTAGAAAGGTCGCACGTGGTGGTGGGAAGGAGTGCACTTACCCTTTCTTCTAGGTCGGCGAGGGGAATCTGTCATAGGTTTCTCGCCCACTGGGGAGATTCTTGTGTGCGAGGAAGGCAATGGCTCTTCTGATTGATGTGAAATAGAATGATGTGGTGGTCTGACCAGTCGACAGGGAGGATGTGGTCAATAGTGACTGTATCTTCGTGGGCTATGATGGCATCCAGGATTGAGCCTCTGTTATGGGTTTGCTCTGTGCAGTGTTGGATAAGATTATTATTGCGTAGAAGTTCATTCATGGATTGGATCAGAGAGTTATTTTCATCATTCCAATGTAGGTTGAGGTTGCCTAGTATTATGTTGTTCGAGTCCGAGAGTGAGCAGTGTGTTATCAGGTCGGAAAGGTGTTCTCCAAATGAAGGGGTGTTGCCTGGCGGATGGTAGAGGAGATGGCAGTATAGCGTTTTTGTTGTCAGTCATCTTAATGGTGGAGGTTAGGTATTCAAATGTGTTATATTTGAAGGAGTCAGTTTCCGTTACGGAGAGGTTGCTCTTGTGGATGATTGCAATACCCCCGCCTCAATGGTTCTTTCTGTCTTTATTGATGATTGAGAACCCCGGGGCACAAGCATGTCAATGATAGGGGAAGAGGATTCATTCAACCAGGTTTCTGTGATGAACGTAATGTCTATGTCATGGGTGACAATGTGAAAAATCATTGTGCAACAATTGTTTGAAAAGATTTTACACGTAGATGGGTTGGGATCTGGGATTATCAACACCAGTTTGCATATAGGAAAGTAATTGAAAGCAATTCGTTTTTTAACTTCAAAAATAATCAAAGACAAACCTAGGGGCCTCCTTCCCTTGGCCTCACAGTACTTGACAAATCTGTGAGGCCCAAGGGAGGGAGTGCCCTACCCTTGGCCTCACACTCGGGATGATCGCTCCAAGACCAGGGTGTGACACTCCCTCCCTCCCTTGTGCCTCACAACCCTTGACCATGTCTGTAAGGAACACGGGAGGGGTACCACCCCCTAGGCCTCACACCCATGATCATGCACTGTGTTGCTCAGGAGAGGGCCGCCCTCTCTTAAGCCTCACAGTGCAGGATTATGGCTGAGAGGGGGGCTGGGGTGTAACAATGATGCCATGGGCCCTGATGCAAACAAGGTAAATAGGACTCTGTCCACTTGCTGGACAGTAAAAAACAGACATATTTTGGGTGTACTAGGTCCATAACCTCAGAGAGCTGCAGTGCCACTGTACTTGCTAAACGACTGATGGATCTGGCCCTCAGAGAGCCCCTTCTCCTTGCCTCGAAGCTGTGAACTAGGACTGTGAGGCTCAGGGGAGGATGGGCCTCCAATGGGCCTCGTATCTCTGGATCTTGGCTGTGAGGCCCTTGGGCAAGGGGCCAGTGATGCTGAAATGGTGTCATGGGTCCTGATGCAAGCAAAATAAATTGTACCCATCTCCACTTGGTGTTCAATAAAACGCAGCCATAATTTGGTGCCATTATGTCCCTAACATCCCTGAGCTCTGGTGCCACTGCACTTGCTGCAGTACTGATAGCTAGACCTGTAAGTGTACCTCCGTGCCATGGGCCTAGCAGACATTGTCCAGCAGGGTGACGTCCATGGGAGGGCGCCGCCTCCCTGGCCTGTGCATCGCTCGACTACAGCGGTGAGCTCCAGGGCTCCAGGGCTATGCAGCCCCGGGAAATGGCTGCAAAGAGCATGGAAGAGGGGCAGGCAGTACAGCAGGTGTGCCATGCTGCTGATTGAAAGCTCCCCCATGCCCCTCCACTGGCTGCAAAGTAAAATAAAGCCATCATTTGGGTGCAATAATCCTGGGTTCCAGTGCCCGGTGCCATTACAACTGCTGCACTATTGAGGACTATACTCATGAAATGGGCCCATGTAGCTGCAAAGCCATGAACAAGGTGCCTTTTCCTGTAGGCTTCAGAGCTATGTTCTAGTGCTGCGAGGCCCAAGAGAGGGGCCTCGCAGCTATGATCCATAACTGCAAGCCGGAGGGGGGCACCCAGCCATGGTCTAGACCTGCCAGGCATAGGCACGGATAGTACCAACCACTGAGCCTCACAGCACCAGATTCTCCAATATCTCTGGGTTCAGTGAATCACAAAATGGTGGCCAGGGATATCCACAGGAGGCCCTGGATTTATTAGAACAACTGCAGTGACTGTGACAATAGGTTTTCACATCTGTAAGAGCAGGATCCCTTGGTCTGAAATGCCCACATAAGCTCCCTCGGGTCAGGAGATGTTCACCCTACACCTTACATCACCCAGTGTTTTCTGTTCTCCTGCGGGCCCCCTGCATCACTTATTAACCTTTCAAAGCCCACCAAACGCCTTTATATAGTGCACATATTTTGAAAATTATTGAATGGACTTACACCAAACTACAAAATTGGCGCATTGTCATTAAAAAAAATTTTTTATGCAAGCTTGGTTGGTATAATTCAGTTCAAACGCTTTTAAACGGAAAGAAAACTTTTCTTTGCAGCTAAAAATAGGAACGCCTTTTTTTACTCAACCACAGCAGATCCATCAAATGTCACTTAAAGTTATTAGTAATTCAAAAATGTATAAACCCGAATGAACTCGACTCAACAATCGATGCATAGTCACTGATCTTTAAAGTATACCATGCATATTCTTTTAATGAACTTTAAAATCTGAGCATAGTTTGCTGGTTGGTGAGACGATCTGTTCACACATACATATGGCTGCATTTTTCTTTAGCTCGGGTTGTTGCAGGAGCACGCCTTAATAACCTGCCTAGACCCTTCCACGGCCAGACACTTGCACACGCCTAACGAAATACCTTTAGTAACCTTTCCCGAGGGGAAATGGGTTGGGTGAATAAAGTGCCTTTTAAAAAGACCACACCGTGCGCCTGGAGGCTGCGCCGCAGAGGCGCAACTCAGGCCTGAGGATGACTCAAACAACTGGTTGCGCCAGTCTAGTGGAGTTCTTCGCCATAAAGTCTGCATTTGTACTCAAAGTAACCCCAAGTTGGACTATTCCCGGCGCACAGGCTGGAAGGAGCCTCTGAAAATGGAGCGCTTCCTGGTCATTCTTCTGGGAGCTACGCTCTGCGTGCCACCAGGTAGGACGTGAAGAGGGCCGTAGCAAGAGGGGGGTGGGGAGGGCGGTGAGGTTCAGATTTTCCAACAATCACACTGGCAAATAATATTAAAAAGAAATATTTAAAAAAAAAATACGACAAGCAGGGTGCATGAGAGGGGCTAAAGGGGCAGTGGAAAGGGGGCCGAGTGCGGATTGATACGCGTTCGAAATGAGAGAAAACACAGGACGTTGTTAAATAACCGACATTTTTGAAGACTTTTAGAAGAGAGAGGGAGAGAGTGGGTGCGCGTTTTATATGTGTGTGTGGAACAATTCCACGTGAAATTCGACCTCACTATACCCGACAGAAAGCACCTGGACCAACTATTTACTAGAAAATACATTTAATAGGGGGGGTGTAACATCCCAAACAACACCCCCCCCCCCCCGCGAAGTTATGCCCCTGGACTTTAATCGCCAGATGTTGAATAGTTCATGTTTGTGACATCAGATACGTTTGTTCACACAGATGTTGACAAACACAGGATGTGGCAGGACGTTTTCAATACAGAAAAGTTGCTGCTAGCATGAAAAGAAAAGGGTGATCTTGAACAAAGGTTTTAAGTAAAGAAGTTGTTTGCATAGTTATTCAGTTTGCCATCTGGGCTGGTTTCCCTCTGTGACAATAGGTCTGTGTGTGTCGGTGGGTGTGTGTGTGTGGTGGGGGGGTAAACGTATGAGAATGAGTTTGAGTAAATGTTGCGCAGGATTAATATAGAGTATTGATAAGGCAGGGAAAGCAGCAATCAAAACTTGTAAGAGGTGAAACAAGCAAGGGGGTAGGATTGTAAAATGATTTACAGAAAAGAAAGAGGGTGTGTGTGAAAATTATCACTCTGTTGCGGAGTAGTCTGTGTGGCAAAGTGTTCCGAAACTATACCTGCTAAATGTGGTCACCACATGTGCGTATGTCCACTGTTAAAGGTAGCAGTTTAGAAGAAATTTCTGCCTTTACACTAAGGCATTACTGTGCACAAAAGACAAGGGCCCTATCAAGATGAGCTTAGCTGGCGCACAGCCGAGCACTCGTTTTATGCGCCTGTGGTGCATAAAGTCAGTTCACCAAGGGCCAGATTTATGAAAATAGGAATAGCGATGACCTAGTTGTAATTTTTCGCGATTCACAATTAGGAAATCGCTATTCCTGATGTGTGAAACTCTTTTGAGTTTCAATGGCGAGTCATAGTGGGTCTCAAATAGATCTACCTCATCACTATTAATGAGGTAGGTCGCAATTTGCGACCCACTACTATTTGCTGCCATCACAGGGAGGGTGGCCTGCTGGGGTCAGCAGACCACCATGTCTGTGATTGGTTTTAAATAAAACAATCTTTTTCTCAAATGCAGCTTGTTATCCTTAAAGGAAAACGGGATGCATTTAAAAAGAAAAAAATGAAACTTTGAAGTTTAATGTTTTAAGAGTAGACAGTGGCAGTGGCACCACCATAAACAAAGGCGTGGTGGGGTGGGCGGAGGGAGGGAACGCAGGAGGGGTCGCATGGGATGGGTCACGCGGGGGGGCGGTAGAAATACTGTATTAAACATTTTTCTAAAAACTTGCCTTTAGCCACCGGCCGCCTCCAGCGTCGTGTCCCGCCACCTCTCCTCTTCCTGCCTGGTTTCACCAACCCCTGGGACAGACTCCCATCCAATCCCTGTGCGACAGAGCAGCGCGGGGATTGGCCTGGGCGGGCTACAAAGACGCTCGGCTCAGGCCAGGGGTCTGTGGGGTTTCTCCAGTCCGGCTGCTCAATGCAGCTCAGCTGGAGAAAACCTAAGTGCGCATGTGAGGTTTGGTCGGCCTGAGATGGCCGGCAAAACACACATGTGCACTTAGGGAGTGCACGTAGCACTCCTCCTCCCCCTTCCATGCCTTGGCCCACCACCCCCCTACAGCGCTGGCTCAGAGCCGGAAAATACATCCAATGGTAAATTGCGAATGTTTTGCAACCACATTTCGGTTGCGAAACATCAAGTACATACCATTTCTATTCAGTATTAGGAAGGGACGCCCTCAACATGCCCCTTCCAAATACCGAATCGCAAAACCCAAATTACGATTCTGTAACAAGTTACTGAATCGTAATTTTGGCTTAGTACATCCTAAAAAGCATTTTTGTAGTCCCAAATGCTCGATTCTGTGAAGCGGGCAATTTGCGACCGCAATAATGCTTCGTACATCGTGCCCCAAATCCGGTATTTCTATGAGTTAATGCTTTATTTCAGACAGTACAGTTCAGAAGCAGTGAGCAAGGTTTGACTCTTTCTGTGTCTGAACTGTACAATATGGAAATAAAGCACTAAGTCAGAGAAATGTTGGGGTACCCGAATATACTTTATAACCTGCAGGCGCATAAAACACGTGCTCAGCTCTGGACTGTGGCAGCAAAGCCCATCATGATACCAGGGTCGGACTGGGAACACAAAGCAGCTCTGGCAATTTTTGTCAGACCAATACCCGTACAGTGCATAGTGAGTGCAGCGAGCGAGCCTGACCACTACAAGGAAGGTTTGGGGGGGTTCTCCCCCCAAGAAAGTTTCGGCAACAATGGTGCATTCTACAACACATATTTTATTATATATTCAATTGTATCAGCTTTTAAAGCATAGTAAATAATGACCTTACATTGCACCAGGGCAGGACAATCTTTGTTGGGGCCCTTCAATGATTCCCTCACTATCATCTTCCAACAGGGCTCCTCATCTCTCCATAGCCTCTCTCTCACATGGATGTCATTTGTTTTATAGCACCTCTCATACCAAAGTAGGGTGTCAGAGCACTATAGATCACACACAAATACAGAGACAATGAATCATACATGTGCAATCAGTGTGTAGAAAATGTTAAATAAGACAAAGGGGACCTCAAGTTGTAGGATTCATGTCATACATACTGGTAGGCATTTTTTAAGAGTGCTTGGTCTGGAGAAGCCCAAACTCAGGGTTTAGAACGTAGCACAGTGGTTATGGTTTGCCTCACTAATAAGAATCTATTTCTACCCAAACAAACCCTTTTTAGAAACATTAGGATAATGAAAGACTGTGGAAAAACATAACTATCTAACCTGTACCATTCAGCTTGCATGCAGCTCTTTGATGACACTTCATAGTGCACTGTGCTAGATTATTGTAACTTATGAACTACACAGTAACAAAAGGGTTTCTGTGACAAAAGCAGTAACCGACTAAGCTATGCACAAAAAATATTGTTCTGTGATCTGCATTGTACATGTCCTTTGCAGCAGGCATACTAACCCTCTGCACTACCTTAGATGAGTCAAAACTGCTACTTTACACAACTCAGATCTCTCTCCAGCAGGTACATTAATCACCAGAGTTATCTTGACAATTTTATTGTTGCCTGAAAACTACTAGATATAAAAGAAACTCTGCAGCCAGTGCTTTCAAAACTGCTGCACTGCTACAAAAACGTACCCCCACCCTTCCAGCTTCCCGTGGACACACCTGATGCCCGGTCTGGCCAGTCCGGCCATGCATGATACCATGAATAGTTGCGCTGGCTCAGCGCTAAGACAATCGCCTGTTTTTATGCATTTGTAGCTTCTAAAACTAATATATATGTTATAACTAGGAATTTCTCTGATTTAGTACTTGAACTCCAAACAACACTAGTAGGAAACAAATAAACAATGATTGCCTTTCTGAGCTGTGCTATGCATTAACTCAGAGAAAGTCTGAGTTATATGTGATCAGTGTAGAGACTGTGAACCATAAAAGCAGGTTGTCAGCTCTGCGATGAGTCAGCACAGCTCTTCATGATACGCCCCCTGAAGTGTATTGAATTGGTGAGCAGCTGTGCATATAGAGCCAATGCTGCTATGAGGAAATCCTATGTGCAACACCCATCCCAATCCGCCACTAGGTTATTTTCACTGTCCCCACCACATCCACAACCGTGAACTATTTTTTACATAGTGCCCTGCTCTGGCCCAACTAGCCCCACTACCTTGCATAGCATTCTATTCGGTTTCCTTTTTGCCTGTTTTACTTATTCCAAAGTCATTGCGAAAAGGCATAAGGTGCTTTCGGGGTGTGTGTTTGGTATTACCTCCTCGTCTGTCTTTCTCTCACATTCATTACTGAATGAGTTAGCTTCCATCCCCAAAAACATTGAGTGCCTTGTCAGCCCAAAAAGTATACCCAGTATGGCAACGGCCTTCACAGAAAGCCATAAGAAAAGCCCACACTGACCACTTCCTGTTTTCTCCTTCTCTTGCTACGGACGTTAAATGCCTCTGTCAGCCAAACTGAGAGTATTTATCTTTGTTACAAATTATGTTCATTGAATTTAATATCTCCTTTTCAACTAAAAAGGCCTGCTATAGTGGACTTTATTTACAGGTAGCCGTCTTACTGATGGTGGGGCGGTCAGGACTGTAAACTCTGGGGCTTATTGACAAACCCCTTGCACCGCCGGTGCGTCACGTTGCGTGATGCACCTGCGGCGCAACCTGCTGCGTGATATTTATAAGCACATGTAAAGTAACCCTGAGTGGCTTTACATGTGCATGTAAATATTGCCCCTTTTCACTCAACACTTTGCGTGTTAAGGGCTTTACATGAGTGTTGCTGTGGGTGTTTCCACGCAACACCCATGTCCACTGAGGCATTTCCAGGTTTACGAGCAATCGTAAACCTGGAAATGCATCAGAATGCTACGCCACCCCAGGGGTGGCGTAGCGAGGCACAACGAGGAGAAATGTTTTTATTTATCCTCGTTTTTTCCTCTTTCAATGCATGCTGCATTCTACAGCACGCATTGGAAGAGGAAATCACCTCAATTGATTGTTTTTGTGCAGGAAGGTGCCCCTTCCTGCACAAAAACAATCTCCCCATGACGCAGGCATCCTTGCACCATGGTGCAAGGGTGCCTGCGCCAGCGCATGGAAGTAGTTTGTGCGCCAGCGCAGGGAAAAGCACAGACATGCAACATATTGTTGTAAATATGTTGCATCCCTGTGCTTCGAAACTAACTCAGCGTGGCACAGCAAAATGACTTGCAGCACCACGCTGCGTTAGTTTCTCATAAATAGGGTCTTCTGTTTTTATGTGCCTCGCTAGGCCATCGTTTTTGGTATCAGCTTCAAGGGCGTTTGAGCTCACTGTGTTCGGTAGCACATTTATTCTTAGAGGCATACTATTTGGGCATTTCTCTAGATATGCCTGACGCTGCAATAGTGCCCTCATGTGTTCTCAGGCCTCGTGAGAGTTGGTCCCTAAAGTAACAGGGAACCAAACAGGAAGCACAGGGCAGTTGTATGAAGCTTACTGTTTGCGATTACCAAATAGCAAATATTTGTGATTCACTATTTGGTAAATACAAATGTACAAAAGGATGTTTTACACTTTCTGTGATTCTCAGTGGGTCATAGACATACCCCATGAATATTAATGAGGTAGGTCTCGATTTGCAACCCATTGGGAATCGCAAAAATCACAGAGATGGTGGCCTGCTGGGGTCAGTAGACCACCAAGTCTGTGATTGCATTTAATTAACGCAATCTGTTTTTAAAATAAAATGCACCCCTTTTTCCTTCAAGGAAAACGGGATGCATTTAAAAAAAAAAGAAAGGTTTTCTGTTTCAATCTTTAAGAGTAAGCAGTGGTCCCTGGGCCCATTGCCAACTCTTAATTTTTTTTTTCATTCTCAAACGGAAAGGGGTTCCAGGGGGACCACTTCCCTTTTGCGAATGGCTTGTCACCAACTTCCAGTTGGTGGTAAAATGCGAATATTTTGCAACCACGTTTTGGTCTCAAAACATTTGTACATACCAATGCGAATCGTTATCAGGAAGAGATGCCCTAAGCACGCTCAATCCAAATACTGATGTGAAATCCAAAATAGTGATTCAGTAACAGGTTACCGAATTGTAATTTGGGCTTTGCACATTTGAAAATGCCCTTTTGCCTTCGTAAAGGGCCCGATTCTGTTAATCGGGCCGTTTGCAAATGCAAAAAGCCTTCGTACATTTTGCCTTAAGTTCTGCATTGAATAAGCTTCATAGTAGATAATGAGAGTTGCGCTTCTGTCGCCGCACATGCACTGCCCCAGGCTATCGCAGGTTCTTCTTTGATTCCTGATGTGGACACTTTACAGAAAATGATAAATATTGCTGTGGACACAGCATTGAAGGCAAGGGAAACACCAGTTCCTCGTAAAGTTCCAAGGTTGGATGTAGACAATGTCCCTAAGCACCCTGACCATGAGGAGGTTAGGGGATGCTTTTTATAAGGAACTGAACTGACTGATGTTCTCCAGCACCACAGAAAGAATTTAGGATTTGATCCTCCAGCTCTTACTGCTGAGGAAGACTTTGTCCCACAGTAATCATCATCAGGAGCCTAAGTCCTTACCTCTTCACAGAGCAGTTCACAAAGTACTTACCCATGAGTGGAAAGACTTAGAGGAACAGACTTTCCCCCATTTTATTGCCAGAGGATATCCTATGCAAAACTTTTCAGAAGAGCTCCCAGCCACAGTTAAGGCGAATAATCCGATGGCCAGACTAGCAACTCAAGGAACAGTTATTTCAGAAGATGAACTGCTTTCTGTTGTAGTTGACATATTTATATGGCTAATGCAAAAGAAACAATTGATGGACGGAATGCTGGACAATGCAAACATTCACCCCCAGTCACAAGGATCTGGGTTAAATCCATCATTCTTTTGCTCACCACACCACCCCAGTTTGGACCCAGCCATATGCAAATCAGTCTTGACCCTGTTCCTTGTGGGAACAGTCCAGCCCGAACTGCCAAGCCAGGTCCTCCCTGGACCAGAAACAAGCATCCTAGGACCGGTTTCAGGGCATCACCCTTCTTCAGCCAGGCTAGCTGGAATCCAGTGGTGTAGTGAGCACGGGACCCACGTCTGGGCATACCCTTCCCACTTAGGGCGACAAATGCAAAAGAAACAATTGATGGACGGAACGCTGGACAATGCAAACATTCACCCCCAGTCACAAGGATCTGGGTTAAATCCATCATTCTTTTGCTCACAGGGTCAAGACTGATTTGCATATGGCTATGTCTGAACTGGGGTGGCGTGGTGAAGCAAAATAACGATGGATTAAACCCAGATCTGTGACTGGGGGTGAATGTTTGCCAATGTGCAGCATTCCGTCCATCATCTTGTGTGTTTTGCATTTCGCCCTAAGTGGGAAGGGTATGCCCAGACGTGGGTCCCGTGCTCACTACGCCACTGGAGTCAAGCTATCCTGGCTGATGAAGGCTGATAGCCTGAAACCGGTCCTAGGATGCTTGATTCCGGTCCAGGGAAGACATGGCTTGGCAGTTCGGTCTGGACTGTTCCCATGAGGCACAGGGTCAAGACTGATTTGCATATGGCTATGTCTGAACTGGGGTGGCGTGGTGAAGCAAAATAACGATGGATTAAACCCAGATCTGTGACTGGGGGTGAATGTTTGCCAATGTGCAGCATTCCGTCCATCATCTTGTGTGTTTTATATTTATATGGCTGTCAAGAGAGTTTGCTCATCATAAAATTTTACTGTTAGGGCAAATCCATAAACCACATACACCATGTAGTCCCTCCTTCGAGACTTCCAGACTCTTGCTGATCAAATGAATGAAGGAGCAGATTGTTCTTCAGTTTTGGCCCTTATGGAGGAGAAAGTCTGCTTTCTTTTAGATGTCTCATTCGATAACCGTTGCACATCAGCAGCGGCTTCTGCAGTAGCCACTGGGACCCGAAGGCACACCTGTATGCACTCTTTCAGATCTGATGCTTCTCAGAAAGCTGTCTTAATGAAACGTTCCTTCAAAGGCTTTAAAAGTTTTGGTCAAGAGCTGAAAGATCTACTTAAAAAAATGGTTGAAAACAAGAAGCTTATTTCTATTAAACCAAGCCCGATCCGCGAGGAGTTTCTCGATAATGTACAGCCGCACATAGCAAGAATCTTATACCTAAAGTTAAGGTATAATATCTTACGGATCAAGAGCCATACAGCAAATTGGGGGAGTGAAGAAGATCGCTCTTGCAACCTATGTAATATACATGCTATAGGGCCCACAGAAGACATAGCACATATCCTGTTCTTCTGCTCAGCATATGATAGAGCTAGGAAGAAGTGGATACGACCACTATGCCGCTCAATGGGATTTAGAAAACATCAAGAGGCACTAAGGGTACTGATAACTAGTACTGCACCACACATTATATTTGCCCTATGTAGATACCTGTTCATTGTGGGATTGATAAGGAAAAAGCGGGGTTAAAATTGTGATTGTTGAATATTTAGCTCCTGACCGCAAATTATTATTTTGGACCTGTATAAAACAACTAGCGGACTCCCTTTTTTTATTATATTGTAAATAGGTTTTATATTGATTTTATGTGTGAATTAATTAGAGAAGTATTTAATGGAAAGACTTTGTGATACACATATTGTTTTATTTTTATTTTAACGGGAAGTCTTGACTTTTAATAAGATCATATGATACGGCTGGATGTATTTTAGAATGTACCATGAATTATTGTTTTTATGCAACTTTTATGACCTTTGGTCGAAATAAAGTATCAAATGAAGAAGCTTATGGCTCCCTTGAGATTCTTTTCCAGAGGGAAATTGTTTGGTCTAGGGGTGCAGAGAGGAGGTGTCAGTCCTTTAGAGGCAGGGACAGAGGGGTTGCAGCTGGGGCTCTTCTGCTGTTGACAAAGCCTAGCACCAATTGCCAGCAACCCAGCTCCTCCACCCCACAGCCCCCAAAAGCCTGCCTTGCCCGGGTGGAGGGCAGGTTGCTAAATTTCAAAGATATGTGGTGAACAAAACTGTTGGCTGCTTGGGCATTGGAAGTAGTGTCAGTGGGTTACCAGATTCCTTTTTCCAGTCATCCTCCTTTGCACTTTCATCAAACGCAACTGCCACATTGTCCAGTGCATCAGCAAACTCTGCTCAAGGAAATACAATCTCTTCTGGAAAAGGAGCCCATTATAGAAGTTCCTCACAAAAAAA
Source organism: Calotriton arnoldi (assembly GCA_963921515.1). NCBI lineage: Eukaryota > Metazoa > Chordata > Amphibia > Caudata > Salamandridae > Calotriton > Calotriton arnoldi. Next base: position 510,458 of record CAWUFW010009616.1, on the reverse strand, counting down.
AAATTCCAAGGCTTTTATTCTATCTTCTTCCTGGTGCAAAAAACATCAGGAGAATTTCACCCAGTTCTCCACATCAAGGGTGTCAACAAATACATCCCTCACTAGACTTTCAAAATGGTGTCCCTTCAGACCATTATTCCTCTTATCAGCCAAGTAGATTTCCTTTGTTTCATCAATCTACTGGATGCTTATTCACACATTCAAATACACCAAAGTTCTTAAATGTTTCTCCAATTTACTATCACTGGTGCTCAATATCGGGTCTGAGTGGGCTTTCTTCAGCTCCCAGAGACTTCACAAAAATCCTGGTTCCTCTGGTGGGTATTCTTCATACTGTTAATATTCAAGTTTACCCTTATTTGGATGATTTGTTAATTGCCTTTTCCTATTTTTCTAAGGCGGAGATGGATCTTCAAAAGGTCTCTGAGGGTCTCCAGGATTACACATTTTTACTCAACCTAAAAAATCCCACAGTTCACCAACTCAGAACTTATTTTTCATAGGGGCGTTATCCCAGTCCGATCTAGGTCAAGTGGCCACAATTCAAGACAGGAAGAGGAAGCCAGTGTTTCCTCTTTCTTCTCTTCTTTCCAGAATACAAGTTTCAACAAGAACCTGATTCAGGAATCAGGGGAGATTGCCTCAACCTTGAATATAGTCCCTTGGAGCTGGCTGCACTTGTATCCTGTTGTCCATCATCTTCTATGGCTTTAGGAGCCAACATCAGAGGAGTATGAGACTTTGATTACTGTAACTCCAGATATTCGAAAGGATCTTCATTGGTGGCTGGAGCCTGTCAATTGGACAATAGTTATGCTCTAAACTGTCCTCCTGTCTCAACTCTATCGACCAATGGTAGCAACAGTGGTTGGGGTGCTGTGTTTGGGGAACACAAGGCTCAAGGGAGTTGGTCATTCTATCAAGTTACTGTTTCCTTCAACTGGAGGAAACTCACAGCCGTTCAGAAGGGACTTCTTTCCTTTTATCCCTAATCCACTCTCAGGTACTTTGTGTCCAGATGGAAAACCAAGTTGTCAGGTCATACATAAATTGCCAGAAGGGAATGAGATCTCAAAGTCTAGTGCTCCCTCCCCAAGAGATTTGCCTCTGGGCGGAGCAGAATCTTGAGGCTCTTATCGAAGTCAATCGCCCGGAGAACGAGAATAAGCCTGCCGACCTCCTGAGTTGCCAATTCCCATCCTTAGTTTCACTGTGCATATCTCCCCAGGTGTTTTAACAAATACTCCAGAAGTTCGGGCTCCTGCAGCTTGATTTATTTGCCACAGGACAGAATACCATTCTTCTGGCTGTCTGTACCCCATCTAGGAACTCCTGGGTGAAAGATGCTCTCTCCATCCTTTGGTCGACAGGACTTCTATACTGCTTTCCCCTGTTTCAGCTAATACTGAGAGTAGTGATGAAAATTTACAAGGATCAAGCAGAGGTTCCCTTGGCTGTCCCATCTTGGTCAAGGAGACCTTTATGTTCGATCCTCTTCCAGCTGTCTATGCAACCACATTGACAGTTTCCTCTCTCTCCACCACCTCTGAGTCAAACCCTTCTCTTTCTATTTGTGGTGAGATGCCTAAATCTACGGGTCTGGCACGTGAAAGGTTAAGGCTCATTTCTGAAGGATGTTTTTCCGAGGTGGCAGAAAGTATACAAAAATCCAGACACCCCACGACACTCAAAAAATCAGTCTTTCTGCTTGGGTAGTTACTCATCCAGTAAGGTCTGTGAGAGGAAGAGGATGAGGGAGTAATGTCCCGTTTACTCACTGATAATCTTCATTACTCCAAGTGCAGGTCTTCCTTGTCACAGTCTTGGATACCCTCCCTTCCACCTCCCTAGATTTGATTTTGATTCCTATATTTTTTATGTGCTTGATTATTTCAGTAAATAATGTTAGTGTGGGCCTTTCTTATGGCCTTCCGCAAGGGTGTAGCTTAGACAGTGAGATTCAGGGGTGTGAATCTCCAATTTCCCAACTGAAAAAGCAGTGGGCTGCAGGGTGGAGGGGTGAGATGGCCAAGGTTTGGGATGGACTGTTTCAATGAGGAACAGGGTCAGTACTGATCTGCATTAGGTGGGCTTTTATCTAGAAAGGCACAGTGGGTGAAAAGTGATGGGTTGTAAATGCTGCCCCGAGCAATTGCCACTGGTTAGACTATTTGCAATCATTCATCCCATTGCCAATAGTACGCCTGGAAACCTAAGACTGGCACGGCTTTCTAGGCCTACTATTACCAATGTTTGTGAATTCCAAAAAGTAGTACATTTGCACCCATTCAAGGATTACTTCTATGAGTGCATAATCACTATTTTTTGGTAAACCAGTCACTATATACATTTAAATGACAGCTCCAAAAACTGAACAAGTTAAAATCTCTTGCAAAATGAGAAAAATGAGAAAAACCGACACAGACATAGCAAACCAGACTCATTAACCCCAGACACAAAAAACAAGCCAAGAATGCATTTGTGGGGTGTCTCACACTGCAAACACTCCCCGAAGCTATGCCCTTGCCCATCCTACTTGGGTCTGGTAGTTTTCCTTTGGAACTCATGACTACGGTCATGAACAAAACAATGGCCTATAATCCCTGCCAAGGGTCTGGATTGGCTCTAAGAGTCCATAGACGAGTCAAGCCATGAAAACGTTTGGCATATATATTGTGCAACAAATGTAATGTAAAAATATGATAGTCTCCTAAAAATTCAAATAGTGTCTTTCTTTAACATGTGGATGCATTTCACTTTAGTACATCAGATTATATCACTCCACAGACAGACATTTATTAAAGTGATAGTTTTTTCACATGAACATAGAAACATTAATGGCTCACCCCCCATAGGCAATGCCTTTGGTGAACGAAGAGGCAAGTCAGTAGCCATGCATACCCTAAACGTGGCCTAGATTCTTATTATAGATGGGCAACAGTATAGCCTGTTAAACCAAACAAGATTTGCTTGTGTAGCACACATCCTGAACTCAAGTTTTTAAAAGTGCTCTCATATGTGATAAGAAAGAAAAAGGAGGCTCTGTCATATAAAATGTTTGCTGTCGATCACACAATTTGGACAGGCAGGGAAGCTGGTATTGATTCCAGGTTATCTGGTTTCACATTTTGAAATTCACCAGATGTATATCTCTGTTTCTCTCTCTCTCTCACACTCCTCTTTCACATCAAAGGTCACTGTTTTGTCCTTTATTCTGGGTGCAGGACGAGAAAAATCGACACAGACATAGCAGACCCAACTCAGGGCCCCCAGACCCAACTAACAAGCCTAGAATGCATTTATTTTGGGGGGGTGACACAGCAAACAGCCCCCATCAGACTACGCCCCTGGTCTTCAGGGGTGGCAGTCACCAACTTGGCTGCATTGTTTGTGCTGAGTTGGCAATCAATGTCTGTGGGGATGGATGCTCAGTCATTCAGTAAGGAATGTGATGAGGAAGACCTGGACTCAGAGTAATGAAGATTTCCAGTGTCAAAAGCAGCATTTAGGTACAAAAGTACCAAGGCAGCACTCTGCCCTTTGTCCAGGATCGGCCTAATGTCATCTAACACAGTCACTAATGCTGTTTCTGTACAATGAAGTGACTTAAAACCCACTTCTGATGATTTTATCAGGTATCTTATTCTTCTCTATGTCAGAGCTGTGGAGTCCACTGTGCAACCCTCACTCGCCTTATGCGATAGTATTTCCATTTTTTTTGACGATAAAATTCAGGAAGTGTATAAATCTTTCTCAGGGCGGTCAGATACAGAGAAATGTGACAAGAGGGAAGTCAGAGTCCCTGAACCGTCTTTGCTGTCGTTTGCCTGCATTTCCCAACAGGATGCTATGTCAGAAATTGTGAGGTGTAAGTCGGGGGCACCCGATGACCCTTGCCCCCCAACACTATGGAAAGTGATGGCCCACTCCGTGTCACACACTCTGTTGCATATTTGGAACGCCTCCCTGTCAACGGGTATCTTTCCAGATGTCTGGAAACACGCTACTCTCCTACCGTTAAGAAAAAAACCGAATGGGGACCCTGGGGATCTGACCAATTATAGACCCATCTCTTTGCTACCAGCTCCGGCTAAGATGTTGGAAAAACTGGTGCAGAGGCAATTGTCTAGTTTTATTGAAAAGGAGGGCATTCTACACGATACCCAATCTGGCTTCAGGTCGGGATTTAGCACTGAGACGGCCCTCCTGGAGGTGGCGGAACTAGTTAGACAGGCTGCAGATTCAGGGGCCTCTGCGATGCTGGTGCTCCTGGATCTGTCGGCCGCTTTCGACACCGTTGACCATACCTTGCTATTAGAGAGACTGTTGGATAGTGGTATTGGAGGTTCGGCCCTGGCCTGGTTGAAATCCTATTTGGAGAATCGCACTCAGAGGGTTGCGCTTCAACCTTTTTATCCAAGCCAAAACAGCTCTGGTGTGGAGTCCCTCAGGGGTCAGCACTCAGCCCTCTTTTGTTCAATGTGTACATGGCTCCTCTGTTTACCCTGATAGCCAATTGGGGGATAAGAGCGATCTCCTACGCAGACGATACACAATTGGTTTTCTCCTTCAAAGAGCAGACCGTGGCTGCCTTTGAGAGTTTCAAGGGCTGCCTGAGAGACATAGCGTGGTGGATGAATAACAACAAACTCAGGCTGAATGCGGGAAAGACTGAGGTGTTGTTTTTCGGGAAAGAGCCACCCCCAGCTTCGGAGCTCTGGTGGCCTACCGAAATGGGTCCACCTCCCTCACCGGCAGATTGTATAAAAAATCTAGGTGTTAAGTGGGAGTCTGACCTCTCCTTCTCGGCTCAGATTCGTCAGGTGACGGCCACCTGTTTTTGCCAACTGAGGAATCTGAAGAAATTTTTGTATCTGCTTCCAGAGGAGTGTCGGAAAAACATAGTACATGCTGTGGTAACCTCCAGGCTAGACTATGCTAATGGCCTCTATCTGGGTCAGCCAGAGTATCTGATCAAACGCCTGCAGGTAGTGCAAAATGCGGCTGCGAGACTAATTAGGCGAGTGCCGTTTCGCGAGCATGTCTCTCCGCATTTAAAAGCATTACACTGGCTCCCAGTGAGGAAAAGAGTCAAATTCAAGGCTTTGACTTTGGCGTTCCGTGCTATGCATGGTAACTGCCCTATCTACTTGAAACACAGATTGCGTGGTTACCAACAATCCAGAACCTTGAGATCCAATTCCCAAAATCTACTATGTATTCCTCGTTTTAAAAAGGCACGGATGGGTGGTAGATCCTTTACGCTCGGGGCTGCTAAACTGTGGAACTCTCTGCCGAGCAATCTCCGCACTATTGATTCGGAGCCCCTTTTTAGGAAAATGGTGAAAACTTGGCTTTTTAAGGAAGACTGAGGGACTATGACTTGGCCCTTGAGCGGTCCAGTGCTGTACTATTTTCCGCTTAGCGCCGGGACACCTCTGTTTGAGGTAGCTGTCGCGCTTTACAAGTGTTTGTATTATTATTATTATTATTAGTCTGAGTTGTCTATTAATTTCCTTCTTGAGAACTTCAACTGCGAAAGGTAGTCTCGAGATAGGGCTATAGTTGGATAACTGCGCTGAATCCGACTGTTTTTTTAACAAATAAGTGGGATTTGAGCACCTTTCCATTGTAGGGGACAGGACGCGGACCAATTGATTGATCACTGAAATCCATTATTGCAGGAGCAATCATCTCGATTCCAAGATGAAAAATGGAAGTTGGGCAAGGTTCCAACTGGGAGCCAAACTTAGTAGCTATAATCAGCAGGAGAACAGCCTCTAGGTCAGGTGTCTTTAACCAGTCGATCGCGAGCTACTTGTTACTCGCAGACACCTTCAGAATACCTCCCGGCCTTGGGTTCATTTTAACTGCTAACTGCAATAAGTGTTGCATTTTCCTTTTAAAGTTAAGGAAAGGCTATGTTGATTTTACTTTATTATCAGGCTGCAGATAGCAGAGCCTGACAATGAGCAGTGCTCCACTCAGATTTATGACCCATGTGGTTCACAGAGGTTCAGACCTGAAGCACTGAGATATTTAACTCCTAAATAAAAGTCCTTCTCAACTCAATATTGGAGCATGAGAACAAAATGATATTTCTGAATGCTTTAAATGAGGGTAAATTACAATGCAATGAACAGTTAATTAAGTTAACTCTTCATTTCGATTTTCTCTTTTTTTAAAGTGTCACATTTACAAACAGCAGCCATCTTGGTTCCAGTGGCTAGTAGACACAGTGCCATATTTATAACTGAAAAATACAGTCAGTTTCTTTTAAATGAGAGAAAATTTAAAGTGAAGAAAAATGTTTCTTTGAAACATTGCTTTTATGTTTTTCTCTATTTTAAATTAAGCCAATTATTATTATTTATTGATCGATCAAAAATCAGATCATTCACATCTTAAATACAGTACATAAACAGTAAAATCAGTAAAAAATGCGCCAATGTAAAAACCATAAAAAAGTTATACAGTACAATAAGACAAACTCTAATTCATTCATAGTCAATATACATACGTCTAAAAAAAATACCACTGGACCTGATTAAGATTACATTAACAATACTACGACACAAGAACAGATTTGCCCGTTTTTGACCTTTTCCACCACGCAAACAATAAGAACCTCGAAACAGCAAATACTAACCAGCTTGTGGTGTCTGATTTAAATATTCGTATAGCTTCCAAAGGACAATTAAAAGATAAAGTGCGACATACTGGGGCCAGCCAGGTTTTCCTAAGTTCAGCGTAAAAGGGGCAGCAGAAAAAAAGATGCTCAATAGTCTCAGGGAAGATGTGGCATAAAGGACACAGTGGATTGACAGACAAATTTTCCCATGAGCTCTTCTTTGCATTCAAAGGAAGGGTTCCATATCTGAATTGAACATACAAAGCACACGCCTGAGGCGGTTCAATATCATCCAGAAACCCTTCAAAAGCAAATACTCCTTTAACATTTAAGAACCCCGCAGTCAAAGTGCCATGTGCAAAATGGTCAACCCTTTCTGAGAACATTAGTTCCCAAAACCTTTTTTAACAAGAGGGACCGTACGTTTGGTCATGGACCCAGGGTCCTCCCAGAATTGCGCCATCCCAATTTTTGTAAACCAGACCTTGATCTTACTTAACCACTTGATGCGGCCTGTTTGGTTATGCAAGGCTATCAACTCAGCCAAAGCCTCCCTCAGGGGCACCTGTGTTTTACTTGTCCACACCCTAATCCAATACAAGAGTGACCTTAGGATGGCATAATGATCTATAGGTTTTAGGCCAAGATCTAGTCTAAGTGGCAAGAGTGGTGTATTCACTGGGAGGTTCATGATGGCTCTGATGAATTTATTTTCAGCACGAGTTAGGTCTGTTAAATTTTCCAGCCCCCACAACTCAGCCCCGTACAGGGCCGCACCTAGGCCCTTAGCCCTGTGAATTTCAATAATGGGAGAAATTGGCCGATAAGTTGAAGCCCTAGCCCTCTGCACTATAGCACAATCAACATGCTGGAGGGTCGCAATACTCTTTTCTAACTGTGGAGTCCATACCAACCTATCGTTGATACGGATACCCAGATAATCAAAAGAACTAACCTGCTCCAAACTTTGCGTGCCCAAGGTAAGTCTTCTCTTGTTTGATTTATATGGATTAAAAATCATATATTTAGTTTTTAAACCATTTATTTCTAAACCCTTATCTTTACAAACTAAGGCAAATTTATTTAAAAGATTTTGAATGCCACGGGGTGTTCGGGCAATAAGCAGTGTATCATCTGCAAAAAGCAGACAAGGCACTACGTTGCCAGCCATTTTTGGGGGATTGCCACCGCAATTAAAAAGTTCTCCTATTAGACCATTAATGTAAAGGATAAACAATGTAGGGGCGAGGACGCAACCTTGACGAACACCCTTCTGAACGGATATGGCGTTAGTCAGGCTGCCTTCAACATTCCACCTGACCCTAGCAAAGGTATCTTGATGTAGCCTAAAAAGAATTCTGAGCAGATAGGCTGGTAATCCTAATGTACTCAGCGCAAGCCAAAGTTGGGACCGGTCAATGGAATCGAAGGCGGTCTTTAAATCCACGAACACTACATATAGGTGACCTCCTCTGATTGTAACCTCTTTCCATATTAACAGGAGGAACCTAAAGACTTGGTCCGTGGTGCTAGTTGCGGCCCTAAATCCTGCCTGTAAGTTGGACAAAACATTGTTTTCCTCTATCCAGTTTTGAATTCTGGTCAAAATGATTTTACAGAAGATTTTTTGCGATACGTCAAAAAGACTAATGGGCCTGTAGCTCCCCGGCGACCCTTTATCGCCCTTTTTATAAATGGGAATAATTTCGGCACCCCGCCAGGTCTCCGGAATAGCACCCCCCTGTAAGATAGTATTATAGACTTTTTGTAGCAGCGGACCCCATACAGTCGGTTCAGCCCCAAACAGATCTCCCGGAAGCTTGTCGAGACCCGGTGCCTTGCCACTCTGCACGGAATTTATGGCCATAATTGTTTCCGCAAGAGTAATATTTTCAACATCACCTACTACCTGTTCACAAAAATTCCTGTTTAAGGCTGGAACAAACGACGGCCCATGATCTGCAGTGCCCCAAAATATTCTTCCCAAACATGGGGCTGAATGTGAAAATCAGTTTGTGTCACCAAGTTTGGTGACCCCTTTGCCAATAAATGCCAAAAATATTGACTATTCTTATGTTTAGCGGCTTCTAAAAGCAATTTCCAATTTTCGCACTCCCAGTCCCTTTTTGCTTTATTTTGGGCCAGTTTATATAACCTCCTACTGTTTGTAATTCCTGCAGGAGATTTCGATTTTACCATCACCATTAGCTCATCCCTTGCTTTTTGCATGCAACGTTAAACCAGGGTGCTGTTTGCTGCTTTACTCTATTACTTTGTTTATAAAAGAATGGTTTTATACTTGTAGTTAATTCCTGAAAGATACTCATAACAGCCTCTGACCCAGTGGTAAGAGTACTTAGGTCTATAAGAGACCGCTCCACCACAGAATATATTTGGGGGAGAGAGTTGGAATCAGCTAAGATCATTGGCCATTTAACTCTCCTATTGTTGTTATTTGTAATAACCTTTGTGGACTCAAGCCTTGGGAGCCTATGCTGGGTAGCTAATCCCGTCATCGTAAGCGCCAAAGCATTGTGGTCACTATCTTCCCGAGCTATAATGACCATATCCTTGACAAAGGGCCAGAGATCTAAGTCGACAAGGATATAGTCAATCCGTGTTTTAGATGCCCCCCTCTTAAATGTGTGACCGGCTCCTCTATCAGTCTGTTCGACCATTACAGGCTCTGACTCCATGGGCAATAGTAAACGATAGTACTTGTTGCCCCACCCTTGTATTTTTCTTGATAGGTGGGATCTGGAGTTTCGCAATCCCCCTAGCTTTATCCCCTTCCAAGATAAGAGCCTGAATATAGTTCACCGGTTCAAAGGTCGTATTAAGATCTCCGGCGACAATCAAACGGTGATTTCCCGTGGCCGAATCAAGATAGTTGGCCAGCGTTTTTACTGTCCCTGAGGGTCTATGCGGGCTGTCAAACCGATTATATATGTTGAAAAGTATAATTTTTACAGTCCCCTTACCTAAGGACAGTTCCAAACCAAGTAATTCGGGACAGCCAAGGTGCAAGACCTTTACTTTACAGGTAAGTGAGTTTTTAACCCAGATCAAGAGGCCACCCACTGGGCGACCAACCGGAGGCTGTATGGCTTCAATACTATACGTAGTGAAGCCTACCCTGTGGACACACCCTACTGCCCAGGTTTCCTGTAGTAGGCAGAGGTGGAAAGCGTCCATAAATTTACCCCAAACTGGCTCATTTATCTTTGAGTTTAGGCCCGCTACATTCCAGGATAAAAGTTTGATATCATAGCAGTCAGATACAATTTCCTGTGAATGACCTATAGGGTTTGTGGCTCCCTCAGGATCGTAATGAAGGGGAAGGAGCAAGGTGTTGGTAACTTGGTCACAGCAGCCTGGGTTACCACTATTGTGTGGCACTGGAATAGTACCAGATACAGCAACAAGTTCCAGAACAGATACAACCTCATAGGACTGTGACAAAGAGGGGAGTACTCTGTCCAGTCAATCCTGAGAATCTAAGCCACTCAGGGGATAATACCTATTACTCGATTCCAAGGACGAGGCCTCGAAAGGTGCACGGGGCGTTACGCTGACAGTTTTGGTGACCTTAAGGTTCCTCCCTCTGTTGTCACAATGTCTGTAAAAAAACCCAAGTGGTAAAATAATTATCGCTTTGTCCTGCCTCTGGTTAGTTAAAGATGTCCCCCACCCCAACAGTCGACCTATAATATAGGGAGATCTACAATTTATGACTATGCAGTCACCATAATGGGACTTGCGTAGTGGACCCACCCAGTTAACTCGTCTCACAAATAAGATGTCATCAAAATCAGACTTTAAAAAGTTTGTATTATGGGAAAGCCAGTGACAAACTTTGTTTTTTAACTGTGACTGGGATTCGACTTGTTCGTTGGACAGAGGAGGGACATTCGCAAGGATTGCAACATAGGGACCACACTCTGGTGGAAGATGTAACGTCACCTTATCATCTCGAGTAATAGAGACTTTCCTTTTAGGGGACAACAGTGGGAATGTTTGCTCATGGGTACCATTATTATTTCCGTTGTTCCCGTTGATCCCGTTAATAGCTATGGAAGAGGGACCTTGCCTGCTAACACTAGGGGGCCAACCCGTATTTGCCATGCGACTAAAACATTCAGGCCCTCTGTGCTTCTGCACATCTTCAGTAGCATGGCTTCTGTCGACATCATTCCTCGCAGAGCTAAACGATTCAGCATTGCACTTAGTAGATGGCCTCTCATTTAGTTCTGAGTGCCCACAACGAGCTGAACCCCCAACTAATTCTTTGGGATTTACCCCAGACCGTGAGATCGAGTCCCTGACCATTGTGCGCATTGATGCCACTGTAGATTCTAATTGATCAAGTCTTTGCAATATTGGGAGAAAGTTTTTATTGATTATCTCTTCGAGGGGGGATGTTACCATCGCATTAACACCATTAATGGATGTGCTAATCGGATTTTCGAGCCTAGATAGTTTATCCTCAATCAAACTTAGTTTTTTATGAATGGGTTCAAGTAGTATAGAGATTAGCGACTCTAATCTACTCCACTAATCATTATTACATTCACCAATCTGTTGATTGGAGACTAAGCCCAGGCACGTCACAGGCTCAACTGAACCTTCGGTGTTATCCATCGCCATGGTTTCGTGTGAAGATGTCTTGGGGGTGTGCTTCTTTGCTCTAGGCTTTGGTTTTGGCTTATTTTTGGACTTTTGCGAAGTACCACCCCTATGACGCTTAACAGGCGGTTCAATAATAGGAAGCTGCGCCTCCCCGCCCTTCGCCGGGCTAACATTTTGACACCTTTTAGACCTAGTTGTGACTTCTCCATCTCTGACAACAGATACTGCCTGAGCCTCTGGCATGGTGGAAGGGACTACTAACTTTGTAGCGATCGACAGAGGCGAGATAACAATTTCTTCATACAACATATCAACCACACTAGGTTCCCCCAACTCCGTACCTTGAGCAATTACACAATTTGACAAGTCCCCTGAAAGAGTTGATATACAATCCCCCCTTCTCCCCTCCCCCCTCCCAATGCAAGACGTGCTCGCCTTGTCATCAAGCAGAGACAGGGTATCTGGGGATGCAGCTACGGGGAAATTTACCCTGCTTAAGCCGCCCTTTGATGATCTCTTCTGGGCGACTAAAGTGTCCAGCGAAAGTCTTTTTTCCGCAAGCAGGATCTCATGGGTTAAAACTGTCTCTGCCCGTGAGAGGAAGGCATCCAGAGTCCCCACGACCCCCCCACCCCCCTGCAGTTGGCCATCCCTGCGTTTTACACGTTTCGCCATAGCAGAAAAAGGGATTCCACAAGACAACCGTACCTTAAGTCTAAAAACTCCACACCAGCGATGTCAACGATGTCAGAGGGCCGACCCAGCCCCCCCTCCTCTGGGCTCTGACGGGCGCAGATGGGCCCGGGCTTTGCCCGGGCGCTGCCCGCACGCGTCCCGCGCTGCGGGGGGGCCGGCAAGCTTTTATCGCGCCTCCTGGCGCACCAAACTGACGACCTCAGCAGGCGCCTGCCCACGCCTGCTGGGAGATGTAGTGCCTGGTGCCAGAAGCCCCTCCCCTCACGGCAGGAGATTCAGGCAAGTGAGGCCATTGCCCTCACGGCTGCTGGGAAGGAGAAGAATGAAGCCGTTCCCCTTACGGCTGAATCCGGTAATGAAAAGCGCGTCCCGCGCTGCGGGGGGGCCGGCAAGCTTTTATCGCGCCTCCTGGCGCACCAAACTGACGACCTCAGCAGGCGCCTGCCCACGCCTGCTGGGAGATGTAGTGCCTGGTGCCAGAAGCCCCTCCCCTCACGGCGGGAGATTCAGGCAAGTGAGGCTGTTGCCCTCACGGCTGCTGGGAAGGAGAAGAATGAAGCCGTTCCCCTTACGGCTGAATCCGGTAATGAAAAGCGCGTCGATTTTCTCTTTTTTAAAGTGTCACATTTACAAACAGCAGCCATCTTGGTTCCAGTGGCCAGTAGACACAGTGCCATATTTATAACTGAAAAATACAGTCATTTTCTTTTAAATGAGAGAAAATTTAAAGTGAAGAAAAATGTTTCTTTGAAACATTGCTTTTATGTTTTTCTCTATTTTAAATTAAGCCAATTAAGTCCTAATGTTTTATGAAGCATATTTCTTCACTTTAAATTCATTACATTTGAAGAAATGACTGTATGCTCCTGTTATAAATCGGGCACCATGTCTACAGCCCACCAGGAGTAATATGCCTGCTGTTTGTAAAGACACTTTGATATGGGAGAAAATTAACACGGTGAGTTTTATGTTATGCATATAAATATAAAGTTAACAGTTGAATTTCCTCCCATTTCAAAGTGTTGCATTTACACACCATAGGCATCTTGCTCTTAGTGGCTGGTAAACCGGCTGCCATATTGATAACTGAAAAATACAGCCATTTTCTTTTTAAATGGGAGACATTAAAAGTACAGAAAAATGTTCCATCAAGTGCAGAGAAATGTTATTATGAACATTTCTGCACAACAATTTTATGCCCTTTAAACTTCTCCCATTTAAAAAAAATGGTTGTATGTTTATTTTGTACATGTAACTCTGCCACATATGGCAAAAGGTATGTCCTGTGCCACAGGCACATATGACACAGGCTCTCAGTCACCCATACACATATATCCCATTCATTCACACACATGTTCAAGCATCCCCACAGACCATGCACTCACTGACACACATGGCAGCCCCACCAAACCATAGTATCGGGCTCAACGGACATTAGGTTTAAAGTCAATGAAGCAGGGCTAGGGGATGTCTAGTAACAATGCACGAGTTACTTGGCCATTGGCCATCAGTAGCTCACAATGGTTTTCACTGATCTGAAGTAGCTCTAATTACAGAAAAAGGTTGGAGACCCCTGCTCTAGGTTAAGCAGACTGAACTGCTGTAGAAGTGAGACTAGCTTTCCCTCTGGAAGTCTCAGATGAAAGAGTAGTGACATTTTGACTGATTTTCTCGATTTTTCCTGAAAGAGCAAGCAAATGACACACACATAGGTAAATCCTGTTGATTTGGCTGAACAAATGTTGGGTTGGCCACTATCTTGAAAACTTCCTTTTTTCCGTTTTTTTGCATTAAGAAATTGCTGAGTTAAATATTTTTGTTTATCCATCAGACAAAGCTTTTTATTTAATCTATCAGTTTCTAAATAGGAGGTCCTCCATAATCTTTCAATTTTTGTACATTTTATTTTGGCCTCATGTAGTTACGTGGGGATACAAGATGGGCACTGTGATAATCCTTGTTAGGCCCTCTTACGAGACCTTGTATTTTGCTTTGCCATCTTTAATGTTGTTTACATTTGTAATTTTGTGACTGTGTACTCGATGGTTGACTTACTGGGAAGGGTACGAGCAGGATTGGTTCACTGGTAAAAATTATTTCTGAGGCCATTAGTCTGATCTCTATATTATGAAACAGTATGACAAAGGAATTAGGCTTGGCTTATTTATCGTAAAATGAATTTGTTAAAGCCAGTAGTCTTTCAAAGGAGGATTGTTAATACACTGTGTTACAGGCTGTAGAGAGGTAATTTGTTACATGAAATCTCACATTTTCATAGTAGGCAAGCATTTTTGGTGTTTGTCATACCTTGGGACAAATCCTGGTGGTAGAAGGTTTTCAAAGACCTTGTTAGGCTCTTTTAAAAGGGGTTGTATATTGTTTTGCCAACTGTAATTGTTTACATATTTATAAGTTTTTAATTGCACAAATGATGGTTGCTAGCAAATTCACACTCCAGTAGGCCTGTGTTGGTTATGGTGTCAAGCCAATTTTGAAAACTGTAGGCCTTATTGATTCATTGTGAAAAGAGATGTCAAATTTCATAGGTTTGATCTGATTATTATGAAAAGTTTTGAGAAAGCAAGTAGGACTGACTGACGTATTATGAAACATATGTGTTAAAGGCAATATGCTTTTAATAGTGGTTGTTATTACGCTATGGTCAAAGCCTGTGGGCAGGGATTGGGCCAGATGTACGACCCTTTCTAGCGGTCGCAAATGGAAAATCCGCCCGTTTGCGACCGCTAAATAGGGTTGTTGTATGTACAGACCCTATTTTGCGAGTCGGTAACCTATTATGGCCTCGCAAAATAGAGTTTGCGAATCGCTATTAGGAAGGGGCATGCCAAGGGCGTCCCTTTCTAATAGCGAGTCGCACTGGTATGTACAATTGTTTTGCGATCGTAAATGCGGTCGCAAAACAATTGTAGTTACCATCTACTCCAGGTAGGTGGTAAATCAGTCGCAAATGGGAAGTGGGTCCCCAGGAGACCCCTTCAATTTGTGTTGGGCAGCGACCACTGCCTACTCTTAAAAAATGAAACAGAAACATTTCATTTTTCTTTTTTAAATGCATCCCGGGCTGCAACGGGCTGCATTTTTTTTAAAAAACTGCTTTATTCAAAAAGCAGTCACAGACATGGTGATCTGCTGTCCCCAGCAGGCCACCATCCCTGTGAATTCTGGTCATTCCCAATGGGTCGCAAATTGTGACCTGCCTCATTAATATTGATGAGGCAGGTCATTTGCGACCCCATTGGGAATCGCTAAATGTGTCTGAGACATATAAGGTGCATTCCGTTTTGTGAGTGACAAAAAAATCGCAATCTGCGACCCGGAAAACGGATTGGTCATACACCTGACCCATTGTGTTAAGTGAAATCTCACAGATTACCATAGTAGGCAAGGGTTTGGCATTAGTGAACTACAGAGAAAAACATGGGGCCAAAAGATTTGCAATGTGATAATTCTTGTTAGGGATTTTAAATGGTTTTGACATTTTGAGATTTTATTACAGTAGGTCTCAGTTGGTTATGATGGCAAGCCAATGATAAAGGCTATAGGAAACCTAAAGTCAGATGCCATTGTTATGATTAGTTTTTATAAAAGTTCCGACAAAGGTAAGAGGCCTCATGTATTTATTGTGAAGCTCATATGTCAAAGCCAATAAGCCTTTAAGGGTGGATTTGTATTGTATTGTTATAAGCCGCGAGACGACTTTGTTACATGAAAACTCACAGATTATCTTTGTAGGCAAATTATTTGATGTTGATTACTCCTCTGACAAACCGAAGGTGGTAGAAGATTTGCGCTATATTAATTCTTGATAGACTCTCTTCGGAAGGTCTGACAGGCTTACTTGTGTGTCAGGATCTTGCAATAAAAACATTGGAAATAATATGAGGAGAAGGGAAGAAATCAGATAAAAAATGATGCCACTCACATGGCAATACAGCTAATAGAATAGAGCCAATGGCTGAAGCACTCCACTTGCATCCATGATAACATTCAGCATGGGGCAATGGGCAGTCAGTGTAGACATTGGTTTTATTGCTGCATGATTGAAGGCATTTTTTTATCATGTGCACATCCACCTCAAAATGAGTGTGCTTCAATCCTCCAGTTTTGTTTATTTTTTTCCTCTTATTTCTTTCCTTCTCATCTTTAAATTGTCATTATTTTTAGGGCATACTGCAGCTTCCCAGCCAGGGCTACTGGGCTGCTTGCTTGCCATTTATTTAATCTGCAGTGGTTCGCATCCCACAAGGCCATAGCCTCTAGACCAGACCACCATCATTGAATGGTGTTGTCCATAGTGCTACTGTTTTACAATTCCAAGATGGCCAACATACTGGTTCTAAACATAACGGCCTTGCTGAAACTTCAGAACAATGAAATAGCATGTACAGCACCTTTGCAAAATGGCCACCCTCTGCTATATGAATTTCTATATGTTATTGCAAACATGTCTGCCATGCTTAGGGAGCAGCATGTTTTATTTTTTTATTTTTTTCCTTTCATAAATCTTACATATTTTGTTGAGTTTATGTTCGAGTTTATTGTGGTTGTGTAAGTGGAATGAATGCAAGAAGGCATCAGCGGGTAGATGTATGGATGCATGAGCGCTAAGATGAATGACATAGTGTATGCCTGCTGGCTTACTGAATGCCTAAACCCATCATTGACTGATGAGACACTTTTAAAAGCAATCCCTATTGGCATTGCCAGGGCTTGATCATCATATCATCAAACATTTTAAAAACTTCCCAGTTTACAATACAATTGAACATCATTGCTGTTCAACACATACATTAACATTTCCTGGACCCTATGAATCTGGAGTATTCTAAAAATGGATAACAAGCCTCTTCAAGGTTTAATTAATGGTCCATAGAATAACAACACGTCCATTAGGGATTGCATTGCCTGGCAAATTGGGGTAGTTAAATCTATCTTTGCTCATTTATTCCAAATACTTATTTTTCCCACAGGGGTAGCTGACCAAATCCTAAGTTCAACATCCATTACTATCTGAGCACATTATTTAGAGTTAACTAAACTAAACTAAACTAAATCAAAATCTACTTCACAACTCTCCTGCTTTATCATATACTTAACCCGTTCTTCCAAACTAGCTGACTCAGTGTTACTATCATTTCCTCTCTGGATAAATTAAGCCTCTGTGATATTATACTTAAGTGCCAACTGACACTATTGTTCTTATTATCTAGGTACTCCATTATAATATATATATATTATAGTATAGTATATTATAGTACCTACTTTCACTTTATAAATCCTGTAAGAAACTGAGTTATTGGTTGAGGGTGTGGAAACTGAGTGGGAGAGTGTAAGGAATTGGACTATTAGTTGAGGGCGTGAGAACAAACCTCGAATAATAACCACACTCCTAGTCAGTGTGAGACACAAAAGTCACTAAATTAACCTGTGCTTAGCCTTTTAGTAGCTTGGCACAAAGCAGTCAGGCTCAATTTAGAGGCACTGTGTAAAGTATTTATGCAGCACACAAACAGTAATAAAGTATAAACACAACACAAGAAAAAATCCCACATCAATTTAGAAATGCAGAGTACAATGTAATAAATAAAATGACACCACAATAAATTAAATCCAATCAGTAGACCGAAGGTATGAATTTCTTATGTTTTTAGTGAAATCCAGCGCCTAAAAGATCAAAGCACCAACCGCTGGTATCTGGTCACGTGAGATCGGAGCAAAGTGAAAATATAAGGCCGATCACAAAGGAGCATGGGTCAGATACACAAGGTGGTTTGGGATAGGTCTTGGCTTACCTTCGGGCTTATAAGAAATTCTGAAGAAAAGTCCAGGAGAATGTATAGTTCAGTGGGGCAAGGAAGCAGGTCATGTCCGAAGAGGAGGCGTCGATGCAAGGAGCCACTAAGCAAGGTCTCGATGAAACCATCAATGATGGCAGGGAAACCTCCGAGCGGGAAAAGCAGGATTTCCAGGCCAAGGAGGTCGTCATCGTCGATCGGAATTCTCAAACCCGGTGAAGATTTTTACCTTCGGACGTGGACAACTTTTTGGAAGTTGAAAACCTCCAATGGAACAAAGGTGCAGGCTGTAGATGTAGAGGGTTCCATGAGGTTGGATACCGTTGCTGAGAGGTCCCACAGGAACAAGATTTGCTGCTGCATGGAAGAATGTAGTAGTAGCTACTGCAAAGTTAGGCCGACTGGCGAAGCATCTTGGGCAGATCGTCTGGCAGGTAGGTCCCGGACTCCTGTTGGTTCTTCAAGCACCTTTTGGTGAAAATTCCTAACTTTTAGGTTGAGGCAGGAGCAGCATATTTAACACGACTGTCGAGGGTCCAGAAGTTGGTTGGTACCTCATGTGGGGTTAGGACTCGTTCCAGCAGATGCCAGGTACATCGTTCAAGATCTCTGGAGCTTGTTATGTCCCTGTGGCTCACTCAGGCCAGCCAACTAGTCCTTGGGGTCACTCAAGGTAGTCCTGGAGTCAAGCAGCAAGGTAGGCCTCAAGCAGCAGGGCATTCCTCTGTGGGTCCAGGAGGTCCTTCTGAAGTTTTTCACAGGTTCAGGAGTGTACTAAAGAGGTGTTCTGAGGGTCCCATATCTATACATGGTGCCAGCCTTTGAAATGGGGGAATCATCTAGGCTAACCCAACATCTGGTTCTGGAAAGGTCCTTTATGTGTGTGCTAGAGGTACCCCTTTGATGTGTAAGCGGGGCAGGGAACATCTCCTCCCCAGCCATCCTGGCAGGATGGGCCATCCTGCCAACATCTAGTCCCCTTTGTTACACTGTCTGGAAGGAATACACAAACCCCATCAGCAGAGCAGTACACAGCCATGCGACCCAGGACAATGGCAGCAGGAACCAAATAGCTGGGACAAGAAAATGTCAACTTTCTAAACGTGGCACTTTCAGAAATGTGACTTAATATCCAACTTTACCATTAAAGAGTATTTTTAATTACAACTCATTTGACTCCAAACATGACGTTTCTACCTGTTCCCAATCAAAAGCTAGCACTTAATAAAGGTAATCCAATGTTATCCTCTGGGGTGGGGGAGGGGTGGGTAGGCCTTACATTAGTGAAAAACAACTTTAGGAGTTTATCACTACCAGGACATGTAAAACCTAAAAACACATGTCCTACTTTTTAAATACAGTGCACCCTGCCCTATGGGATGTCTAGAGCCTACCTTAGGGGTGACTTATATGTGTTAAAAAGAAAGGTTTGGGCCGGGCAAAAGGTTTATTTTGCCAGGTCGACTTGGCAGTTTAAAACTGCACTACAGGCTGCAGTGGCAGGCCGGAGACATGTTTTAAAGTGCTACTTTAGTGGGTGGCACAATGAGTGCTGCAGGCCCACTGGTAGCATTAAATTCACAGGCCCTGTGTACATGTAGTACATCTTTAACAGGGGTTACTAGTGAAATAAATGTGTCAATAAGGTGTAGGCCAATTTACCAAGTTTAAGGGAGAGAGTACAAGCACTTTAGCACTGGTTAGCAGTGGTAAAGTGCAGAGTCCAAATGCCAACAAAAACGAATTTCAGAAGTCCTCTTCATTTCTGCTTGTTCATTGTGGTAGATATACCACCCATTCCTTTCAAACATTGGTCGTGCTGTAATCCATTTTCTACTTTGCAGGACATTCATAATCAGTACCAAAAATGCCTAGTCTTCTTCATTCTAGGAGTCAAAATATTTTCTTAAGGTTATATAATATCAATGTACTATGTTATTGCCATCTTTGCTTTTTAATTATGAACTATCAGTCTGGCTTTTTCCAAGTTGAAGGGTTCTCATATTTAACACTTTTCTCAACTTTGGAATCTCACTATTTTGTTCAGTATCATTATTCTGTTTATTATGATCCTTGACAATACTGAAAAAGTTTGCCTCAGCTCACCAATAAAAGCATTCTGCACATCTGTAATTTAACTAGGATCCCCTTCCTTCAAAACCTCAATCCTACAAACGTTACAACAACGTTGAGCTTTTACTGAGAAATAAATCCTATTCATGGTTTTTATCTTCAATACATCTCCTGCATTGAGATCTTGTAATTTTTTCTTACTAAAGATTTTCAATAGACATTGCTCATTAAGAAAATGTCTTCCACTGTCATGTTAATTACAAATGCGAAAAACAAGAGAGCCCTTTTTAAAATCTGTTCAGTTACACACATTGATACTTAATATTCATTGATAAAATGATTTTCTGATGTTATTGATGTGATCCTTGCATTAAAATCACCTAATAATAACATTGTAATAGCCTAGTAGTCATCCTCTATTTCTTTTAACAGAATCTCTACTGAATCCAAATAATCACTGGATTCACACCCTGCAGAATATATATTCAATAAACACATCACCAGCCCTTCCCTATGGAAGCCTCTGACACTAACTTCCTAGTAGAATGCACCTGTTGGAATCTTGGAATGCTCTGTAGTAACATTGGCAGAAATTTATGATAGGACAACATATTCTTGTAGCCTCGATTTTTAATGATCTTGAGCTCATGATCATTTACCCCCTGCTTTGGGGCCTTTATTATCCTTTATTGCATTAGTTCTGAAAGCAATATAATCAGTGTTAACTATTCACCTACCAGGAGGCACACTGTCTCTGACTTTAAACTTCTGGTGCTATTGCTTCTGCAATCCAATTCCAATTTACGTTTTCAACATATCCATTAATACCTTGCATTTGTATTACTCTCACCCTACTTTTTTAGTCTCTGTGATCTGATGGAACACTCTTATTTCTCACATTAAGGACACACCCATCTCAAATCTCCTGATTGCATCTGCTGAGTTTAAAATTTCATCCATTAAGACATTCAAATCGAAGTGAACCCTCGCTTTATTCCATACTTTAGTACTCAACTCTTCACTTGGGAAGCATTCCACAGCTATATCTTTTAAAATAATACCCCATCTATTAATCATTGTATGCAATATATTCAAAAGTCTCTTGTGATTCATACAGTCATAATCCGTATCTGTTGCAAATCATCTTCAAATAGAAAAACATTTGAACCAGTGTTTCCTTTACAAATATTGTCTTCAACGAGTGTAGGTAACTGAAAAATTGACCTGTCAACATTAGACATCCCTTGATCCCTTTGCCTAGTTCTGTTATTTGATGGTTCCTGATAATGTTTACCTTTTATAACTGAAAATGAAGGTCCAAAATTTGTGTATGCTGATCGATGTATCCTCTTTCTGTACTGTAATAGCCATTTCCTTTGACCTTTACCCTTTGACGAACATCCCTCCACATCCCCCCAACAGTCTTTATTAGTTTCATTTGGAGTAAATGAGGCAGCTTGAGGATTTAACAGTTCTTGTGGTGTAACTTAGGAGGATGCATCAAGGTTTATCACTTCGTAAAATCAAGATTTACATGGGTCTTTTTTAGGAATTTTCTTTACTGATTTCTACTTCTGCTCAGTTGAAATTTGCTTTCTTACACTGCTTGGCTAAATTGAAGAACACGTGACATCATAGCCTGCTTTTTCTTATTTGAAAGATTTTTTTAGTAAAATTCGCATTGATCTCCTTCCATTTTGTGGTTTCCTGTTCTCCACATCCAAATCAACATCTAATATTCACCAGTATCCTTATTTCCTTAATTTTAATTTGTCTGTGTCCTGGCATCATCACCTACCATTTCCAACTGGATTTTATCTTTTTGTGGCAGCTCACTTCTTGTCTATACAGTTCACATTCTATCCTTTTTGTCTTTGCGTTGTTATGCCTTGGTTTAAGTCTTCGTCTATGCTAAGTTGTGAAATTTATTTTTCAACCTTTAGTTGGATGACCTGCACTCTACTTGGAGCCTTGCATTTTTCACCTTCAGATTTTTAGTTTGTCAGGAACCTCCCGATCACTGATATCCTTCTCATCTTTACAAAACACTAGTGCTTAAGGGATTTGGGCAAGTGCGTCTCCCCTATGAATAGATTTAGTATAAAATCTCATCCACAAAAGCAGAATAGGCCCCTGAATGTATTAAATTGCAGTAAGCACCCGGGATCCCAAAGCTGGTTCATTAACATATTGAGCTGCTTCATTGGGAGACATATTGACCCCAAAGCAAGGAATTGGCGAATATTCATCAACATTGCTCCTGGATACATCTGAGAATGTTAGAAGAGGTCAGGGGAGAGTGCATTTCTGGTTTTGAATTGTATCTCTCCCCCTTACTATACTCTTAATAGGAATCTGAAGTAGCAAACTGCTGCTTCTCTGAAAATGTTCCAGTATAGCTTGAATAATTGATCACAAAAGAATAACCCCCCCCCCTAAATAAATACATACACAATGCTATCTCCAAAATATGCTTAAACGTTGAGTTATTTTTAATACAGAGGGATGTGTAGTTAGGTAACATTTAGATTGCACAGTTGATCTACCCTTTATCTGATTAAATAATGGGACCTTTTTCCCTTTGCCCCAATCCCATCCTGAATTTTTTCTTGGATATATGTGAATTTGGCCCACTACTGCTATATTTTTTACAGTACTTTCAAGCACTTTTGTTACTGCTTCTACCATGGTTTGACCCTCTTCAATCTCAGTCAGCTGTCTTTCTGTATAACCCGTGCATGAGGCTTCCTCTGCCTAGAGATCTTTAATGATTCAACCTTCTCTTTTGTGTTTTGAGCAATCAGCACATCAATACCCCATCTGTTGCTCTTTCATGGCTCATTTGTAATATACATTTAAAATCATCCTCCATCTTTTGGAAATTCTATTTCTTTAGTTTGTTCATCCAGGCTGGTTCAAATAGTCTATTTTGTGAGTTCTTCATTAATTGTTTTGACATAGAATGCTTTCTCGATCTACTTTTAATGATCCACGACTGTAGGGATCTAATACTTCTATCACTTGCTTTTGCCTCTTCATACAATTGTATCTCAGTAGCTTCTTTTTAGGTTCCTTCCAGGGTAATGGCTGTCAGAATAATCAGAACATACCCTGACAGGGTTGTCTCTCCTTTTTCTGTCATTTTAGTTGAGGGTTTTTAAACATATTACACTCCCACTTAGGCTAAATATTGTAAGTGTTGCAAGGTGGAATATTATGTGGTGTGGCTGGGAAGCCTTACCATGCAATATACTCATGTCACACAGAGATGATCCATGGATACAACAACAATAATCCTTAGTTCAGTCCTGGAAGTGTGGCAAAGAGCCATCAGGCATTACTAGAGGAACATGTATAAAGTAATTTACAGTACCCTTATGGTGCATAAGTAATGGAGATGACTCGAAAGAAATCCAACACCAATTTATAAAAATAGAGTGTATTTTATGTAAATATAGACACCAAAATGAACTTTGTATCATACATACACCCGGAGTTGTTGATTTTTAAAGCATTTAAAAATAAATACAGTAAGACTGTCAAACTCGTCCCATTGAAGTTAATGGGGGAAACAGAGGTGACACTCAGTCACTTGCAGGGTGATTTCCAACAACTCCTCTTGTGGATAGATCAAGTTCCAACAATGTTTAGTTAGTTACCTTGCCCAGGGAGTCTTGGTGCAGAGGTGACTTGGCTGTCCTTGGTACTGAACGGGATCCGCAGGAGCTATCAAACTTGTAGCACTTGACAAATCCCCACTTGGAGATGGAGTTCCACTCTACCCACGGAAAGGAGAGGCCTTATGGGTCCTAGGACCCGGGTTCAACAGCTAGATTTCTTCTACCTTGCTCGGCGGCTCCGGGTGCAGATTTAGCTGGCAGCTGTCAATCACCGGGGCAGGTCACCCCAAAGATGCTTTACCACACACTTGACGACACAACCTTCAGAATGCAGGGGCACAGCAGTGGTCTCATTGCCGATGTCGGTCATTGTTGCTGGGAGTTCCTCTTGGGCTGGTGAAGTCACTTCAGGGGTTGGTTACCGGGTTGGTGACCAACAAACCTTGGCTGCGCCAAAGGTAATCCCTGGGTACTTCGGCAGCTGGATGGTGACAGGAATGGAGTAGGGGCTTAAAACTTTGTGAGAGCTTAGCTACTGCTTCGGGCTTGCAGGACCCCACATCTCTTTGGGCTCACTCTTGACAGGCCCAGCGGGTCACAATTCTTGTCACACAGCACAATGATTTTCCTGCAGCTTGCAGGGGACTTGCCCACCAATCCAAGGGAGTCTGCTTCGGTTTCTGGTGTCCACTGGAGTCCCTCTTGTTGGAAGCAATAAGCTTATGCCTTGGACACAAGTCAAACTCATGGTTCCAGAATTTTGTCTCTTCAGGGCACTTAAGTGTCCTATCTTCGCACTGTGGCAGAGCCCTAAGTCCTGTTGTCGGTGATGGCGTCTTCTTTGTGCCTCTTCCCGGATTCAAAGTCAGAACTGAGGTTCTGGTGTCAGGAGAGTCCCTTAAATCCTAGTTTAGGGGGGTTGAGTGTGAGGGACACTGGCCAATGAGCTACTGGTCCCTGCGGCTAACCCGCCCCTGTAGTGACAACATCCTGAGGGTTTACATCACTGTGCTACCCAGAATACTCTATTTCAGAGTCTCCCAAAATGGCAGTCCCCTTCCTCGGCGGTAAAGACCTCCTTGCTCACCCTAATGGAGTGGCTAGCCTTTTAGAGGTGTACGCCTTCTGCATACCTAATCCTCCTGCCTTCCTGCAAGCCAAGCTGCTTCAGGGGCGGAATGGGCAGAAAGGGCTTTGTCCTCAAGTGGGGGACAAGTGCACTATCACATCATGGGCGGTGAAGCCTTTGAGGCTCACAGCCTTGATTGCTGTCAAACTATCCATCCTGGAAGGGAGGAGGTGTGACCTCCTTCCTGCTCAGGCCTTTTTCTCCGTCCTGTTGAAGTGACAGCACAACACACCAAGAGGGCAGACTCTTGTCTTGGCAGCAAACGGCTCGGGAAGCCCACCAAGGCACTGGAGCACTAAATCTTAGGTGGGCACCCACTCAGAGTGTCACCTACGTGCATGCCAGCTCACCCTCGACACAAGAATTCTGTTGGGGTGAAAAAGCTTGGTGTTTGAGGCCAAACACATCACAATTAGGTGGTACCAGAATGGAGCTGGCTTTCTCAAGTTTGCTCTGTAGCCAGCCCATGTTATCTTACGGACCGCTGGTTACTTACAGTAAACCTTGCTTTACAGGGTTACTGTAGAGATATATATGTACAAACATATATATCTACACCATTAATATAATGCACCTGCATCCTAGGCTATATGAGGCCTACCTTTGAGGTGACTTATATGAAGGCAGCAACAGGGACACTACGGCACATGGTGTGTGCAGGGTCTCTCTAAAGCAGTCAGGCTGCTCGTACAGGCTGCAGTGGCAGACCTGCAGATACACTTTTACTTCGGTCACACAGGGTGACACAATACAGTGCTGCAGACCTGGTGACCTCTTTACCACCCTTGCCCTGGTTACCACTGGTACCATCTGCTAGGGACATATAAGGGGGAAAAGTACCTTGCCAATTGGGTGTATTTTTAGGGGAAAGAGCACTGGGACTAGGACCATGGTTAGCATGGCCCAGTGCACTATCCGAGTCAAAAATCAGCATCTATCAGTTCTAATGGAGGTAAAAAGTGAGTGCCATCTGCAAAAAAGCCCAGTTTCCAACCGTAAGACTGTATAAAATTATATTTGGTTTCTTATCACAATGAAGATCAGAAACAATTTCCAACCAGGATAGCTCCTGTAATAAATTTCAGGGTCCACTCAGTGAAAACACTTCAGCTTTCTTTCAGTAGTTCTTGAAACTAAATGGCTTCAGATCAAATCAATGAGCCACTATTCATGAAGGACACAGAGTTCAACAGAATCTCCTCAAATAGCTGAATTAAAGCAACATCCAGGAAACCATTCACCTCACCTTGTCCCACACTCCGCCAAGCACATCCGGTACACCTGGAAATCTCATTGACCTCACTGCTCTCCCAACCCATCTTCCAGATCCCCAGCAAAACCAGATGAGCACATGGAGCGAGGCGAGTCAGAATGGGACTGGTTCAGTGAGCGGGCTAACTGCTTGAAGGTGTGACCAGAGATCGCACCAGTCATGGCCTGGGCAACTTCAGGCAACTACGAAAAGCTGGGATTTCCATGCACATGAGCATGCTGATGAGGTGAGAGAGAGTGGCACAAGCATGCTCAGCTGCTTCCATGATCAATGGGCCCAGGCTATCGCTGTAACTCCACAGGTAAATCCATGCACATCATAGCTTAAAAACACAAAGGGTCTGATTACAAGTTGGGCAGATCTGCATTCCTGGGGGGGAATGACTGAGTATTGCTAGCCTGGAGTTACTGCACCAAGTTTTTCCAGGATCAGGAGTACTAGGTCCAGTTTTACCATCCGGATGTCCACCCAGTAAAACCACAGGAGGCTCTGTTGCAAGCCCAACCACATCCTAAGGCATGGGGGAGCAAAGAACAGTCCCCCTGCCAGCCCACAGACTCTTCTACCCTTGAAGCACTCTCCTCATCACCTCTCACCCTCTTCATTATAGGCTTTCTCCACTTCCATTTGCCACCTAGCAAGTTTTCCTGATAATACCCCATTATGTTAGTATTAACTTGTAATAGAAGATTTATGTGCAAGCATACCATCTGGAATGTTACTTCTGGACGCACAGTATGCCCACATCTAAATGGGTGCAATCAAGGCACAAGTCCTAAAAAAGAACTGGGAGGACTAATCAAGTTAGGCAGCATGAAAGTGCCATCACGGCCCAAGACCTCAAGTGACATCACAAGAAGTGACATAAGATCTTAAGACTTCCAACATATGCTTCGCAGGTCTATCATGAGTACATTTGAGTGCATGATGAGATTTAACAAATGAAAGCTAATCAGTACTTAAGTCTGTGACTTGAGTTCCCCGCCTGAAAGAACTAACAGCTCAAATGTGGATGGCATTTGGTGACTATCTAACTACAGTAGACAATCCACTAAGTGCTGCAAGCTAGGCATACTAAACGTGGCACCAAGAACCAAGCTCAGTTTGTGCATTGCATTAAAAATGCTATAAACTATAATTGTGCATATCAAAGTATAAAATGTATTAACCTACCTAGCATACCACCATTGTGTACACTGACAATTTTAGCCCACTTTGACCATTATCAAAAAAATGCAAGTTGACCACTGCATTTGGTATTCCAGCCCACTCCAGCAGGTATACTATTCCATCAATCTAAGCCATAGGGTGCACATGGCAATTGACTGCCAAGTGGCTTCCGCCTGCCACCCATGCTCCACCTTCATGCTCCAAGAATTAAAGACGTAGGGTCCGATTCACAAAAGTAATGTGAGACAAAATCCTAACTTTACGACTTTCGGTATTCACAAAAGGCATTTAGGAGTAGTAAAGTTAGGATTCCTAACTTTACTACTTCTAAACTGAGACAAAATCCTAACTTTCCGACTTTCAGTATTCACAAAAGGCATTTAGGAGTACTTCTCCTAAACTGTGACAAAATCCTAACTTTACGACTTTCGGTATTCACAAAGGGCATTTAGGAGTAGTAAAGTTAGGATTCCTAACTTTACTACTCATAAATGCACTTTCTGAATACCGTAAGTCGTAAAGATAGGATTTTGTCTCAGATTACTTTTGTGAATCGGGCCCAAAGTGTTAATCTATAGTGTAAAACAGTAGAAATAAAAAGATGTCACGACTCATAAAGTAGCATAGAAAGTTAATGTGTTTTCTGCAAAGCGCATCCTGTTACATGCAGATGAGAGATTTTTATTTTATGCAGATAGGTAAGTGCTTTTAACACTAAGATCTTATTGTTACTTACAGTTAATAAATTGCAGTTCAAATACAAAGCACAATGAGCTATGAACCGGCATCCAGGACCTGCATGCATACTGCAAAACATGGGTTTAGTCAAGGCCTCTGCCACTGGATTTGTGTGATTCCCCAGCTACAGTGTTTTCCACATAATTATGGATTTGCCACACTTCCACATAATCCATCATCTGCTGCATAATCTGCAGATTTTAACAAAAAACGGTTTCTAGAGTATTATAAATGTGGCACCATGTGTCATTGCACAGTGGAAGGCCCTTTGCAATGTTTGACTGGTCATCTTTCAGTTGTTTATTGTTGTATTTGGGTATTAAACTGCTACTAATAAGGTGGAATATTTTCCCAGACAATGTTAACAGTGTTAAAATGACAAAAGAATGAATCAATGCTAATGCAATCACAAGATGAGCCACATTACTCTGCATAATTTGCATTTTCTTACAGTATAATTTAGTCAACCCTGGACCTCCTCTGCCACATGATTCCAGTGGCCCTGGTTTAGACCTTATTGTTTTTTCTTAATCCGTTCCTATAATAAACCTGCTAAAAAAGGGTTCTTTGGGTAGTAATACAGTCGTTTAGCACAGCCAACCCCAAGCACTGTGTTACATGTGAAGTCCTGACTTTGTTTCTCCTGGCCATGCACTCTTAACATGTAATGCCTACTGGTAAGGGCGGTATGTAATTTCGACACCTTGTAACCCTCATTGCCTTATGTAAAGCACCCTGTACATTGATTTAAACACTTGATGATTTATTGTCAATGCATAATGTGTGTGTGATGTAAAGCGTTCTGACATCCTAAAATGGGAAGTGTAGCGCTATAAAAGACTAAAATTATATAAATAGTGATACTAAAATTGTTATTCGTGTGAATACTCATACAGACTGATATATCTGACATCCCCACAGTGCATGCATATCAGTTATAAACAGGGGCTGGATACAAAATGAAAAACATGTCTCCAGATGTAGTTTCTGTTCAGTACTTGTAAAGGGGTAAATTGTGGGCCTTTCTTTCCCCTCCATTGCATAGGCATCTAAGTGTTAGGCCCCAGATAGCCACCAGCCAGGTTCCTACTAGAACAAAAGGAGGGCTGATGGCTCCTTAAACTGGGCCTTTGTTATGGGCCAAGCTGGAGTCTCTGATAAGAAAGCCCGCCTGCACTTTGCTGCTTTGAACGTAAAGCAGACAACATGTATGTGCTGCTGAATGTGTACCAGTGTCAGCAAATTACACCAGGATGCATTCAGCATGTTTCACTGGGACCAACTATGTGGCAGTGAGGACGGTTGGACCTCGGGCGGGCTGCGGGCTGGTGAGGTCGTGTGAGAGTAAGACTTCCTGAGTCGTCGCAATGACTCAATTAGAGTCTCGACTCTCTGACTCCCCTTGTGGTGGTGCCGGTCGTTATGAATCCTGTGAGCTGCGGGCCTTGGGCAAACCACTAACAAAAGCAACAAGTAAAGTAAGATAAGATTATCTGTTTTTGGAGTTGACACAAGATTTTCAAATGCCCTGCAAAACTTCAGAAATGATTGTTAAAGAGCACTCATTTCTGGTTCAACCCTTCTTGCGGTCTAGCCATCGTTTAGGTCATGTGAATAACACATTAATTTTCATTGTTTTATGTCGAACAATGCATTCATGTAGCCACAGCATGTGCATGCCGGTCAGTGATGGTGGACTGGCCAACAATACATTGTCTGTTTTGAACACAACCAGTACCAGAATGGCCATACCAGGCATCGGGCAACGGGCAGGCATTTCCCCGAGAGGCTGTAAGGGTGGGGGGCAGGTTTTGTTACTGGGGACCGGTTTTGTAGCAGTGCAGCAGTTTTTAAAGCACTGCAAAGTTCCTTGTACATTCAGCAGTTTTCGGGCAACAATAAAAGTGTCAAGTAAACTCTGGTGTTTTATTAATGTACCTGCTGGAGAGAGATGGGAGTTTTGTCTAGTGGCAGTTTTCACTTATCCTAGGTATCGCAGAGGGTTGATATGCCTGCTGCAAAGAACATGTGCCATGCATATCAAAGAACAATATTTTAAGTGGATAGCTCAGTGGGTTACTGCTATTGTCACAGAGATTCTGGGCCAGATGTACGACCCTTTTATTGCGGTCGCAAACGGGAGATCGGCCCGTTTGCGACCGCAAAAAAGGGTCCAGGCATGTACAACGCTATTTTGCGAGTCACTGACTCGCAAAATAGTGTTTGCGACTCTCGCTATTAGGAAGGGACGTCCCTTCCTAATAGCGAGTCTCAATGCCATCTACTATTGTTTTGCGACCGCATTTGCGTTTGCAAAACACTTGCAGTTTACCACCTACTTCAAGTAGGTGGTAAACCACTCGCAAACGGAAAGGGGTCCCCAGGGGACCCCTTAACCTTTGTGAGTGTGTGTGAAAATATTTTTTAAGAGCAGGCAGTGGTCCCAGGGACCACTGCCTGCCCTTCAAAAATGAAACTGAAATATTTCATTTTTCTTTTTTAAATGATTCCTGTTTTCCTTTAAGGAAAAAAGGCTGCATTTAAAAAAAAAACTGCTTTATTTAAAAAGCAGTCACAGACATGGTGGTCTGCTAACCCCAGCAGGCCACCATCCCTGGGAGTACTAGCCATTCCCAATGGGGTCACAAATTGTGCTTGCCACATGAATATTAATGAAGCATGAAATTTGCGACCCCATTGGGAATCGCAAACAGTTTCTGAGACACTGTTGTACATTCACTTTTGCGAGTCGGTAATTGCGAGTCGCAATTCAAAGCAATTTGTGACTAACAAAAGTGAATGGTCATACATCTGGCCCTCTGTTGTTACTGTGCAGTTCAAGTGTGCTATGAACTGCAATCTAAGAGCTGCATGCAAGCTGCATGGTACAGGTTAGAAAATTATGATTTTTTACCCTGTCTTTCTATCCTGATATTGCTAAGAAAGCTTTGTTTGAGTAGAAATAAAATCTTATTATTAAAGTCAACCCTAACCACTCTATTATGTTCTGAATCCTGAGTTTGTGCTTCTCCAGACCAAGCACTAAAAAGTGCCTACCAGTATGGATGACATGTGAATCCTACACCTTGTAGTCGGGAAACATCCTTTACCACTTTGCCTTAAGTAACATTTTCTACACACTGATTTACACACGTATGATTCATTCTCTCTGTGTGTATGTGTGATGGATTTTGAAAATGTGTAAACTTTTGCTTTACGAGCAGTGATTAATGGAGTTTAAATGCGGACTGTAACATCTGCTTCTGTAAAGCAAGCATTCATGCCATTGGGCATTCTAGCTGTTAGATAAGATGTTTGTTGCTGGTAAGGTATACTAATGCAGAACAAGCATGTTATTGATCAACACAAGTACTGTACCAGTGATGTGCATGTTTTCAGTAGAAGAAATTAATGATAGTAAACCTGGAAAGGTTCAATGGCTCCACAGATTTAGAAGTATGTATACCATGTCATGGAAAGAAAGGTTCCTGGGAGAATTTGACCTGTATTAAATAGAACTGTTATCTACGTTCCAAGACTGAGATCTAATTACATGGTACTCTTATGGGCAGATTTACAAGCCCCTTGCGTCATCTTTATGACACTGTTGTGTCACTTCTGTGACGCAGCGACGTCGTAAACCATGCGCCTCCATGCGACAGATTTACAACGTGACGCATCTAGTGAGATGCGTCACGTTGTAAAGCCCTGCGCTACATTATACCTGCGTCAGGTATAATGTATGCAGGGTGGGCGTTCCGTCGCAAGGAAGCCCCGTAAAACTGACGCCGTGAAATCTACAAGATTTCACTGAGTCACTTTTACGTCCATGCTGCGTCGAAACCTTACGCCTGCCGCTTACACTTCGAGAACGAATGCTGGATTTTGACCCGGACAGGGTTGGACCAATGCTTGTATAAACTTACAAGTTTGATATCTTGCCTCTTGATGCGTTTATCATGACGATTCTTTCAGCTGCCTGACTTCGTTTCTAATGACCATTTGGCTTTTCGTTGTCGCCTGGACGTATTAAGAAATCTATATATAATTTCTGACCATTAACATTGAAAAAAACCTGATCGTTCGCTATTACTCTTACAACATATAAGTATCATTCTTAAAGAGAAAATTTAAAGTGAAGAAAAATGTTTCTTTGAAACATTGCTTTTATGTTTTTCTCTATTTTAAATTAAGCCAATTAAGTCCTAATGTTTTATGAAGCATATTTCTTCACTTTAAATTCATTACATTTGAAGAAATGACTGTATGCTCCTGTTATAAATCGGGCACCATGTCTACAGCCCACCAGGAGTAATATGCCTGCTGTTTGTAAAGACACTTTGATATGGGAGAAAATTAACACGGTGAGTTTTATGTTATGCATATAAATATAAAGTTAACAGTTGAATTTCCTCCCATTTCAAAGTGTTGCATTTACACACCATAGGCATCTTGCTCTTAGTGGCTGGTAAACCGGCTGCCATATTGATAACTGAAAAATACAGCCATTTTCTTTTTAAATGGGAGACATTAAAAGTACAGAAAAATGTTCCATCAAGTGCAGAGAAATGTTATTATGAACATTTCTGCACAACAATTTTATGCCCTTTAAACTTCTCCCATTTAAAAAAAATGGTTGTATGTTTATTTTGTACATGTAACTCTGCCACATATGGCAAAAGGTATGTCCTGTGCCACAGGCACATATGACACAGGCTCTCAGTCACCCATACACATATATCCCATTCATTCACACACATGTTCAAGCATCCCCACAGACCATGCACTCACTGACACACATGGCAGCCCCACCAAACCATAGTATCGGGCTCAACGGACATTAGGTTTAAAGTCAATGAAGCAGGGCTAGGGGATGTCTAGTAACAATGCACGAGTTACTTGGCCATTGGCCATCAGTAGCTCACAATGGTTTTCACTGATCTGAAGTAGCTCTAATTACAGAAAAAAGGTTGGAGACCCCTGCTCTAGGTTAAGCAGACTGAACTGCTGTAGAAGTGAGACTAGCTTTCCCTCTGGAAGTCTCAGATGAAAGAGTAGTGACATTTTGACTGATTTTCTCGATTTTTCCTGAAAGAGCAAGCAAATGACACACACATAGGTAAATCCTGTTGATTTGGCTGAACAAATGTTGGGTTGGCCACTATCTTGAAAACTTCCTTTTTTCCGTTTTTTTTGCATTAAGAAATTGCTGAGTTAAATATTTTTGTTTATCCATCAGACAAAGCTTTTTATTTAATCTATCAGTTTCTAAATAGGAGGTCCTCCATAATCTTTCAATTTTTGTACATTTTATTTTGGCCTCATGTAGTTACGTGGGGATACAAGATGGGCACTGTGATAATCCTTGTTAGGCCCTCTTACGAGACCTTGTATTTTGCTTTGCCATCTTTAATGTTGTTTACATTTGTAATTTTGTGACTGTGTACTCGATGGTTGACTTACTGGGAAGGGTACGAGCAGGATTGGTTCACTGGTAAAAATTATTTCTGAGGCCATTAGTCTGATCTCTATATTATGAAACAGTATGACAAAGGAATTAGGCTTGGCTTATTTATCGTAAAATGAATTTGTTAAAGCCAGTAGTCTTTCAAAGGAGGATTGTTAATACACTGTGTTACAGGCTGTAGAGAGGTAATTTGTTACATGAAATCTCACATTTTCATAGTAGGCAAGCATTTTTGGTGTTTGTCATACCTTGGGACAAATCCTGGTGGTAGAAGGTTTTCAAAGACCTTGTTAGGCTCTTTTAAAAGGGGTTGTATATTGTTTTGCCAACTGTAATTGTTTACATATTTATAAGTTTTTAATTGCACAAATGATGGTTGCTAGCAAATTCACACTCCAGTAGGCCTGTGTTGGTTATGGTGTCAAGCCAATTTTGAAAACTGTAGGCCTTATTGATTCATTGTGAAAAGAGATGTCAAATTTCATAGGTTTGATCTGATTATTATGAAAAGTTTTGAGAAAGCAAGTAGGACTGACTGACGTATTATGAAACATATGTGTTAAAGGCAATATGCTTTTAATAGTGGTTGTTATTACGCTATGGTCAAAGCCTGTGGGCAGGGATTGGGCCAGATGTACGACCCTTTCTAGCGGTCGCAAATGGAAAATCCGCCCGTTTGCGACCGCTAAATAGGGTTGTTGTATGTACAGACCCTATTTTGCGAGTCGGTAACCTATTATGGCCTCGCAAAATAGAGTTTGCGAATCGCTATTAGGAAGGGGCATGCCAAGGGCGTCCCTTTCTAATAGCGAGTCGCACTGGTATGTACAATTGTTTTGCGATCGTAAATGCGGTCGCAAAACAATTGTAGTTACCATCTACTCCAGGTAGGTGGTAAATCAGTCGCAAATGGGAAGTGGGTCCCCAGGAGACCCCTTCAATTTGTGTTGGGCAGCGACCACTGCCTACTCTTAAAAAATGAAACAGAAACATTTCATTTTTCTTTTTTAAATGCATCCCGGGCTGCAACGGGCTGCATTTTTTTAAAAAACTGCTTTATTCAAAAGCAGTCACAGACATGGTGATCTGCTGTCCCCAGCAGGCCACCATCCCTGTGAATTCTGGTCATTCCCAATGGGTCGCAAATTGTGACCTGCCTCATTAATATTGATGAGGCAGGTCATTTGCGACCCCATTGGGAATCGCTAAATGTGTCTGAGACATATAAGGTGCATTCCGTTTTGTGAGTGACAAAAATCGCAATCTGCGACCCGGAAAACGGATTGGTCATACACCTGACCCATTGTGTTAAGTGAAATCTCACAGATTACCATAGTAGGCAAGGGTTTGGCATTAGTGAACTACAGAGAAAAACATGGGGCCAAAAGATTTGCAATGTGATAATTCTTGTTAGGGATTTTAAATGGTTTTGACATTTTGAGATTTTATTACAGTAGGTCTCAGTTGGTTATGATGGCAAGCCAATGATAAAGGCTATAGGAAACCTAAAGTCAGATGCCATTGTTATGATTAGTTTTTATAAAAGTTCCGACAAAGGTAAGAGGCCTCATGTATTTATTGTGAAGCTCATATGTCAAAGCCAATAAGCCTTTAAGGGTGGATTTGTATTGTATTGTTATAAGCCGCGAGACGACTTTGTTACATGAAAACTCACAGATTATCTTTGTAGGCAAATTATTTGATGTTGATTACTCCTCTGACAAACCGAAGGTGGTAGAAGATTTGCGCTATATTAATTCTTGATAGACTCTCTTCGGAAGGTCTGACAGGCTTACTTGTGTGTCAGGATCTTGCAATAAAAACATTGGAAATAATATGAGGAGAAGGGAAGAAATCAGATAAAAAATGATGCCACTCACATGGCAATACAGCTAATAGAATAGAGCCAATGGCTGAAGCACTCCACTTGCATCCATGATAACATTCAGCATGGGGCAATGGGCAGTCAGTGTAGACATTGGTTTTATTGCTGCATGATTGAAGGCATTTTTTTATCATGTGCACATCCACCTCAAAATGAGTGTGCTTCAATCCTCCAGTTTTGTTTATTTTTTTCCTCTTATTTCTTTCCTTCTCATCTTTAAATTGTCATTATTTTTAGGGCATACTGCAGCTTCCCAGCCAGGGCTACTGGGCTGCTTGCTTGCCATTTATTTAATCTGCAGTGGTTCGCATCCCACAAGGCCATAGCCTCTAGACCAGACCACCATCATTGAATGGTGTTGTCCATAGTGCTACTGTTTTACAATTCCAAGATGGCCAACATACTGGTTCTAAACATAACGGCCTTGCTGAAACTTCAGAACAATGAAATAGCATGTACAGCACCTTTGCAAAATGGCCACCCTCTGCTATATGAATTTCTATATGTTATTGCAAACATGTCTGCCATGCTTAGGGAGCAGCATGTTTTATTTTTTTATTTTTTTCCTTTCATAAATCTTACATATTTTGTTGAGTTTATGTTCGAGTTTATTGTGGTTGTGTAAGTGGAATGAATGCAAGAAGGCATCAGCGGGTAGATGTATGGATGCATGAGCGCTAAGATGAATGACATAGTGTATGCCTGCTGGCTTACTGAATGCCTAAACCCATCATTGACTGATGAGACACTTTTAAAAGCAATCCCTATTGGCATTGCCAGGGCTTGATCATCATATCATCAAACATTTTAAAAACTTCCCAGTTTACAATACAATTGAACATCATTGCTGTTCAACACATACATTAACATTTCCTGGACCCTATGAATCTGGAGTATTCTAAAAATGGATAACAAGCCTCTTCAAGGTTTAATTAATGGTCCATAGAATAACAACACGTCCATTAGGGATTGCATTGCCTGGCAAATTGGGGTAGTTAAATCTATCTTTGCTCATTTATTCCAAATACTTATTTTTCCCACAGGGGTAGCTGACCAAATCCTAAGTTCAACATCCATTACTATCTGAGCACATTATTTAGAGTTAACTAAACTAAACTAAACTAAATCAAAATCTACTTCACAACTCTCCTGCTTTATCATATACTTAACCCGTTCTTCCAAACTAGCTGACTCAGTGTTACTATCATTTCCTCTCTGGATAAATTAAGCCTCTGTGATATTATACTTAAGTGCCAACTGACACTATTGTTCTTATTATCTAGGTACTCCATTATAATATATATATATTATAGTATAGTATATTATAGTACCTACTTTCACTTTATAAATCCTGTAAGAAACTGAGTTATTGGTTGAGGGTGTGGAAACTGAGTGGGAGAGTGTAAGGAATTGGACTATTAGTTGAGGGCGTGAGAACAAACCTCGAATAATAACCACACTCCTAGTCAGTGTGAGACACAAAAGTCACTAAATTAACCTGTGCTTAGCCTTTTAGTAGCTTGGCACAAAGCAGTCAGGCTCAATTTAGAGGCACTGTGTAAAGTATTTATGCAGCACACAAACAGTAATAAAGTATAAACACAACACAAGAAAAAATCCCACATCAATTTAGAAATGCAGAGTACAATGTAATAAATAAAATGACACCACAATAAATTAAATCCAATCAGTAGACCGAAGGTATGAATTTCTTATGTTTTTAGTGAAATCCAGCGCCTAAAAGATCAAAGCACCAACCGCTGGTA
Organism: Calotriton arnoldi; assembly: GCA_963921515.1. Lineage (NCBI taxonomy): Eukaryota > Metazoa > Chordata > Amphibia > Caudata > Salamandridae > Calotriton > Calotriton arnoldi. The sequence goes on along the minus strand of CAWUFW010009616.1, from coordinate 473,565 downwards.
TCTGGTCACGTGAGATCGGAGCAAAGTGAAAATATAAGGCCGATCACAAAGGAGCATGGGTCAGATACACAAGGTGGTTTGGGATAGGTCTTGGCTTACCTTCGGGCTTATAAGAAATTCTGAAGAAAAGTCCAGGAGAATGTATAGTTCAGTGGGGCAAGGAAGCAGGTCATGTCCGAAGAGGAGGCGTCGATGCAAGGAGCCACTAAGCAAGGTCTCGATGAAACCATCAATGATGGCAGGGAAACCTCCGAGCGGGAAAAGCAGGATTTCCAGGCCAAGGAGGTCGTCATCGTCGATCGGAATTCTCAAACCCGGTGAAGATTTTTACCTTCGGACGTGGACAACTTTTTGGAAGTTGAAAACCTCCAATGGAACAAAGGTGCAGGCTGTAGATGTAGAGGGTTCCATGAGGTTGGATACCGTTGCTGAGAGGTCCCACAGGAACAAGATTTGCTGCTGCATGGAAGAATGTAGTAGTAGCTACTGCAAAGTTAGGCCGACTGGCGAAGCATCTTGGGCAGATCGTCTGGCAGGTAGGTCCCGGACTCCTGTTGGTTCTTCAAGCACCTTTTGGTGAAAATTCCTAACTTTTAGGTTGAGGCAGGAGCAGCATATTTAACACGACTGTCGAGGGTCCAGAAGTTGGTTGGTACCTCATGTGGGGTTAGGACTCGTTCCAGCAGATGCCAGGTACATCGTTCAAGATCTCTGGAGCTTGTTATGTCCCTGTGGCTCACTCAGGCCAGCCAACTAGTCCTTGGGGTCACTCAAGGTAGTCCTGGAGTCAAGCAGCAAGGTAGGCCTCAAGCAGCAGGGCATTCCTCTGTGGGTCCAGGAGGTCCTTCTGAAGTTTTTCACAGGTTCAGGAGTGTACTAAAGAGGTGTTCTGAGGGTCCCATATCTATACATGGTGCCAGCCTTTGAAATGGGGGAATCATCTAGGCTAACCCAACATCTGGTTCTGGAAAGGTCCTTTATGTGTGTGCTAGAGGTACCCCTTTGATGTGTAAGCGGGGCAGGGAACATCTCCTCCCCAGCCATCCTGGCAGGATGGGCCATCCTGCCAACATCTAGTCCCCTTTGTTACACTGTCTGGAAGGAATACACAAACCCCATCAGCAGAGCAGTACACAGCCATGCGACCCAGGACAATGGCAGCAGGAACCAAATAGCTGGGACAAGAAAATGTCAACTTTCTAAACGTGGCACTTTCAGAAATGTGACTTAATATCCAACTTTACCATTAAAGAGTATTTTTAATTACAACTCATTTGACTCCAAACATGACGTTTCTACCTGTTCCCAATCAAAAGCTAGCACTTAATAAAGGTAATCCAATGTTATCCTCTGGGGTGGGGGAGGGGTGGGTAGGCCTTACATTAGTGAAAAACAACTTTAGGAGTTTATCACTACCAGGACATGTAAAACCTAAAAACACATGTCCTACTTTTTAAATACAGTGCACCCTGCCCTATGGGATGTCTAGAGCCTACCTTAGGGGTGACTTATATGTGTTAAAAAGAAAGGTTTGGGCCGGGCAAAAGGTTTATTTTGCCAGGTCGACTTGGCAGTTTAAAACTGCACTACAGGCTGCAGTGGCAGGCCGGAGACATGTTTTAAAGTGCTACTTTAGTGGGTGGCACAATGAGTGCTGCAGGCCCACTGGTAGCATTAAATTCACAGGCCCTGTGTACATGTAGTACATCTTTAACAGGGGGTTACTAGTGAAATAAATGTGTCAATAAGGTGTAGGCCAATTTACCAAGTTTAAGGGAGAGAGTACAAGCACTTTAGCACTGGTTAGCAGTGGTAAAGTGCAGAGTCCAAATGCCAACAAAAACGAATTTCAGAAGTCCTCTTCATTTCTGCTTGTTCATTGTGGTAGATATACCACCCATTCCTTTCAAACATTGGTCGTGCTGTAATCCATTTTCTACTTTGCAGGACATTCATAATCAGTACCAAAAATGCCTAGTCTTCTTCATTCTAGGAGTCAAAATATTTTCTTAAGGTTATATAATATCAATGTACTATGTTATTGCCATCTTTGCTTTTTAATTATGAACTATCAGTCTGGCTTTTTCCAAGTTGAAGGGTTCTCATATTTAACACTTTTCTCAACTTTGGAATCTCACTATTTTGTTCAGTATCATTATTCTGTTTATTATGATCCTTGACAATACTGAAAAAGTTTGCCTCAGCTCACCAATAAAAGCATTCTGCACATCTGTAATTTAACTAGGATCCCCTTCCTTCAAAACCTCAATCCTACAAACGTTACAACAACGTTGAGCTTTTACTGAGAAATAAATCCTATTCATGGTTTTTATCTTCAATACATCTCCTGCATTGAGATCTTGTAATTTTTCTTACTAAAGATTTTCAATAGACATTGCTCATTAAGAAAATGTCTTCCACTGTCATGTTAATTACAAATGCGAAAAACAAGAGAGCCCTTTTTAAAATCTGTTCAGTTACACACATTGATACTTAATATTCATTGATAAAATGATTTTCTGATGTTATTGATGTGATCCTTGCATTAAAATCACCTAATAATAACATTGTAATAGCCTAGTAGTCATCCTCTATTTCTTTTAACAGAATCTCTACTGAATCCAAATAATCACTGGATTCACACCCTGCAGAATATATATTCAATAAACACATCACCAGCCCTTCCCTATGGAAGCCTCTGACACTAACTTCCTAGTAGAATGCACCTGTTGGAATCTTGGAATGCTCTGTAGTAACATTGGCAGAAATTTATGATAGGACAACATATTCTTGTAGCCTCGATTTTTAATGATCTTGAGCTCATGATCATTTACCCCCTGCTTTGGGGCCTTTATTATCCTTTATTGCATTAGTTCTGAAAGCAATATAATCAGTGTTAACTATTCACCTACCAGGAGGCACACTGTCTCTGACTTTAAACTTCTGGTGCTATTGCTTCTGCAATCCAATTCCAATTTACGTTTTCAACATATCCATTAATACCTTGCATTTGTATTACTCTCACCCTACTTTTTTAGTCTCTGTGATCTGATGGAACACTCTTATTTCTCACATTAAGGACACACCCATCTCAAATCTCCTGATTGCATCTGCTGAGTTTAAAATTTCATCCATTAAGACATTCAAATCGAAGTGAACCCTCGCTTTATTCCATACTTTAGTACTCAACTCTTCACTTGGGAAGCATTCCACAGCTATATCTTTTAAAATAATACCCCATCTATTAATCATTGTATGCAATATATTCAAAAGTCTCTTGTGATTCATACAGTCATAATCCGTATCTGTTGCAAATCATCTTCAAATAGAAAAACATTTGAACCAGTGTTTCCTTTACAAATATTGTCTTCAACGAGTGTAGGTAACTGAAAAATTGACCTGTCAACATTAGACATCCCTTGATCCCTTTGCCTAGTTCTGTTATTTGATGGTTCCTGATAATGTTTACCTTTTATAACTGAAAATGAAGGTCCAAAATTTGTGTATGCTGATCGATGTATCCTCTTTCTGTACTGTAATAGCCATTTCCTTTGACCTTTACCCTTTGACGAACATCCCTCCACATCCCCCCAACAGTCTTTATTAGTTTCATTTGGAGTAAATGAGGCAGCTTGAGGATTTAACAGTTCTTGTGGTGTAACTTAGGAGGATGCATCAAGGTTTATCACTTCGTAAAATCAAGATTTACATGGGTCTTTTTTAGGAATTTTCTTTACTGATTTCTACTTCTGCTCAGTTGAAATTTGCTTTCTTACACTGCTTGGCTAAATTGAAGAACACGTGACATCATAGCCTGCTTTTTCTTATTTGAAAGATTTTTTTAGTAAAATTCGCATTGATCTCCTTCCATTTTGTGGTTTCCTGTTCTCCACATCCAAATCAACATCTAATATTCACCAGTATCCTTATTTCCTTAATTTTAATTTGTCTGTGTCCTGGCATCATCACCTACCATTTCCAACTGGATTTTATCTTTTTGTGGCAGCTCACTTCTTGTCTATACAGTTCACATTCTATCCTTTTTGTCTTTGCGTTGTTATGCCTTGGTTTAAGTCTTCGTCTATGCTAAGTTGTGAAATTTATTTTTCAACCTTTAGTTGGATGACCTGCACTCTACTTGGAGCCTTGCATTTTTCACCTTCAGATTTTTAGTTTGTCAGGAACCTCCCGATCACTGATATCCTTCTCATCTTTACAAAACACTAGTGCTTAAGGGATTTGGGCAAGTGCGTCTCCCCTATGAATAGATTTAGTATAAAATCTCATCCACAAAAGCAGAATAGGCCCCTGAATGTATTAAATTGCAGTAAGCACCCGGGATCCCAAAGCTGGTTCATTAACATATTGAGCTGCTTCATTGGGAGACATATTGACCCCAAAGCAAGGAATTGGCGAATATTCATCAACATTGCTCCTGGATACATCTGAGAATGTTAGAAGAGGTCAGGGGAGAGTGCATTTCTGGTTTTGAATTGTATCTCTCCCCTTACTATACTCTTAATAGGAATCTGAAGTAGCAAACTGCTGCTTCTCTGAAAATGTTCCAGTATAGCTTGAATAATTGATCACAAAAGAATAACCCCCCTAAATAAATACATACACAATGCTATCTCCAAAATATGCTTAAACGTTGAGTTATTTTTAATACAGAGGGATGTGTAGTTAGGTAACATTTAGATTGCACAGTTGATCTACCCTTTATCTGATTAAATAATGGGACCTTTTTCCCTTTGCCCCAATCCCATCCTGAATTTTTCTTGGATATATGTGAATTTGGCCCACTACTGCTATATTTTTTACAGTACTTTCAAGCACTTTTGTTACTGCTTCTACCATGGTTTGACCCTCTTCAATCTCAGTCAGCTGTCTTTCTGTATAACCCGTGCATGAGGCTTCCTCTGCCTAGAGATCTTTAATGATTCAACCTTCTCTTTTGTGTTTTGAGCAATCAGCACATCAATACCCCATCTGTTGCTCTTTCATGGCTCATTTGTAATATACATTTAAAATCATCCTCCATCTTTTGGAAATTCTATTTCTTTAGTTTGTTCATCCAGGCTGGTTCAAATAGTCTATTTTGTGAGTTCTTCATTAATTGTTTTGACATAGAATGCTTTCTCGATCTACTTTTAATGATCCACGACTGTAGGGATCTAATACTTCTATCACTTGCTTTTGCCTCTTCATACAATTGTATCTCAGTAGCTTCTTTTTAGGTTCCTTCCAGGGTAATGGCTGTCAGAATAATCAGAACATACCCTGACAGGGTTGTCTCTCCTTTTTCTGTCATTTTAGTTGAGGGTTTTTAAACATATTACACTCCCACTTAGGCTAAATATTGTAAGTGTTGCAAGGTGGAATATTATGTGGTGTGGCTGGGAAGCCTTACCATGCAATATACTCATGTCACACAGAGATGATCCATGGATACAACAACAATAATCCTTAGTTCAGTCCTGGAAGTGTGGCAAAGAGCCATCAGGCATTACTAGAGGAACATGTATAAAGTAATTTACAGTACCCTTATGGTGCATAAGTAATGGAGATGACTCGAAAGAAATCCAACACCAATTTATAAAAATAGAGTGTATTTTATGTAAATATAGACACCAAAATGAACTTTGTATCATACATACACCCGGAGTTGTTGATTTTTAAAGCATTTAAAAATAAATACAGTAAGACTGTCAAACTCGTCCCATTGAAGTTAATGGGGGAAACAGAGGTGACACTCAGTCACTTGCAGGGTGATTTCCAACAACTCCTCTTGTGGATAGATCAAGTTCCAACAATGTTTAGTTAGTTACCTTGCCCAGGGAGTCTTGGTGCAGAGGTGACTTGGCTGTCCTTGGTACTGAACGGGATCCGCAGGAGCTATCAAACTTGTAGCACTTGACAAATCCCCACTTGGAGATGGAGTTCCACTCTACCCACGGAAAGGAGAGGCCTTATGGGTCCTAGGACCCGGGTTCAACAGCTAGATTTCTTCTACCTTGCTCGGCGGCTCCGGGTGCAGATTTAGCTGGCAGCTGTCAATCACCGGGGCAGGTCACCCCAAAGATGCTTTACCACACACTTGACGACACAACCTTCAGAATGCAGGGGCACAGCAGTGGTCTCATTGCCGATGTCGGTCATTGTTGCTGGGAGTTCCTCTTGGGCTGGTGAAGTCACTTCAGGGGTTGGTTACCGGGTTGGTGACCAACAAACCTTGGCTGCGCCAAAGGTAATCCCTGGGTACTTCGGCAGCTGGATGGTGACAGGAATGGAGTAGGGGCTTAAAACTTTGTGAGAGCTTAGCTACTGCTTCGGGCTTGCAGGACCCCACATCTCTTTGGGCTCACTCTTGACAGGCCCAGCGGGTCACAATTCTTGTCACACAGCACAATGATTTTCCTGCAGCTTGCAGGGGACTTGCCCACCAATCCAAGGGAGTCTGCTTCGGTTTCTGGTGTCCACTGGAGTCCCTCTTGTTGGAAGCAATAAGCTTATGCCTTGGACACAAGTCAAACTCATGGTTCCAGAATTTTGTCTCTTCAGGGCACTTAAGTGTCCTATCTTCGCACTGTGGCAGAGCCCTAAGTCCTGTTGTCGGTGATGGCGTCTTCTTTGTGCCTCTTCCCGGATTCAAAGTCAGAACTGAGGTTCTGGTGTCAGGAGAGTCCCTTAAATCCTAGTTTAGGGGGGTTGAGTGTGAGGGACACTGGCCAATGAGCTACTGGTCCCTGCGGCTAACCCGCCCCTGTAGTGACAACATCCTGAGGGTTTACATCACTGTGCTACCCAGAATACTCTATTTCAGAGTCTCCCAAAATGGCAGTCCCCTTCCTCGGCGGTAAAGACCTCCTTGCTCACCCTAATGGAGTGGCTAGCCTTTTAGAGGTGTACGCCTTCTGCATACCTAATCCTCCTGCCTTCCTGCAAGCCAAGCTGCTTCAGGGGCGGAATGGGCAGAAAGGGCTTTGTCCTCAAGTGGGGGACAAGTGCACTATCACATCATGGGCGGTGAAGCCTTTGAGGCTCACAGCCTTGATTGCTGTCAAACTATCCATCCTGGAAGGGAGGAGGTGTGACCTCCTTCCTGCTCAGGCCTTTTCTCCGTCCTGTTGAAGTGACAGCACAACACACCAAGAGGGCAGACTCTTGTCTTGGCAGCAAACGGCTCGGGAAGCCCACCAAGGCACTGGAGCACTAAATCTTAGGTGGGCACCCACTCAGAGTGTCACCTACGTGCATGCCAGCTCACCCTCGACACAAGAATTCTGTTGGGGTGAAAAGCTTGGTGTTTGAGGCCAAACACATCACAATTAGGTGGTACCAGAATGGAGCTGGCTTTCTCAAGTTTGCTCTGTAGCCAGCCCATGTTATCTTACGGACCGCTGGTTACTTACAGTAAACCTTGCTTTACAGGGTTACTGTAGAGATATATATGTACAAACATATATATCTACACCATTAATATAATGCACCTGCATCCTAGGCTATATGAGGCCTACCTTTGAGGTGACTTATATGAAGGCAGCAACAGGGACACTACGGCACATGGTGTGTGCAGGGTCTCTCTAAAGCAGTCAGGCTGCTCGTACAGGCTGCAGTGGCAGACCTGCAGATACACTTTTACTTCGGTCACACAGGGTGACACAATACAGTGCTGCAGACCTGGTGACCTCTTTACCACCCTTGCCCTGGTTACCACTGGTACCATCTGCTAGGGACATATAAGGGGAAAAGTACCTTGCCAATTGGGTGTATTTTTAGGGGAAAGAGCACTGGGACTAGGACCATGGTTAGCATGGCCCAGTGCACTATCCGAGTCAAAAATCAGCATCTATCAGTTCTAATGGAGGTAAAAAGTGAGTGCCATCTGCAAAAAAGCCCAGTTTCCAACCGTAAGACTGTATAAAATTATATTTGGTTTCTTATCACAATGAAGATCAGAAACAATTTCCAACCAGGATAGCTCCTGTAATAAATTTCAGGGTCCACTCAGTGAAAACACTTCAGCTTTCTTTCAGTAGTTCTTGAAACTAAATGGCTTCAGATCAAATCAATGAGCCACTATTCATGAAGGACACAGAGTTCAACAGAATCTCCTCAAATAGCTGAATTAAAGCAACATCCAGGAAACCATTCACCTCACCTTGTCCCACACTCCGCCAAGCACATCCGGTACACCTGGAAATCTCATTGACCTCACTGCTCTCCCAACCCATCTTCCAGATCCCCAGCAAAACCAGATGAGCACATGGAGCGAGGCGAGTCAGAATGGGACTGGTTCAGTGAGCGGGCTAACTGCTTGAAGGTGTGACCAGAGATCGCACCAGTCATGGCCTGGGCAACTTCAGGCAACTACGAAAAGCTGGGATTTCCATGCACATGAGCATGCTGATGAGGTGAGAGAGAGTGGCACAAGCATGCTCAGCTGCTTCCATGATCAATGGGCCCAGGCTATCGCTGTAACTCCACAGGTAAATCCATGCACATCATAGCTTAAAAACACAAAGGGTCTGATTACAAGTTGGGCAGATCTGCATTCCTGGGGGAATGACTGAGTATTGCTAGCCTGGAGTTACTGCACCAAGTTTTTCCAGGATCAGGAGTACTAGGTCCAGTTTTACCATCCGGATGTCCACCCAGTAAAACCACAGGAGGCTCTGTTGCAAGCCCAACCACATCCTAAGGCATGGGGGAGCAAAGAACAGTCCCCCTGCCAGCCCACAGACTCTTCTACCCTTGAAGCACTCTCCTCATCACCTCTCACCCTCTTCATTATAGGCTTTCTCCACTTCCATTTGCCACCTAGCAAGTTTTCCTGATAATACCCCATTATGTTAGTATTAACTTGTAATAGAAGATTTATGTGCAAGCATACCATCTGGAATGTTACTTCTGGACGCACAGTATGCCCACATCTAAATGGGTGCAATCAAGGCACAAGTCCTAAAAAAGAACTGGGAGGACTAATCAAGTTAGGCAGCATGAAAGTGCCATCACGGCCCAAGACCTCAAGTGACATCACAAGAAGTGACATAAGATCTTAAGACTTCCAACATATGCTTCGCAGGTCTATCATGAGTACATTTGAGTGCATGATGAGATTTAACAAATGAAAGCTAATCAGTACTTAAGTCTGTGACTTGAGTTCCCCGCCTGAAAGAACTAACAGCTCAAATGTGGATGGCATTTGGTGACTATCTAACTACAGTAGACAATCCACTAAGTGCTGCAAGCTAGGCATACTAAACGTGGCACCAAGAACCAAGCTCAGTTTGTGCATTGCATTAAAAATGCTATAAACTATAATTGTGCATATCAAAGTATAAAATGTATTAACCTACCTAGCATACCACCATTGTGTACACTGACAATTTTAGCCCACTTTGACCATTATCAAAAAAATGCAAGTTGACCACTGCATTTGGTATTCCAGCCCACTCCAGCAGGTATACTATTCCATCAATCTAAGCCATAGGGTGCACATGGCAATTGACTGCCAAGTGGCTTCCGCCTGCCACCCATGCTCCACCTTCATGCTCCAAGAATTAAAGACGTAGGGTCCGATTCACAAAAGTAATGTGAGACAAAATCCTAACTTTACGACTTTCGGTATTCACAAAAGGCATTTAGGAGTAGTAAAGTTAGGATTCCTAACTTTACTACTTCTAAACTGAGACAAAATCCTAACTTTCCGACTTTCAGTATTCACAAAAGGCATTTAGGAGTACTTCTCCTAAACTGTGACAAAATCCTAACTTTACGACTTTCGGTATTCACAAAGGGCATTTAGGAGTAGTAAAGTTAGGATTCCTAACTTTACTACTCATAAATGCACTTTCTGAATACCGTAAGTCGTAAAGATAGGATTTTGTCTCAGATTACTTTTGTGAATCGGGCCCAAAGTGTTAATCTATAGTGTAAAACAGTAGAAATAAAAAGATGTCACGACTCATAAAGTAGCATAGAAAGTTAATGTGTTTTCTGCAAAGCGCATCCTGTTACATGCAGATGAGAGATTTTTATTTTATGCAGATAGGTAAGTGCTTTTAACACTAAGATCTTATTGTTACTTACAGTTAATAAATTGCAGTTCAAATACAAAGCACAATGAGCTATGAACCGGCATCCAGGACCTGCATGCATACTGCAAAACATGGGTTTAGTCAAGGCCTCTGCCACTGGATTTGTGTGATTCCCCAGCTACAGTGTTTTCCACATAATTATGGATTTGCCACACTTCCACATAATCCATCATCTGCTGCATAATCTGCAGATTTTAACAAAAAACGGTTTCTAGAGTATTATAAATGTGGCACCATGTGTCATTGCACAGTGGAAGGCCCTTTGCAATGTTTGACTGGTCATCTTTCAGTTGTTTATTGTTGTATTTGGGTATTAAACTGCTACTAATAAGGTGGAATATTTTCCCAGACAATGTTAACAGTGTTAAAATGACAAAAGAATGAATCAATGCTAATGCAATCACAAGATGAGCCACATTACTCTGCATAATTTGCATTTTCTTACAGTATAATTTAGTCAACCCTGGACCTCCTCTGCCACATGATTCCAGTGGCCCTGGTTTAGACCTTATTGTTTTTCTTAATCCGTTCCTATAATAAACCTGCTAAAAAGGGTTCTTTGGGTAGTAATACAGTCGTTTAGCACAGCCAACCCCAAGCACTGTGTTACATGTGAAGTCCTGACTTTGTTTCTCCTGGCCATGCACTCTTAACATGTAATGCCTACTGGTAAGGGCGGTATGTAATTTCGACACCTTGTAACCCTCATTGCCTTATGTAAAGCACCCTGTACATTGATTTAAACACTTGATGATTTATTGTCAATGCATAATGTGTGTGTGATGTAAAGCGTTCTGACATCCTAAAATGGGAAGTGTAGCGCTATAAAAGACTAAAATTATATAAATAGTGATACTAAAATTGTTATTCGTGTGAATACTCATACAGACTGATATATCTGACATCCCCACAGTGCATGCATATCAGTTATAAACAGGGGCTGGATACAAAATGAAAAACATGTCTCCAGATGTAGTTTCTGTTCAGTACTTGTAAAGGGGTAAATTGTGGGCCTTTCTTTCCCTCCATTGCATAGGCATCTAAGTGTTAGGCCCCAGATAGCCACCAGCCAGGTTCCTACTAGAACAAAAGGAGGGCTGATGGCTCCTTAAACTGGGCCTTTGTTATGGGCCAAGCTGGAGTCTCTGATAAGAAAGCCCGCCTGCACTTTGCTGCTTTGAACGTAAAGCAGACAACATGTATGTGCTGCTGAATGTGTACCAGTGTCAGCAAATTACACCAGGATGCATTCAGCATGTTTCACTGGGACCAACTATGTGGCAGTGAGGACGGTTGGACCTCGGGCGGGCTGCGGGCTGGTGAGGTCGTGTGAGAGTAAGACTTCCTGAGTCGTCGCAATGACTCAATTAGAGTCTCGACTCTCTGACTCCCCTTGTGGTGGTGCCGGTCGTTATGAATCCTGTGAGCTGCGGGCCTTGGGCAAACCACTAACAAAAGCAACAAGTAAAGTAAGATAAGATTATCTGTTTTTGGAGTTGACACAAGATTTTCAAATGCCCTGCAAAACTTCAGAAATGATTGTTAAAGAGCACTCATTTCTGGTTCAACCCTTCTTGCGGTCTAGCCATCGTTTAGGTCATGTGAATAACACATTAATTTTCATTGTTTTATGTCGAACAATGCATTCATGTAGCCACAGCATGTGCATGCCGGTCAGTGATGGTGGACTGGCCAACAATACATTGTCTGTTTTGAACACAACCAGTACCAGAATGGCCATACCAGGCATCGGGCAACGGGCAGGCATTTCCCGAGAGGCTGTAAGGGTGGGGGGCAGGTTTTGTTACTGGGGACCGGTTTTGTAGCAGTGCAGCAGTTTTTAAAGCACTGCAAAGTTCCTTGTACATTCAGCAGTTTTCGGGCAACAATAAAAGTGTCAAGTAAACTCTGGTGTTTTATTAATGTACCTGCTGGAGAGAGATGGGAGTTTTGTCTAGTGGCAGTTTTCACTTATCCTAGGTATCGCAGAGGGTTGATATGCCTGCTGCAAAGAACATGTGCCATGCATATCAAAGAACAATATTTTAAGTGGATAGCTCAGTGGGTTACTGCTATTGTCACAGAGATTCTGGGCCAGATGTACGACCCTTTTATTGCGGTCGCAAACGGGAGATCGGCCCGTTTGCGACCGCAAAAAGGGTCCAGGCATGTACAACGCTATTTTGCGAGTCACTGACTCGCAAAATAGTGTTTGTGACTCTCGCTATTAGGAAGGGACGTCCCTTCCTAATAGCGAGTCTCAATGCCATCTACTATTGTTTTGCGACCGCATTTGCGTTTGCAAAACACTTGCAGTTTACCACCTACTTCAAGTAGGTGGTAAACCACTCGCAACGGAAAGGGGTCCCCAGGGGACCCCTTAACCTTTGTGAGTGTGTGTGAAAATATTTTTAAGAGCAGGCAGTGGTCCCAGGGACCACTGCCTGCCCTTCAAAAATGAAACTGAAATATTTCATTTTTCTTTTTTAAATGATTCCTGTTTTCCTTTAAGGAAAAAAGGCTGCATTTAAAAAAAACTGCTTTATTTAAAAGCAGTCACAGACATGGTGGTCTGCTAACCCCAGCAGGCCACCATCCCTGGGAGTACTAGCCATTCCCAATGGGGTCACAAATTGTGCTTGCCACATGAATATTAATGAAGCATGAAATTTGCGACCCCATTGGGAATCGCAAACAGTTTCTGAGACACTGTTGTACATTCACTTTTGCGAGTCGGTAATTGCGAGTCGCAATTCAAAGCAATTTGTGACTAACAAAAGTGAATGGTCATACATCTGGCCCTCTGTTGTTACTGTGCAGTTCAAGTGTGCTATGAACTGCAATCTAAGAGCTGCATGCAAGCTGCATGGTACAGGTTAGAAAATTATGATTTTTTACCCTGTCTTTCTATCCTGATATTGCTAAGAAAGCTTTGTTTGAGTAGAAATAAAATCTTATTATTAAAGTCAACCCTAACCACTCTATTATGTTCTGAATCCTGAGTTTGTGCTTCTCCAGACCAAGCACTAAAAAGTGCCTACCAGTATGGATGACATGTGAATCCTACACCTTGTAGTCGGGAAACATCCTTTACCACTTTGCCTTAAGTAACATTTTCTACACACTGATTTACACACGTATGATTCATTCTCTCTGTGTGTATGTGTGATGGATTTTGAAAATGTGTAAACTTTTGCTTTACGAGCAGTGATTAATGGAGTTTAAATGCGGACTGTAACATCTGCTTCTGTAAAGCAAGCATTCATGCCATTGGGCATTCTAGCTGTTAGATAAGATGTTTGTTGCTGGTAAGGTATACTAATGCAGAACAAGCATGTTATTGATCAACACAAGTACTGTACCAGTGATGTGCATGTTTTCAGTAGAAGAAATTAATGATAGTAAACCTGGAAAGGTTCAATGGCTCCACAGATTTAGAAGTATGTATACCATGTCATGGAAAGAAAGGTTCCTGGGAGAATTTGACCTGTATTAAATAGAACTGTTATCTACGTTCCAAGACTGAGATCTAATTACATGGTACTCTTATGGGCAGATTTACAAGCCCCTTGCGTCATCTTTATGACACTGTTGTGTCACTTCTGTGACGCAGCGACGTCGTAAACCATGCGCCTCCATGCGACAGATTTACAACGTGACGCATCTAGTGAGATGCGTCACGTTGTAAAGCTCCTGCGCTACATTATACCTGCGTCAGGTATAATGTATGCAGGGTGGGCGTTCCGTCGCAAGGAAGCCCCGTAAAACTGACGCCGTGAAATCTACAAGATTTCACTGAGTCACTTTTACGTCCATGCTGCGTCGAAACCTTACGCCTGCCGCTTACACTTCGAGAACGAATGCTGGATTTTGACCCGGACAGGGTTGGACCAATGCTTGTATAAACTTACAAGTTTGATATCTTGCCTCTTGATGCGTTTATCATGACGATTCTTTCAGCTGCCTGACTTCGTTTCTAATGACCATTTGGCTTTTCGTTGTCGCCTGGACGTATTAAGAAATCTATATATAATTTCTGACCATTAACATTGAAAAAAACCTGATCGTTCGCTATTACTCTTACAACATATAAGTATCATTCTTAAGCCTTAAGAGAAAGTCGTTTTACGCCGAAACACGTGTTGGCTGTGTATTTGTAACATCTCCGTGGCTGTATATCTGCAACATCTACGTGTCAAGACTTTGGAAACTGTCTCTGATTTCTACATTAAACATCTTACTGGTTGCTTTTCACCAGTTTGAACCTTTTTGTGCTGTGCTCTGTTATTTAAATTTCATAGATTGATATCGCTCTTGGATAAACCCTCTAAGATCTACGCCCAAATCTTGATCAGACATCTTGAATGGGCATGGGCATTTGGAGCAGGAATTAACCTAATGGAGCAAGGGGCTTTCTAACAAATTCATTCTACAATTGACCATTGTTTCGACCTATGTGGAGGGGCCAAGAACTTAATGTAAACGGTTGTTAAACTTTGCTGCTGTTTCATCGAATTCCTTTTTGCTTTTGACCATGTAGATCAAGGCATTGTTTAGGAGAAATTGCGTACATGGGGTATACCATTAAAATTGTTATCCATGTTCGAAAAAGTGAACGTAAATAATTGGGTCCAGGTAGATCTAAATGGGACAGGTGTATTATCTGAAAAAAATCTGGCAAAAAAAGGTTGTGTGTGTTAACCACCCCCCCATCTCCCTTCTTTCTAGGCTGTTCATTTCAGATCTGCTAAGTGATTTGAGAAATACAAATCCTTTCTCACCAAAAATTGAGACACTATATGTTAGTTGTCTCATCTACGTAGATGATCTTGTTATAATGGATTATAAGCAAACACAAGGAGAAGATGGATGGAGCGCTGAAACTTTTCAGACACTCACCCCCAGTCACAGATCTAGGTTGAATACATCATCGTTCTTTAGCTCACTTTGCCACCTCAGTTGAGACCCAGCTATATGCAAATCAGTATTGACCCTTTGCCTCATGGGAACAGTTCAGCCCAAACTGCCAAGCCAGATCTTCCCTGAACCAGAAACAAGCATCCTGGGACCGGTTTCGGGGTAACACTCCTCTTCAGCCAGGCTAGCTTAAATCCAGTGGCAAAGTGAGCAAGGGACCCATGTCTGGGCATACCCTGCCAACTTAGAGCAAACAAAGCAAACCCCAGGAGATGATGGACGGAGCACTGAAACGTTTCAGACACTCACCCCAAGTCAAAGATCGAGATTGAATCCGACAACGTTCTTTAGCTCACTTTGCCACCTCAGTTCAGACCCAACTATATGCAAATCAGTCTTGACCCTGTGCCTCATGGGAACAGTCCAGCCCGAACTGCCAAGCCAGGTCTTCCCTGAACCGGAAACAAGCATCCTGGGACCGGTTTCAGAGTAACACCACTCTTCAACCAGGCTAGCTTAAATCCAGTGGCAAAGTGAGCAAGGGATCCACGTCTGGGCATACCCTGCCAACTTAGGGCGAACAAAGCAAACACAAGGAGATGATGGACGGAACGCTGAAACTTTTCAGACACTCACCCCCAGTCACAGATCTAGGTTGAATCCATCATCGTTCTTTAGCTCACTTCGCCACCTCAGTTCAGACTCAGCTATATGCAAATCAGTCTTGACCCTGTGCCTCATGGGAACAGTCCAGCCTGAACTGCCACACCAGGTCTTCCCTAAACCGGAAACTAGCATCCTGGGACCGGTTTCGGGGTAACACCCCTCTTCAGCCAGGCTAGCTTAAATACAGTGGCAAAGTGAGCAAGGGACCCACGTCTGGCATACCCTGCCAACTTAGGGCGGACAAAGCTAACCCAAGGGGATGATGGACGGAGCGCTGAAACTTCTCAGACACTTACCCCAAGTCACAGATCTAAGTTGAGTCCATCATCGTTCTTTAGCTCACTTTGCCACCTCAGTTGAGACCCAGCTATATACAAATCAGTCTTGACCCTGTGCCTCATGGGAACAGTTCAGCCCGAACTGCCAAGCCAAGTCTTCACTGAACCGGAAACAAGCATCCTGGGACCAGTTTAGGGGTGACACCCCTCTTCAGCCAGGCTAGCTTAAATCCAGTGGCAAATTGAGCAAGGGACCCATGTCTGGGCATACCCTGCCAACTTAGAGCGAACAAAGCAAACACAAGGAGATGATGGACGGAGCGCTGAAACTTTTCAGACACTCACCCCATCACAGATCTAGGTTGAATCCATCATTGTTCTTTAGCTCACTTTGCCACCTCAGTTCAGACCCAGCTGTATGAAAATCAGTCTTCTTGACCCTGTGCCTCATGGGAACAGTTCAGCCCAAACTGCCACGCCAGGTCTTCCCTGAACCGGAAACAAGCATCCTGGGACCGGTTTTGGGGTAACACCCCTCTTCAGCCAGGCTAGCTGAAATCCAGTGGCAAAGTGAGCAAGGGACCCACGTCTGGCATATCCTGCCAACTTAGGGCAAACAAAGCAAACCAAAGGGGATGATGAACGGAGCGCTGAAACTTTTCAGACACTCACCCCCATCACAGATCTAGGTTGAATTCATCATCGTTCTTTAGCTCACTTTGCCACCTCAGTTGAGACCCTGCTATATGCAAATCAGTCTTGACCCTGTGCCTCATGGGAACAGTCCAGCCTGAACTGCCAAGCCAAGTCTTCCCTGAACCGGAAACAAGCATTCTGGGATAGGTTTAGGGGTGACACCCCTCTTCAGCCAGGCTAGCTTAAATCCAGTAGCAAAGTGAGCAAGGGACCTACGTCTGGGAATACTCTGCCAACTTAGGGCGAACAAAGGAAACACAAGGAGATGATGGACGAAGCGCTGAAACTTTTCAGACACTCACCCCCAGTCACAGATCTAGGTTGAATCCATCATCGTTCTTTACGTCACTTTGCCACCTCAGTTCAAACTCAGCTATATGCATATCAGTCTTGACCCTGTGCCTCATGGAAACAATCCAGCCCAAACTGCCAGGCCAGGTCTTCCCTGAACCGGAAACAAGCATCCTGGGACCGGTTTAGGAGTAACACCCCTCTTCAGCCAGGCTAGCTTAAATCCAGTGGCAAAGTGAGCAAGGGACCCACATCTGGCAAACCCTGCCATCTCCTTGTGTTTGATAATGGATTATAAACCAGTAGGTCTTCGAAGAAAATTAGAGGCCCTGCACTCTTACTGCACATTGAACAAACTTACTGTCAATGTGGAAAGAACTAAGGCCCTGATCTTTTCAAAACGCCCGATAAAATGTACATAGTATTTAAATAATATTCCCCTGGAGCAGGTTATTGAGTACAAATATCTTGGACTCATATTTGCAAATTGCAAATAATCTAAAATGAAATAAGCACATAACAAATAGAGGAGTCCCAGTGTTATCAGCACACTGAAAGGTTTGACTGATGATTTGGGGGTTATACATTTGAACCGATTAGGAAGGCTTCCCTGGGCTAGCTTGTTCCCCAATCGCTTTATGGCGGGGAATTATTGACCCTCAATAAGTGCGTGGTTCGGGAATCCTTAGAGAATCTTAGTTTGAAGACGCTTTTGGATCTCCCTAAAAATGCGATGATCCAGTCAATTAGCCAGTAATTGTGTTTTTACTCCTTGTCCTTATTGGTTGCGCATGCGCTTTGTGGTTTCTTTTCTACATTATCCGCTCAAGTAGAGAAAATAAAACCCTCCACCCTAATGTGGCAGGATTTACTGACGCAGTCTGCTCAATGTTTGAACTTCATTGACAATTTTAATGCTAATTCAGAGCTAAGAATCAATATTTTAATGATCGCCAGCAGCACGCTGCTTAACAAATAAGAAATGCTCTGAAAGATGGAGTAAGAGAGTCTACTATTCTTTTAAATAGACTTCATCTAGAGAAGAGGCAGTCAGTTGCACTGACAGCAAGTAGGTTTGGCGACGCCAAGATTTTCCTCTATATGTATAGTATACCAGACATAGGGTACGGCCTATAATCTTACAATTTCAAATAGGTGTTGACATTAACTGGAGAATTGCAGGTTTTAGACGAAAAGTCACTGAAATCCTGGGCTACTCTTTGTGTGAGTTTTAACTGAAATATTAGTTGGCACATTGTTTACTAAATTGTCTTTTTTTATGTTTGAGAGAAAAAGCCCCTTCCCCCACCTTCCTGTGTTAGGAAGTATGGGATCAGAGGACGCAATGATAAACATATCTATGAAACACCTTGATATCACAATCGGAAATTATATTAGATTTATACCGGCAAGTTCTTTTTACTAAGGCATTTTTTTCTAAGTAATGGACTTGATTAAGACGCTTTGTATTGATTTTAGTTTTTGTCAGTTATTCAATGTAGTACCTAGAATGTCTAGTTTGTAGACATACACCTTTTGAATGGATACAAAAGTTTGTAACCTTTGTATACTGTTAATATCTTTAAACTTTTGTACAATGTGGATGTTGTTTTGCTTTGATTATTTTATTTCTATAAGAATGAATTCATGAAAGTAAAGGAATTGAGTGATTGATTGGCAATGAATTTTGGAGAATTTGGAGGATGATGTTGTTCTGCAAAATTGCATAGTGTTTCTTCAAAGGGGCAAACCGTTTTTTTAAATAGTGTGGCGTGGAACTTGGAGTGCACATTCTTATTGGGCCATTTTAAACCAATCTAGAGTATACCTTAGCATTGCCACCCTAGGGTGTGGGCGCTTTTCTCACACCCAAGCGTGCCCATGTTTTCCAGTTTTTGAGCCTGGGACTTTTTCTCTGGAGCTTAAGACAGACAATGACATTGGGCCCAATTCACAAAGAACTCTGAGACAAAATCCTAACTTTACAACTTTCGGTATTCACGTAGGGCATTTAGGAGTAGTAAAGTTAGGATTCCCAACTTTACTACTCCTAAAAGTTAGGAATCCTAACTTTACTACTCCTAAATGCCCTTTGTGAATACCACAAGTCGTAAAGTTAGGATTTTGTCTCAGATTACTTTTGTGAATCGGGCCCATCGTTCTCAAATTGCAGGCCCTGCACAGATATCAATACAGTCTTTAAATGCATGTAATGAAGTAAACATGTAGGAAAATCCTAATTTTATTAAAGACACAGAGGTGGGTATTATGCTTTTCTTTCTTGCATTTAATTTAATAGCAGCCAGGTACAGAAAAGAAAACTATATATCCCATCAAGCTTAAGTAACGAACTACAGATGGAGGCTACACAGGTGTTACATGAGAGTCTCTATAAATAGTCCCTTCAATTGTTGTCCTTACTCTTTCTTGTTGCGTAAGGCAGGTCATCGAGCCACCAAAGGAAAGATGATGAATAAGATACAAATGAACCGAAGAAAAACTGCTAACATCTGTTCCTATTGGTCCATATTACCAATTTGGTTGGGAAACCGTTGATTGAGGAACTACAATAAGAAATAAGCAGTAATAATCACAATATGGGTGGGTGAAAAAAGAATACAATTTACATTGTGGCGGGAGAATACTCACCTTCATGTCTTTAATAAAATTAGGACTTTCCTACTTATTTACATGGAAAATCCACATTTTATGCCAAGACCGGATGCTCGTATTCTACTTATTTTAAAGAGAATCAACCATTCCAAAAGAATCATGTGTAATTGGTTTGCAATAAAATGTTTTGAACGCAGAATCCGAAAACCAGTCAGCTGCCCTCATGATATCTTCCAGAGAAGCTGCCGAAGAAAAAGCTTTAGAAACCATGGCCCCTTGGGAAGAATGAGGACCGAAAAAGGAAATATCAATGCCTGCTTGGAACATGCCAGAGTGGAAGAAGACACAGGAGAATGGGGTTTAATGATGGAAATTAGTAATTAACAGGAAGAGATCCTGAGAGAAGCCGTTCTGGATTCATATTCGACATTGGACAACGCACTGCTTTGAAGACTGTGGGAAAGCAGGATACTCCATGGAAGAAATCAACATTGAATTCTTCTGGAGAGATACAAAGTATACTCCCAAAGAAGTAAGCCGCCTGCCTGAAAGATCGAAAACCCTGATGTCAGAAATGTCAGAAATGAAATTAGACATAATGATATTGTTAATTTTGCAGACAATACTTTGAGAGATAATTTGACATTATCAGGGCAATTTCTGAACATATTCAGCACAATATTAACATCCCATAAAGCTATGCATTTACGAGACGGTGGAATACTAAGGGCCTGATTTAGCTCTTAGCGGGATTACGCTATCCTGCAGAGGCGGAGGTCCCAAGTACTTGGTCGAGTTGTCGGTGGTCTGCCCGCCATATTTAGATGTTGCAACTAGAGACAGAAGACTGTCGCAGCGGCGGTCTTCTCTGCTGCCCAACAGTACTCCAACGCCATCCGGCCTGTGGTATTGCGCTGAGCCAATTTAGATGTTCCCATTGTGCTGGTGGTGTCCTGGCAGCAGAGTCCTCACGCAGTAATGTTCATGGGGGTGTGGAGACAGGTAAGTACAACTTATTCATACATCTGTGCACATATGTGTCATGTTTGCATGTAAACCATATGTAGGCTATGTGATATGACCCTTTGTGTTACTGTTTGCATGTTACTAACATAACATACACACACTATTGAATGCACACCCACAGGCACCACAAGCACAACACCCCCAAACACCACAACAACAAATATATTTTTTAAGTGTCAATACAGGTGTGTTCAATTTACCTTGAGTAGTAGAAAACTGAACACTACTGCATTACACCTAAGGAAAAGATTACATGTAAGAGCATTGCAGACAGGCTACACCAATAGTCAAAGGACAAATGTAAAAGTAGTTTACCGTAGATCTTGGTGACAATGGAGTCATTTTGCATCACACTGAAGTTGGTGCAGCAAAGGAGGGTTCTGGACAATGGGGTTCAAGATGGAACTGGAAGCAGGAAGCAGGAAAAAGCTAAGTTTTTACCTCATTTCGGTTGATTCCACCACCTCGAAGTAGGAGGGATTCCCGCCACAGTTGCCACGGCGGAAAGGCACATTGTAACGAGCTCGGTGGGAATGCGGACTGGAGTCCTGCAGACAGCCAATTCTGCCTATTCCACCGTTGACGCAGTTGGAAAATCCTGGTGGAGTCGGCGGGACTGCGGAAGTCTTTTGTCTATGGACCCATCATATTCCCTGCATGCCGTCGACGGGCAACTTGAAATCATGAGGAAGGGGAGAAAAGCATTGGAAGGCCCTTGTTCCAAGGTTGGAGAAAAGGGTCTGATGCCAGAGCCATCGGGTCCGGTCTCCAACTGTTAAAATGTTGGAGTTGTGTATTCAGTCTGGAGGCAAATAGATCTATCGAGAAAGGGCCCCAAAGTGCCTGAAGTTTCTGAAACAATGCAACATGTAATTGCCAATAGCTTTAGTCTCTCAGGTGATGTGAAAATTAATCTGCCTCTGTTTTGACGTAACCGGGAACGTACTCCACTCTGACTGAAATGAGATGAAAAAGGCAGTATTTCCAGAACTGTTTGGCCTGATTTGCCAGAATACGAGAACGAATACCTTCAAGATCATTGTTATATCTCACTGCTGTGAGATTGTCCATCCTGAGAAGGACAGAGCACTGTACTGTACCTGCAAGTAGCTCTAAAAAGCTGATGTGCATTGAAGACTCCCTCTCTGACCTTGCACCTCCAGTCAAGATTTGGTCGCAACAAGAATCCCACCCTGATGATCTTGCATTGGATTCTAAAAGAAGATCTGCTGTCGTTTTAAAGATCGATCTGTCATTCCTGGCCTGTATGTTTTATAGCCACCAAGTGGCCCCTTCCTTGGTTTCCTGATCCAAGAGAATATGATCTGAGTATGAAAGACCTCTTCTCAAGTGATGGATTTTCAATCTTAGTAATGCTTTGTAGTGTAAAGGGCCTGGGAAGTTAGCCTGAATAGACGAAGACAGGCAGCCTACTATCCCAGCTAAGTGGCGTATGGGTATGGTAGGTGAGTGTAAGAGCCAAGACAATTCCTTTATTATTATCTCCAATTTTTCTGATGGAAGTTGTAGAGTAGCAGACACAGAATTCACTATGAAACCTAGAAACTCCAAAAACTGAAAAGATGAGAGAATAAATTTGTCCTGGTTTATGATGAAACCAAAGATCTCAAAGGATAATCGTGTATTGTAGACGAGAGAAGAGAGTATCTTTGTTCTGTGACATTGCGGAATGTCGTCTAAATAAACAAAAAGATGAATGCCTTGTGATCTGATTTGTGCAATAACCAGCTTGATGAAACACCAAGGAGCAGATGAAAGTCCAAAGGGAAGGGCAGTGAATTTATAAAAGGACTCCCTCCATTGAAACTGGAGATACTTTTAGTGTGGAGGGAAAATTGGGACAGATTTCCATCTTGAAATGCCTGTAAAGAACAAATTGATCGAAGACGTCAGGACATAATTTTTTGTTCTATTTTTTTATTAGAAAAATGTTGCTTAAAAAACCTGATGGAAGGAAAGGAGTCGGACCGATTGCTTGTTTGAGTAATAAATCCCGAACCTCTTGATCTATGTGGAGGGAATCAGCTTCAAAAACTGAATCTTGTGTGGAAGAGAAACCTGATACGGAGTCTTGAAAAAGTCTATGTGATAACCTTGGACGGTTTGTAATACCCAAGGATCCCTGGTTAGATTTAAGCAAGCATAATAAAACTTTCAAATGCATCACGGAGCATTAGGAACTGGTTGTATGCTTGCCATTCTCATTGGTGTATCTGGATTGCCCTCTAAAGTGACCTCAGCCACTGTGCCGTCTTTGAGGGTAGAATGTAGGATGTTGGTGATAGTATCCTGTTTGACCTGGATATTGGAACCTGTTGCTGTGAAAGCAACTGGTCGAACGGCCTCCTCTTCTGCCGGTTCTGGTGAAAACATGCTGTCCAAAAACCTTCTGCAGCCACAGCTGTGCTTTGTCAATATGTTAGTGTATTAACTTATCTAGAAATTTCCTTGATGAAAAAATCACCAAATAAAAGGCCATTAGCCTGAAGACCCACTTCTGTATAGGCTAATTCCGTTAGTTGGGGGATCTATTTCAATCAGCAAACCTTTACAGTGTTCCAGAGATAAAGCAGAGTAAGCGTTGCCTAAAAAGCAGAGAACTCATTGGGGCAGATTTACAAGAAAGTGCCGCAGCGGGGCACCGCAAGCCATTTGGCTGCGTTACTCTGCAGCACTTTCAGAGCACAGGAATGCAACATATTTACAATGATATGTCACATTTGTGTGCTCTCCCCTGCGTGGCGCACAAACAGCTGCCATGCGCTGGTGCAGGCACCCTTGCACCAGGGTGCAAGGATGCCTGCGTCATGGGGAGATTGTTTTTGTGCAGGAAGGGGCACCTTCCTGCACGAAAACAATCACTACAGGCATTTTCGTCTTTCAATGCATGCTATAGAATGCAGCACGCATTGAAAGAGGAAAAAAACGAGGAGAAATTAAAACATTTCTCCTCGTTGCGCCTCGCTACGCCACCCTTAGGGTGGCGTAGCATACTGACACATTTCCAGGTTTACGATTCCTCGTAAATCTGGAAATGTGTCCGGTTCCATGGGTGTTGCGTGGGAACACCCACAGCAACACCCATGGAACTCCCCTTTCACGCAAAGTGTTGCGTGTAAAGGGGCCGTATTTACAAGGACAGGAAAAGCCACGCAAGGTGGCTTTATGTGTCCTTGTAAATATGGGGCAGAGAAATGCGCTGCTAGTGCGTCACGAAAAGTGACGTACTGGCAGCGCAAGGGGCTTGTAGATCTGCCCCTTCGTTTCTTGTTTGAGAAGTCACTGGAATTAATGGGAGTTCCATTTCCCCTGGCTTGTTCTGCTTGGTAACAGTTTGGTCACTGGGCCCACTGCATCAATACGTTTGTCTTGACAGAAAGACCCTATCCTGACAATTCATTTTTTAGGGTCCTTGCTATATTTAGAGAAAAAAAGACAGTAATTTTGGATCAATGGTAGGGGTTGTGAGCACCTTGTTGCCAATGAGAGTTCGAGGGCATTCAGATTTCAGTTTGTTTCTAATTGGTTTATTCAGCTAATGTAGCATCCTATGTTTAATATATTCCCCCACATGGGGGCAAGCAAACCAATCTGTAGACGATGGATGAACAAGCAATGATGGGTCAAACAAGGGTTCTCCGGAGAAATCCAGTATTTCGGAATGGGAAGCATCATCACCTTTTTCTGAAGAGGGCTTCAGAATTTTCTTTAACTTGCACTTAGAGGGAGGAAACCAAGTGGAATCAGTCTGATCTTGAGTATCAGAATCCATGTCCGGAGTATATAGAAGGACGCCAGAGTCATCATCATCATTGACAAGGATATCTTTATCCATATGTTTACGTTTTTCTTCACGTTTGCCTACCTCAGTAGAAGAGGGGCGTGTATCGCTTAAGTCACCACCTTCCTGTGGAAATAAAACATCTCCAATTATAGCACTGACAGCATCAGTAATCTTCAGAGCAGTTTGATCTGCTGAATTCACTGGACCCAGCGAATTAGACACTGAGACCTTCGAAAGACAACATTTCTTTAAAGGTGTGGTGGGAAAATGAATCTGAGCTCTTATTTGGTATATTGCGAGGAAGACTACTACTACCAGCAGCAAGGGGCTGGGCCAGAATTGCTTCATGGACACTCCTGCCGATGTCCTGGACTATAGAAAGCATGGAGGAATTAACTGCTGTGGAGACAGGAGTACTGACTGATGAATTGTTTGATTTTCTTTTTTTTTTAAACTCGCTTGTGTCCATTTTTCGTCATCAGTCATTTGTTCTTGCATTGTTTTATGGTTATAATGACCACTGGCCAGTAGATGGCAGCAAAGTAAAAGGAATAGCACAAATCACTATACTCTCACAGAAGAATATGTTGACTATTTCTAAAACATACGGTTATGGAAACGAAACCAAACACACTATGCTATTCACAGTAAGTGAAAGGGAGAGGGAAGTCTTGAAGTCTAGTTATATGGGCAGCGTAACTCCTGACAGCACTGCTACGAAGCTCTAATGAGCTTTGTTCTGCTCAGTCACAAGCCCGAGAGTCTTATAAATAGGACTTGAGCTCCGGAGGAGCCAGCGCGCTCATGCTAATAAAAATTAGCTTTACGGCGATGGCGGTCATTACATGCCTGCCCTAAGTTGCACTCAGCTGAGAACTACATCACACAGCAGTTTCCTGCTGCAATAGTTAGTAGCACTATGTCAGCAGAGCCTGTAGTGTACAGCTCTGTGACAGGCTGCGGCTAGTGTGATCTCGTCTGCCGCCAGCGGGGTAGGGCAGGTAGGGCAGGGCCGCCTTTAGCGCTGGTGGCGCCCTGTGCGACAATGTCTGTTGGCGCCCCCCACCCCCTCCCCCCAGTGACCACCTCGGCCACAGATTCCCTCACCAGCACCCTTTAACAGTGCCTCTCAAGTCTCCATAACCTCTGTCTCTCAGATTCATTTAGTTTTATAGCGCCACTCATACCAGTGTAAGGTGTCAGAGCACTTTACAACACACACACATTGCACAGAGACAATCATATGTGTGTAAATCAGTGTATAGGAAATGTTACATCAGACAGTACTCCAAGGTGTAGTGTAGGAGTGACATGTCATCGATACTGGTAGGCAATATAGTTAAAGTTCTTATTCAGGAAAGGCACAAATTCAGAATTTAAAACGTAACATCATTGTTAGGGGCTCTCTTTCATAATAAGAATTGTTTTCTACCCAAATGAACCCTTTTCACAAGATTAGGATAATGAAAGACTGGGCAAAAAACATATAGCTCTAACATATACCTTGCAGTTTGCAGCAGCTCTAGGATGACAGTTAATAGCTCAATGTTCTATATTAGGATTTTGACTAAAAACCACAAGTAACAGAAGGCGCTCTCTTACAGAAGCAGTAACCCACTCACCTATTTACATTATATGCACTTTGTTATCTGCATGGTACAGGTTCTTAGCAGCAGGCATTTTAATCCTCTGCGCTACCTTAGGATGAGTCAAAACTTCCACTAGACAAACCTCTGGTCTCTTTCCAGGAAGACGATTAATCACCGGAGTTATCTTGACATTTTAATTGATGTCTGAAAGTTGCTGGAGGCCAGGAACGGGGCAGCAGGTGCTTTTAAAATGTTAATACACATTTTCAAAAATGACGCCCCCACCCCAAGTCAACGCTCGATGCGGTCGCACCGATCGCACCGCCCTAGAGCCGGCACTGGGTAGCGGGTGGCGCACCAAATCAGGGCGGACGGCTCTAATGGTTTTTATAGGGTTGACCATAAGCTTATTTCTTTTTGAATTTGTACAGCCTGGCTGTGACCACCATATGTGCCTCAGCCTCAACTCTCCTGAGGCTTGCGCAATGCTGTGCTGTCTGCGGCGGGCCAGCTGCAGGGCCAGACAATGCAAACCGGCCCTGGCAATTAAGTTAGACCAGCCACGGGGTAGTAGTGGAGGGGGGGGTGTTTGGGGTGGGGGCTTGCCGCACTGCTGCTGCTTTTGGTACAGGGGGCCGATATTGCAGCACTGCTGCAAAACCGGCCGCCGTACCAAAAACGCCCCCCACTGGTCCAAAACCGGCCCCCACCCTTCCGGCCCACCGGGAAAACGCCCAGTGCCCGCTACTGCCAGTCCGGCCCTGGCCAGCAGTCGAGTCCGCGAGTCAGCTGACGGTAGCCCTTCCAGTTCTGGTGCTTTGCAGCACTTTTAAGATGTTCTTAGAGTTTCTTGTTGTTCAAATAGGTATAATTTATGATATTTATATGTTTTCCTCGTCTTCATTGTTTGTTTTCTCTCGCGAGAAAGTGTCACTCATAGGTGTTGAAATGTCACTCATAATTACACTGAAATTATGAAAATGTCACACATAGCAATCTGAAACCTTGGCAGCCTGCCGCAGGGCAAAGCAGGAGCACCGCACACCAACGGGGAAATCCTGTGAGGAAAAACCCCTGAGTGCTTTTCGTGCACTGAAACGGCCACTCATCAGGGAGTATGGCAGCTCCCGAAGGAGAAATACGTTAAAGCGCAGCACGCCCCTTATAAAAGCAGCAGGTCTATAATGTAGTGTCATCCCAAGCCCAGAAGCATGCAAATGAAATCGGCACAATGGAGCTCTGTAACAGATGTAGGTATTCTTCAACATATGATTATGTTCTTCACCCATTGTGTCATAGCTTTCATAACTACATCTTAACACCTCCCAGTAAATTACAAAATTCCTGTTTAGATTCCGCACAGAACAACGAAGGCCCTAGCTCGCATAATATCAAAGACACTACATCACTCCCTTTGTTAAATTAAAAGTACAAACAACATTAGCATCATATTTCCTCAATGAGTCGCCGAGGCGCACGCACTGATCTTCCATATCGGGAGTATGAGGTAGTTGAGATGCAACTTGATTATGCACCGATGACATAGGCTCAGGTGTTTGATCTGAACTTTCAGGCGGGTCGCCTTGCTCATGATCTCCAGAGCTGACGAACATTGAAGTAGGTGTGTAAAGTGCGACGAGTTTCGTGTGATGGACTTTCAGGTACAATGCGCTGTCACCATGTGCCCTTTGCATGCTACTACACTCAAACGATCGACATCGAACAGTGTGTATGTTTTCTGCTTCCATTTCTGTTTGACCAGTGCCCAGTCCCCTTTATTGAAGACTGTTTCATGGGGCGTCAGTGCTGATCGGCGCCAGACTTTCAATTCCACAGGAACAGTTTATTGCTCAATAGGGTCCACCCTCTCGACTGCCTGAATTCGGATTGCTACAAAAGCACAGAATATTGAGATGATCAAGCGAGGGAAGGGAAAGGATGGGGACAGTTGGGAAGGATATCTAAAAGGAAAAAACACCATCAGCCTTTTATGATCTATTCCTAACACATATGTGCAGGAAATTTACCATACGCAAATACCTGTAACATAAAATTTCAGCCTTGATTTAATGCAGTAAGGATAACATTATTTTCTGTCACAGAAACTCTTAATGAGGCCGTTCTAAAAGGAGGGAACACAACAAGTTTTAAATATTCATATTTCACTTACTACCCCAACATTATTCACTTGATACAGGTTATACGTATATGGTATGTTAGTATCCACCATTGAAGAGCAAGTGCCTTGTTTCACAGGGGAAGGGTCTGCAATACATTACTCTATGATGCATCCCTGTTAAAATGGCAAACATACTAAGGGCCTGATTACAAGTGGACTGTCAAAACCGTGGTGGAGGTGTGGTGGCGGTCGGGGACCGCTGAACCAGGGGTACAATCGCCGTTTCACAAGAACGGCGGCCAGACCGTTTTGGGACTGCCACAACCACCATGGAAACATGTTCCCTGGCAGTGGCACAGCGGTCTGGGGCACCAATATGCTTGGCCGTGCCTCTGTGGCACCGCCAAGCATATTCTGAGTTTCCCCACAGCCAGCCTTTTAATGGCAGTGAGCCCGCCATGAAAAGTCTGGCCGTGGGGAAACAAAGGGGGCCCTACAGGACCCCCTGTTGCCTCTGTACACTGGGATGCATGCAGGGGCCACATGGTCTGCCCCCATGTGTGCATGAATGCCCAGTTCCTGAATGGCATGGACTAAATACTCCATGCCATGCAGGAACTTGCTTTGGTGTTCCCATTGTCGTGCAAGGCACCGCCGTGGGAACTCCAAAGGACCGCTCGCCAAGACCAGGAGAAAACTGCTTATCTGGCGGGCGGGCGGGTGGCTGGCCATCGACGTTGGCGGTGCAGGAGCGGCCTGGTGGCATGCCGCCCTGCTCCTGCACCGCCAAAGTCATAATCAGCCCCTAAATATTTACTCCGTCATTTGAAAAGCACTTATTTTTTCCAGCATAGCGAATGAGTGAAAGTAAAGGTCAATCTTCTGAGCAATCAGCGCTATTTAATCATCATGGCTCACTGACAGGTGTAGTAAATAACCTTTAGATAAATATATGGCAGTTCCAACACTGTCAGACGTGCTACTTCTTCAAATAGCACTCTGAGAGTAAGTTTACTCAATTCCAATGAAGATGCGCTGTTAAGAAACACAGCTCGAGACAGGGAAAGTCAATTAGGTAACATGAGACATGTCCTGCCCACATAATACTTTGAATAATCCATTCACGGAGCATTTAATTTAACCCACTATTAGCGATCTTGCTAACAGCCAGGCCACACAGTACAGCGGAAATGGTTCTCAACCAATATTGTCTCAGCTGCCCATAAGGTTCTGCAGCTTGCGGTCGGAACGAGAGTCACTCAATTGAGGAAACGAATCATCAAAGAAAGGCAGCACAGAGAACGAACAAGAACATAACACCTTTTTGTTCAAATGTTATAAGCAGACTACAGTTTTTTGTCGATGCCGGAGCACCCTTACCGTGCCAACCAGAAGCTCCCAACATCCCACAAAGCTACATGCTGATCACCAGGAATAATCTGCATCCCGCTGAGATCTGAAGTGCTAATTATAGCCCCACCTGTCAAATTGCAACCAATGGAATTTCGAAGTTGCTAGCGAGAGAACACTTGCATGGCCTTGTGGGATTTGTAGTTGGTGTGTTTAACGCGTAATCCAGCTTTCTTTCTGTATTCAATCTCTGTCCTCACCACTCCGTTGAGATTTGCAAAATGGTCACCTACCTCTCCATATTTGTGTATGCCCTGGTCTTAATTCAGAACCTCGTCGCGCCTGCGGAAACATAGCAGTGTTCATGGTGTTGATAATGTTGGATGTAACAATCGAAATATGTTTTCATTTTGCACTTTTGAAAAGTGTCTGTGACACAAACCTTATCACCATTCATCAATTGGTCCTATGTCCAATGTGATAGTTTGGTTCCGTTGGCTCTCTCAAATAGCAAGGTGGCAGGACTCTTACCAGTTGTGTAGTGAGGAGTTGATCAATAGGCACGAACGGCTTGAAACATTGCTTGGTTTAGATCAATTCTCTTCATCGATGCTCGCTGAATTACGCTATTGAGGGTGCCCACAAATCATTTGCCATCATTGGCTTGGGGCCAGAGAGGTGTACTCTTTTGATGCTTGACATTGAGTCGAACAAGAAACTCCTTGAATTCTTTGCTTTTGAAAGACGGGCCATTATCAGATTTGAGAATAGCGAGGATGCCCCACTCTGCAAAGATGTCATCAAGCCGCCCAATTACTTTATCATGGATTGTCAATGATAAGTCTTCCATCAAAGGAAAACACAAGCATTCATCAATGACTACCATGAGATGATGTCCATTTCCTAGAGGCCCAAAGAAATCAACTGCAACTCTCTCCCATGCATGTGCAGGAAGGTCAGACATTGTCAATGGATGCTGCGTCACCTTGGGAGATAAACAGTTAAAAGGGTAGTATGCTTTCAGCTCTTTCTCAACTCATTTATCTAGGCAAGGGAACCACACTCGGTCTCTTAGAACTCTTTTGGTGGCTACAATACTACGATGTCCTTCATGGGCTAGCTCAATGACTTGCTGTCTCAGACTCTCAGGTATGACAATTCTCAACCTCTCAATATGATACCCTCTCGAGTGATGGATAGATCATCCTGTACATTTTTGAATTATTTTAATTCAACATCATTAGCAAATTGTTAAATACTTTTCTTCCAAGATTGTGTTGTAATGAGGTCTTTGAGGCTGAGCATGTCTTTACCTGCGTTGGTAGTGTCGTGTGTTTCTCATATGGCCCATTGTCGTTTTCCCTATGTTAGCCAAATCGTGCACATCATAGGCCACTTTGGTTTTGCACATGTTACTAAATAACACGCTTGTCTTTGTGCCACATTATATTTTCACACAGAACCAGCACATGTTTTGGTATTTTATTATTTTCCTAGAGTTTAGTCTGAACAGCCTAGGCAAGGTCAAACAACATTGCCCCTTGTTATTCTCTCTGGTCAGACACTAGCACCTAGACATAATAAAGGAATGCAGCTGCTGTTTTTGAATACACATATCTTGTCATATAACTGAGGGCAGGGGTTCTGGAAAGACACACAAATAAAGTGAAGGCCCTGAGACAAGACTGTGGTGTCAGCTGGAATGTAGAACATCCGCCTATGTATGCTAAGGTACGGGGTCTGCCACTGAACCCAGCAATCTATCATTTGTAACCACTTAGCTTCAGTAGTGTGGGAGGGTTTAGGCAGATCTGTCAAATAAGATGACAGGGCTTGTTATTGTATATGGTTTATTAACCATTCTATTGACATTTTTGACATGTATTTGTTTTCCAATTGTGGCGCAATTATTGCATCTTAGAGCACAATAGTTTAAATAAACATTGTAAACTTCCTTTGTGTCTCTTTCTTATCTTATTGTGGACAAGTACGAGTGAGAGTATGAAAGGATGTGTCCTGTTACAGCGATCCCTGAGAGGGTCAAGAGTGTTGTGATCTGGTGTGCCAAATCAATTGTCTCTCTGGCAAGGGTAGGAGGGCAAGTGAGGCGCTATAGCTAGTCAGACTTGAGCTCATAGATACTGATGCGGTAAGGTGACTCAGTCCCCTACATACTGATGTTCTATGGTTCTAAGCATAGTTCTGTTCCTGAACAGAATCACTCCAACAGTAGCATCTATAATCTGTTCAATGGACAGAGCTGCTGGCGTGCTGAACCTCACAAAGAAGTTGAGATACTCTTCAGCTGCTTTGGATGTCAAACTGTGGCAATGTAGCGGCACTTGAAAAAAGTAATCTGCTAAGCTTTGGTTTGTGTACAATCATATAGTTGTACTCTTGCAGTTGCAACCCCTACAGCTTGATGCGAGGGGGCATCTTAGCTTTCGGGTTTCCAAAGATAGTGGGAAAAGCCTGCTGGTCTGTGATGATAGTGAAAGGCTTCCCATATAAAACACATGTTCGCAGGCCCACACTCCAGCAGGACTCTCCTTCTCCGACTGAGAATAGGCATGTTCTATTTCAGACAGGCTTCTCCTGGCATAAGCCATAATGTGTCTCTGGGCATTTGAATGGCCATTTGTTGAGCAAGGATTGCCCCCAGCCCCACCACGCTCACATCTACCATGATCTCAGAATGTAACTTGGGGTCAAAATAGTCAATTTTCGTTGCATTCTTAATCGTGCTCCTTTTGTGTTGTCCCAAATACCAGGATGTCATCATTGTAATTGAAAGCATGTGTAACAGGTTGAATTACTAGCTGAACAACATCCTGAAATATCTCCGCAGTCGAAGATACTCCATAACTCAGCCTTTTG
The DNA here is from genome assembly GCA_963921515.1 of Calotriton arnoldi. Taxonomy (NCBI): domain Eukaryota; kingdom Metazoa; phylum Chordata; class Amphibia; order Caudata; family Salamandridae; genus Calotriton; species Calotriton arnoldi. The sequence goes on along the minus strand of CAWUFW010009616.1, from coordinate 441,238 downwards.
TATCTGAACAAACCAGCCTGAGTTGAAAAAGTGGTAATGCTTCTACAGTTCTCTTCCAGCTCAAGTTGATGGTATCCTTTGTTTGGGTCAAGTTCGGAGACCAGGATGTCTTTCTCTCTCGATTGCTTTGTTGGCCTGGCGCATATCAACAAAAATGTGCACTGCACCGCCACTGTCCTGGCACCACAACTATGGGCGAAACCCACGGTGTAGGACCGGTGGAGCATTCAATGATGTCATGCTTCAAAAGTGTTTCTAGTTTTTTCTCAATGGCTTCTTGTAAGTAAAAAAGCGACTCTGCAGTGAAGTTGAGCAGCAGGGTGAATGTCCTCATTAATATGAATTTGCACTTTCATCTTCTTGAGTCTTCCTAAGCCATGAAACAACGATTGGAACTGACTCACTATTTGAGACTGAGCATGGATGTTGTAGTTTAGGGATCAGTCCCATGTCAGCAGTAGTGGCGAAGCTAAGTATGAAGTTCCCTGAAGCACATGAATTGGCACTTGCACTGATGTTGTTTTATGTTGCAAGGTTGCTGTAAATGAACCTTAACTCTGTAATGTTTTAGGAGCAGCCCACGTGTACACCTTTGTGTTTGACGGAGTAAGGCATGGCACAGGAGATAGGCTGTTGAACTTTTCTACTGGCATGATGTTAATCGATGCACCGCTATCTATAATCAAGGCTATGGGCGACTGTTCACCTTTAATGTAATTTTAGGGCAGTGGCCTAATGAAGTTTGTCCCTTCGTTTGGTGATTCTTCTTTGATTTTCGATCTTCTTTGCAAGCAGTTAATCCTACATGTGCATGTTGTTCCTTAGTCAATATCATCAATGCACATCCGTCTACTTTGCTAGCGCTTGATAATGACATTGAAGAGCCTTTATATGATGAACTTGATGATGATCGACTGTGCTTGGTTTCTACTTGTCGTAACTGATGTTGCCTTTTGGCCTTCTGGGCATGGCGAGAATGCTTCTAGATCCTTCTGGTGTCCATTTTCTCTTCTCACTGGGACGCATTTGGCTTCTCTTTTGCTTTGCAGATCGTTATGAAGTCTTTTTCTTTCCCACTGCCTTTGCATATCTGTCCTGTGGCTGGACATTTACCTTCATGGGGAAATAAAAACCCACATTGGAAGCATAACTTTTTTTTCTCCAGAGACGTCGACTTAAGTGCATCTATCTTGTGCTTATGCTTGCTTTTCATGATCAACGCTTATTCATTACGAACTGTTCCTGCTTCCATATCAGCAGTTTGTCGATCTGCTTGTTCTTCTGCCCTTGTGTCCATTAGCATTTTCTCTAAACTGAGTGTCTCTCTCAACTCATGTCTCCTGAAGGAATCTGAAAGACAGCCATCAATGACTCTGAGGTGCATGGCTTCATCATTAAAGTCACAGAACTTACAGTGTTTGATAAGTGCATCATGTCTCTCAACAAACTCATCCATCGTTTCACCAGCCTGTTGTCGTGCTTGGTTGAAGATGTAACTTTCATAATCGACATTTGGCATCAGATTGAACTTGGCTTCCAAAGCTTCCTTTATCTTTCGGTACGATATTGCATCAGTTTGTGATACTTTCTTGAGCACTTCTTTCACGCCATCACCAGCAAGGTCTTTCAAATATTTAATGATTTTCTTATAATCTTCTTCTTCTAGCACATCTATGAAGTCATTGAATGTTTCGATCTATGCAGTCCACTTGGCACCATTATTCTTTTTCTCCAATGTGTCAAACAGTGGTAGTGGCTTTAGGATGTAACCGCATCGTACTTTGTGCTCCCTTCTGTCGCCATTGAGAGCACATGCTGTTCAGGCAGCATTCTTTGCGCAAAGCATGACTGGCAACCTCTCGCTGCAACGCCCCTTGCTTGGGCCTAGTCGTCTTGTCTGATTTTGAGGTTGTATAGCACTTCACTCGCTTGTGCAGGGAAAGTAAGTTTCTGTTTTTGTACCTGGTCGTCACTGTCTTTAGTGTTTGCTTCATATGGATGATGGCTCTGTGTTATGGTGCAGTACAGTATCTCTTCTTTCAGCCTTACCAGCGGGTTCTGTCGGGCTTTTCGAATGTGCTCCTCTGCAGGTCTTTCAACGTGATCGAGGGCTGTGTTTGGGCTGGAGCAGGGCTTTGACTCCACATACGTCAATTGCAGACCTCCTTGCATCGATTTTGGGCGCACGTGGCACGCACAAGCCATTGGCTGTACCTTTGCAAACTCTCAGGGAGAACAATCTTGTTTCTTCGGGCCATGTATCCCATCACCGTTCCCAGTTGTAGTGTCTTCCCCAGCCCGGGAGCATGCAAATGAACACTCCACACACGGAGCTCTGTAAGAGACGTCTTTATTTTTCAACATACGAATATGCTCTTCACGCATCACGTCATAACTTTCATAACCACACCTTAACACCTCCCAGTAGATTATGTAATTCCTGTTTAGAGTCCACCCAGAACTGTGAGGGTCCTGGTGTGCATAATATCAAAGACACTACATATAATAATGGGCCAATTAAGGAAAACAGACAAATAATAGAGATGTATGTAACAGGCTAAACAAAGAGAAATAATAGCTAGATATAACAAAGCATTATAAACAACAAAGAAAATGTAATGACAGTGTAAAGAACTTAACTGACTGACTGCTAGCAGCAAGAAAGTGGAAAGACAACAATTGAAGGACTATTTATAGAGACCCTAATGTAACGCCTGCATGGCCTCTATCTGTAGTTCATCACCTAAACCTGATGGGATATGTAGTTTTCTTTTCTGTTTGTTAACCATTGAATTACCTGGCTGCTATTGAATTAAATGCAAGAAAGAAAAGTATAATACAAGCCTCTGGTCTTGACATAAAATTCAAGCATGTTTGCACATATCTGCACCAACCTACACAAGTATCTGACATTGGGCCAGACATATTGTCAGGCAAAGGTTGATGGGAATCTGTTCAGTACTTTTTGCTGTGCATTAGAGCAAATCCTCCTATTGGACTTTAAAAAGGAAAAGCACAATTTGGGACCCCAGACCATGACCTTGTTCCTTGTTGGCCAACATATATGACAACACAAAATGAAATTTCATACTGTTTCCTATGGCTTAGGGCCCAATATATGAGAAGACATTGCAAATTGCACAATGATTTTTTTTTTTTTAGCAACTTGTACTAATACGTTGCATCACAAAATCTCCATTCACTTGGGGTCGCAGAATTACCTGCCTCATGAATTTTAATTAGGCATATCGCTATGCGGGACCTGTAAGATTGTCTAAAAACAATGAGATGGTAGTCTGCAAGGAACAGTGGACCAACATCAATCTGCTTAGATACCCAGAGAGGAAACTTTTTTTTAAAGTAGTGTTTCTAAAAAACACAATGCTGAATAAAAAATCCTGTTTCGAAACACATTGTGGAAGAGAAGCAAGAAGCTGTGGTCCCTGGGACCACTGCTTGCTCCCCGCAAGGTTGTCTGACAGAATTCCCAAAGGGGAAACTATCCAACAGGGACAGCTTCCACTTTGCGAATCAGCTACTTTGAGGAGTCAATTACTTTTTAGTGGTTTACGATTGCAGACCACTGATACATACCATTTTTATCTCAATTGTGAGGGGACACCCCTCACATACACACCTTCATAATTGTATTTCAGAATGGATTGTTAAACCCATTTGCAAGTCAAAAATAAATTTCCGACTCAACTGTAAATGTGCAGAAGTTCAGAGACATACATGCTTTCTGACACTAAGCTACTTAATAACAGAGGAACTGCTGCTTCTCTATAGATAATTGATGCTTGCAAGGACTTGTTTAGCGTAGCATAGGGATTATTGTGTTAGAGAGGTAAATAACAAATGTGACATTTAATAACAAGCAGTTTTGCATGAGTAATTATTTTAGTAGTTTTGACTTTAAGCTTTCAGGATTAAATATACTCATGAGGGTTCCAACAAATTACTTTAGATTTTGTGAGCTAAGTTTAAGAACTCCTTCCTACCTCTGATTGTTTGATGTAGACATTGCAGCGCTGGTCTCTGTTGTCACTATTCTGGTTTGTTTATCATTCCTGTGTGTTATTAGTTAAAGGGGATGACTACTAACCTCAAGTAATAAACACACTTGTCAGGGTGAACCACTAAAGTCACTAAATTACCCCCTGGTAGCTATGGCACAGAGCAGACAGTCTTAACTTAGAGGCAATATGTAAAGTATTTATGCTGTACCAAAACAGTAATAAAGTCAATACACAACACAAGGAAAATCCCTATTTAGGAAAATAGAGTGCATGAACACTGTGACTTGGCTCATTTTGACCTCTTATATTTTTATCATGTGGTCGTTTGCAGATTTTTACATTTCTTTTAGTAGAAAGTGTAAAGTTTTAGACAACCGCAGAAGTGTTAATATCATGTCTGCCGCCTATCTAGGTTGACATATTTTTATTGTTTTTGTTATGGTCACTTCCATAACATCATGAACGCTTACAGTGGAAAGTGACATGTTTTTACTGCTGAGTTATAGGAGCATATAATATATAGGTAAATTGTGATGACATATTTATTGCCATATTTGTTTAGTTTTGTTGATGCTTCAGTGTCTGCAAGTCTGTTTTATGTTGTATATATGAGATAAAATTGGTGATCAGATACAATAAACACCCTGGTATTTGCCCATTAATGAGAGGGGCTTCACACTAAAACTATCACATTATAAGTCACCCTGGTTTGCAGCGACAACCAGCCTCAGTCAAGGCTGTTCCGGGCGAGGTACCATGAAGTGGTCTCCAGTCTTACACTGTTTATCATTCCCAAACAAAAGTTGTGACAGAGAATAGCTAAACTCCTATATTTACAGAGAGAAGGTATGCTGTGCGACCCATCATAAGAAACTCGATTTATAAGCTTGATATTCTCTGCTTCTGCTGAAATTTAGCATTGTGCGTAGAAGTAGCAAAAGGGTCATAGGATGCTAGGAGCTTGGTAACTATGTTAGGAATGTTCATATTGTTTTCACTGGATATGTCAGACATTGCTGCATTAATTTTTTTATTTTGTGTGGTTACTGTTCATATTTTATGACTTACTTTTCAGAAATAAACATTTTAAATTTCATTCACCATTTCTTCTTCTATTTTGAGTGTGTTATTCATTTACAAACAGGGTTTTGACTTCCACTGTGTCCCTGAATTCATCTAGTGGGACTGATTGTGACTAGAAAACAATTCCTATACAGTACTGCTCAGTGGGTTGTCTATGGGTAGCAGCCCAACTGGATTTCCAATTTTTATTGGTTCATTGAATGGAGTCCTTGCACCAGGGTGTTTGAAATCTGACTTCTACTGCTTGGGTGTCAGATTATGACAATTGGTGCCCAACACCGTGCACTTGGACTATATGAATTCTTAAATAGTTTTTGATGACACTAAAAAAAATCAATTATCACAAACATACAGGATGGCAGTTCTAATATTGGTCCCTTCCTTCAGGGTAAATAGGAAATACCCGTTTACTGTATGCTTGTGAAGCGTGGCTCTTAAAAGAGTGTTTCCCATTCTGTGGTTTCTACATTTTGGATCTTATGTTTATTGAATCTGTTCAATAACATTGGTAGCTCCTGTTGTGATAGGAGTAGATTACAGGGCATCAGTTATACATCATATGAAAGACAGAGGTGTACCTGACCCAGGTGGTGCAGTACAGGCCTCAAAAAAATTAAATAAACTTTACTAGACCTGCAGGTCTAGTAACTTGTATAATCTACCTGACCTAACTATAATGTATTTGACTTATAAACTGGTCTCGTTATGTCATCCTAGGCACATATTTTATTTTGCAGAGACACCTTTTTCTTCATTATAACACATAAGAGCACCTTCCAATATGTGAGTTCATCATTCAGGGTGTACAAAATAACCTATTTTGTTTGGTTTAATAAACTAAACATTTGCTCCAAGCATAATAAGAATCTAACCCACATATAGGATACACATGACCCCTGACTTGCTACTTAGTTCACTAACAGCATTGCCATCAGGGCAAGGGCAGGAATGTTCTCAGCTCATCTTTAATAACTCATGTTTAATAAATATATTACAAAAGCATGGGGTGGTAGTGCACTGTCATTTACAGACACCACATTTCCCATTGAAATGGCCAAAAACCTTCCCACTAGCTTGCAGTTTTACTTACAAAACTATACAGTGTACAAACAATCTATGGAAATGCGGTTTCAGCAAACATATTTATCATTTGCACATCACCAAATAGTGTTCTGATTTGTTTTCATCCTATTAAAATATTTTTTCTCATCGCACAGAAACACAAACCAAGGGCTTTCATTACTACTGAAATTTATTTTGTAATATTTGCAGTTCACTTTGTAGCTATTTAAAGGTGTGTTACAATAATACATGACATCCTACAACCTTTCATTTCACACTTTTTGTACAGCACGCTTATCAGACAGTTCACTTTACAAAATCCTCAAACTTTGCAGTCAGAGAAACAAAACTAATTTTAGATGTAAACTGACTTTTGACCTCGGTCTCTCAAAACAGAATAAATGTGACATGATAAAAACAAGATTTAAAGTCCTCTTTAATGCTCCTTCACTTTGTAAATAAATAGAACACCTGTTATTTGTCAGCTCGCCAGAAGGGGTGAGTTGGCCCGAAATATAGCTCGACCTGACAAAATCTGACTTGCCATAGTGAGTAGGCGAGTAGGTTTGTTGAGGCCTTCAGTAATCTTTGTTATACATGTACATGTTGAATATGTCTTTGAAATTCTTTTCTTATGGTTAGAGTTTGACCCTATTGATGCTAATAATAGACTTTTCCACACATACAAATCTACAGTGGTGCCTGCACAATACCAAGCATATTGTGACTTGGAAGTCCATTTCACCACAGCTGATTTGGTGGTCACTTACCACACACACACACATGAGAATGTCAGACAGGGTCCACTTAGTAATGATGGGCCCACCTTGCCCATATTGGCTAGATATACCCCTTTTCTTAATCCAGGAAAACAAACGGCTAGGGTGTAATATGTTTACAAAATCAGACAGTAGTTTTAAATAGGAGAATCAGACAATATGTACTGCATGACCTGCACTAGAGGCACAGGTTGCCTTACAGGCAATCAGTCCCCAGACTATAAATGCTATTATAGGCAAAATGCCTGTAAAATGGGAGAGAATTGGATTCTGGATTTTTTGCAAGACCAACCAGTTGGAAGCAGTCTATTCCCATAAAACATCCGAAGACAAACATAGAATTTTGACTATGGGCCTGATTATGAGTTTGGCGGTGTGGGAGAGGGTGTCCCGCCACTGTCCCACTCTCACACCAACAAACTCTACTGCCGACCAACCGCCGGGTTTCAAGTTATAATCTGAGCAGGCGGTCCTGCTGCAGCTGGCCCACGGTGTTGCCTTTCAAAGGCTCATAGGAGGGCCTTAGAAAGGCAGCGCTGTGGGACAGCCACAGCACGTTCCAACAAGGCATGGACTGTGAAGTGCATGCCGTGCTGGAACAGGGAGTGCGTGCAGACAGGGGGGCACACCATGTGCCCCCAGGCATGCATCGCAAAGGCCCTGAGGCAGCAGGGGGCCCTGTAGGGCCACCTTTGTTGACTCTCTGCCAACCTTTTCATGGCGGTCTCACCACCATGAAAAGGATGGCTGACAGCCAACTCGTAATATGCTTGTCGGTGCTGAAGAGTGTGGATCCCTGATGGTTGGGGGGATCCTATTGCGGTCCAACTGCTTTAGTTGTAATACAGTGGTCAGACCACTGGTGCGGCAGTCCCAGACTGCCACCACACCTTCACCTCGAGTTTGGCAGTCCTATGGACCACCAAACTCATAATTAGGCCCACTGTACCTTCCCCTTGGAGTGGTGCCACTCGAGGAGTGCAACACTGTGGGAAGCATATTTGCAAGTTTGTATACTACTACATGGCACATCCTCATTGGCGGTGTTACCAGCTGTATTAAAACAAGTATAAAATGAGCACCAAGCTGCACCAGCTTTAATTCTAGGAATGAAATTTAATGGATCATTTTTAAACCTTTTCCTCAATCATTCTGAGTAACACTCGCGGACAAGCAGCAGCTGTGGCCATAAGCCAGGGACTTGCAGCAGTCCCTTTTCAAGAATGGGAGTTACTGAAAATAATTTCTGAAACATATACATCTGTGGTCTGTGACACTCTGGGATTACAAATCATCAAACCACCTCTAAAAGCAAAAGGTGAGATTGAGGGTTCCAGTAAGGAAAGAGACACACCAGAGAGTAAAAAGAAGCAGAGAGTCACCAGAAGAAAAGGACTGGATTTCCGTCAACTCAGGAGTCCTACTGGGGTGGTTATAATTTGAGGGACCATAGCGAAAATAAAAAGCTGGATTGTATCAGTATTCAGATAGCCATTCTTCTCATTCTTTTCAGGACTCTGACAGAAACAGGGCAGAGAGGAGTGGACCGAGTTCAGCAGAAAAAACAAGTATACCAAGCAGAAAGTTGAACAAGACAAGAAGCAGAGGTTAGTGTGCCGAAGGCAAGGGAAGGTTCAAATTTTAAGACTCACTTTAAAAATAAAAAAGTAGCCTGACTAACTGAAAAGCGTGGCCTGCAAACCACTGATAACTCTGGGGAACTGGACATGGGTAATATGACTTCTGGACAGCTCAGCAGAAGTGGCCAAAGTGAGCCCGACTATTCGAGAGCTTCTGGTGGTGAGTCAGACTGAAGAATTTATACAGGTAGAAACTCCAGATGTATACCCTCCAGACAGGGTTTATAATGTAAAAAATACAGATTGAAGGGGATATACAATGTAAAATTAAAGCAATATTCTGGCAGCATTTACCAGATAGCTATGATATCATTCATCCCCTTCAATCTTTATGAGAGATGCTCCACGAGGAAAGGCGTCATAATGTTACCATTTTTCTCCTTCATTCCTGAAGGCCTCAGGGGAAAGTAAACATGTGAGTGGGCTTTAAACAAGCTCCAGCATTGTATGGAAACCAACCGGGTTGGGACACGTCATCCCTTTACGAAGTGAGCCCCAAGCACAGGCTCAATATCCTCTGAAGCCAGAGGCAAAATGCAACATAAAAGCTGTCTTAGATCAAGGCATAATAGCACCAAGTAGTTCTACAATGAAAACCCATATTCCTCCCAGTTTTAAACCTCAACAGATCATATAGAATAGTATTAGATTTCAGAAACTTAAATTCACACGCACTTGTGCTGAACAGAAGGCTCATAGCACAGGACTCATGGTGAAGCTAGCACGGAAAAAAATATAAAACAATGCTGTACATTCCCACTGGGTTTTTTAGCCAAAGTATAGCACCTGAAAGTGAGTACATAACTGCTTTCTTATTCAACAGATTTCAGTTCTGTTCCAAATGATTGTTAACAGGCTATAAAAAAGTGATGGTTTATTTGCAGCATGTGTTATGGAAATTATGGAGATCTTATCAGAAGATAAGGACGCGCTATCTTAGATTGACAGCATTTACATTACAGATAATGACTACTTAAAACAACAACTGACTAACGTGGTATGGCCAGGTGGTCAGTGGTACGGCAGATGTCGTCAATTGGGTGGACCCCGGGGGCACTACGAGTTTGCAGACTGACGTTCTAGTCATCAGTCAGAACATGCCCCTGGAGTGCACCGTGACTCATAAGAGGAGGGACGATGCTGTGGAAGAGGTGCGTGGCCATGGACTGGAGGTGGAGGCAGCACAGGAGGGAGGATGGAGATGGGCATTGGGACCTTGCCAGAAGACAGGACGTTTGGAGGAATGACAACGGAATCTACCGACCGGAGGAGGAACCCGAGAGCTAGTCGGGGGAGAGAACGGCGTACAGCATACCCCGGGGATAGGCAACACAGACGAGGTCACCCTGGCTCTATTCCAGAGTCGCGACCTCAGGCAAGTAACAGGAAGAGGGGCAAGTAACATTGTGTGGTGGGGCTGTGGCTTGGGGATACTTGGTAGGCTTATAACGCAGGAGGTGGGGACCACCAGGGAACTTCCCACTTATGGTGCACGGATTTGTCACTGGCAATGGGGGGAGCACGTTACTGAGTGAAGTATTCTTTTAATACGGGATGAATACCACTGACGGGTGTGTAGAGCAGTGATTATCATACCACAAGCATGGAATGGGATGAGATCGTGTATACTGCTGATCGTCATCGAGACCACTACCCAGAACACAGCCATTAAGACCTTCATGTTGCACTGCACCAAGGTGTCAGTATTAGGACCCTTCTATAACGCTGAGTCAGATAACTAAGACCTCTCACTTTTTATGTTTCCCCGAGGGTACCCCTAGCCTGCTGCAAAGATACATGCCCAAAAGAAGAGGACTAAGGAAGAACCAATGCGAGAAAAGGGAAACCATACAGAACATATTTGACGCACTCTCTTGCCTAAAGTGCTGTATTCAAAATAAATCCCTATATACTCATATATATTGGTCTGGGTCAAACTTCGCTTCCCGTTACGAAGATGTCGGGACCCTTCTATAGAACTTAGCCAGATAACTAGGGGCCAGATGTACACATCCTAGGGTTTGCGAGTACCAAATAGCCAATTTTAGCGATTAAGTAATTGCAAACAGCAATGGACAAATGTGTGTTCAAAACATTTAGCGATTCCCAGTGGGTCGCAAATAGACCTACTTCAATATTCATGAGGTAGGTTTCGGTTTATGACCCATTGGAAATCACAAAAATCATAGGGATGGTGGCCTGCTGGGGTCAGCAGATCACCATGTCTGTGATTGCTTTTAAATAAAAAATGTTTTTTAATGATGTCCATTTTTATTAAAGAAAAACAGGATGCATTTCAAAATAGAAAATAAAACGTTTTCTTTTCATTTTTTAAGAGTAGGCAGTGGTATGAGGGTGCCCCTAGCCTGCTGCGAAGATACATGCCACAAGAAGAGGATGAAGGGAGAACCAAGGCGAGAGAAGGGAAACCATACGGAACATATTCAACACACTCTCTTTTCCAAAGTGCTATATTTGAAATAAATCCCTAAATACTCATATATACTGGTCTAGGTCATAATTCGCTTCCTGTTACAGGTGGACTGAATAACGACAATAGTGACCACACAATTACAAAATTAACTTTAAAAAATATAAAATTGCATACTTGAATGTGATTTTCTTCTGATAAAAATGATCCAAAGAGGGTAGGGGTCTTGCACCTGACTTCTTGTAGAGTTGTGCCACATTAGAGCCTCCAAATACATTCTGAAAGTTATAAACTCTGACGAGATTTCTTAACTTTGGAAAGATTTAATTACCACATTGTGCCAAGCAAGTGAAGCCTTTGTACGCCTTGATTTCTCCCACGTTTTCTCAAAAACAGTGGACTGAAAAACACACAGCTATCTCACTTGGACTCCAGGAAGACATTTTAGAGACTGAATATTTACTGACTAGGGATAGCAAAACAAACCTAGTTATTAGAATTCTTCCCAGTTCTTCAGGCTACACATACATAGTTTATAATAATGCACAGACATTTCCTATTGCTTACAAATCATATTGTATTCCACGGCTGCAGCATCCGTCGCTCCATAGAAAAATTCTCACTGCTCTGCAGACAGCCATTTTGAAAAAGCCCGTTGGTGCAGGGAAACTAATAATTATAGCCTCTCCTAGAAATGGTAATAAAAGCAAGCATCCCTAGTGCTCCCACTCTGTACCCTCGTTGGGTGCAGTGGGCCACGTCATTAAGGACAATTAAGAATTTTTACAATACACACAAAACATACCGCACACTCCAAATATTTTACCCACCAAAGACTATTAGAGCGTGTTCAATATGGATAACTTTGCACAGCATGCGCTTGTTACTAAACAAAAATACTCCGCAGCTTTCTCTGCATTGCAGGGAATTTTTGAAAAACAGTGAATTTCAACTGCTGTATACAGACACTAAACTTTAGGTGATTGCACTGAGCAACTCACAAAAATTCATGCCGTGCTGCTTGCACTTAAGAAGGCTGATCCATCATTTCCCACGCTAATACTGTAGGATTCATCCTTCTGTGTGCAAGGGTACAATGGCGACTTAGCACGTTGGCACTTCAACAGATTCAGAGATTCAAAGGAGAAATCAATAAAAAATAAACAACTCGGTGGAAAGGTGCCTGTCTCACAAGGCAAGCTTCCTTTGATCCCTTTTGAACACATCATGGCCCAAAAAAGTAAGGGTATTCATGATAAAGGGAACTGTGCAGTCCCAAAGGCAGTGGCTCATACTTTTAAAGTATCAGTGGTAACCAGGGGCCAGATGTACGACGGTTTTTAGCGTGCGCAAAAGGGTCTTAGACCTGTTTGCGCACGCTAAAAACCATGGGCCCATGCACAAACAGTATTTTGTGAGTCTCAAATAAATTGCGACTCACAAAATACTGTTTTGCGACTCAGTATTTGGAAGGGGTGTTCCCTTCCAAATAGCGACTCCATAGCCATGTACGAATGTTTTGTGACCGCAATGGTGGTCGCAAAACACTCGCAAATTACCACCTACTTCAAGTAGGTGGCAATGCATTCGCAAATGGGAAGGGGTCCCCAGGGGACCCCCTTACCCTTTGCAAATGCATGCAAAATTATTTTTTAAGGGCAGGCAGTGGTCCCAGGGACCATTGCCTGCCCTTAAAAAATGAAACAAAAAGGTTTCTTCTTTTTTTTTTTTTAAATGCATCCCGTTTTCCTTTAAGGAAAACGGGCTGCATTTAAAAAAAAATAGCTGCTTTATTTAAAAGCAGTCCCAGACATGGTGGTCTGTTGAGCCCAGCAGACCACCATCCCTGGGAGGGCCAGCCATTCTAAATTGGGTCGCAAAATGCGAGGGGCTCATTAATATTCATGAGCCTCGCATTTTGCGACCCCATTGGGAATCGCAAAGTGTCCAAGACACTATTATGCATGCCAGATAGCGAGTCGCAAATTGCGAGTCGCAAAAGCGACGCAATTTGCGAGTCGCTATTTGGCAGGTCGTACATCTGGCCCCTGATCTCAAACGAAGATTGACACAGACATTTTGGCAGTGACTCAAGCAACAGCTAAAGATGAGAAGCCTCCTGATGGCTGCCCTTGTAAATACTCCTAGACCTTTAATCAAGATAACACATGGCATGCACTGTGCCCCCACCTCACCTAGCATGGTAGTATAATATTAATTCTCACCAAAAGTGTGGTATGGGTTTGTATATTGCTGTAAGAAAGAACCATAAGAAATCAGCTATAAAGATCCTACTAGTAAAATACCTTTGTGAATGGCAAACAACCAGAAACTTACACAAAAATGTATGTTTACCTTTGTGAATCAGGCCCTATATTTTTATTTGCAATATGCAGACAGAGAACACTCAGGTAGTAGTGCACCAAGAGCTCTGTCTTCGTCTGTAGTGAGTCTGCCTTATGTGTGTAAAATAGAAAAGTGAATTCCATATGAACAATGTCAGCCAATAACACATCAAAGAACCTGGAACAGAGTGAGGATGTAACAGGAATGAATGCTATCATTAGATAAGCGGATGTTCAGTTCACACCGCCTCCCATACTTTTAGTGTATATTATTGCCATAGGTAAATGGGTAAACAGACAATTGTAAGAAATCTTTTTTTACCCTGACACCCGCCCTTTACCTGCACATTTTGATGTGCAATTATAGTATCTAGACAAGAAAAGGAGGCGAGCTTTGGGTTGACAACCTTATAAGTCGAGTCAAATGAATATGTTGTCTTTATGGATTGCTTAAAATACATACCTTCATAGTGTGGATGACATAAATATGTTTCTGTTTCAGCCCATTCAATCGTGTGCTATGTCTGCGACTCTCAGACCGACAATGTCAACTGTATCATCAAGACATCAAACTGCTCCTTGACTAACTACGTCTGCATGACAGTGTTGGATACATCTGGAATAGGTATGTGTCATGAAGAGACAGGAGCATCACAGATTCAAGGTGGTTTGGGTAACAGCCAGGCCCTGCAATCTAAGACACCTCTTTGTATGGCCTGTCTGATTTTTGACATTGTATGTGGTGCACCAGCAAATGATGCTTACAGCAGGAAGCTGAATCCAGTCCTAGTGTCAGTAGCCTGGCAGTGGCTTCTTTTCTGTAGTCCAATCTTGAAAAATTTCTGATTATGTCAAATCTACTCAAAGATTACAATTTCACTTACTGAGCGAGCGTGAGGTGTGTAGGGCATATCTCAGCTCATCCTTCTTTCTTAAAGCTAAATCTCATACTCCCAGGCTGAATTATTACACGAAAAGGGGGGTTTAGAAAAAACAATGTAATATGTTTGCCATAGCAGATTACTGTTTTTTTCAGGCAGATCAACCATGTACAGCCATGTTTTTCCTCAATTATGTTTAAATTGTGCATGCTTTTTGTTTATAAATGTTTACCCAATTTCTTCCAAAAACTCCTACATTATTGATGGGAAAGATGCCACATCATACTGGCTGCAGCTCTTACTGATAAGTATTGAGATAATATGTCACATTCTTGTGTGACTTTCTTTCTTTGGAAGATGCTGTGGGGATGGACGATTTTGGGGTATACTAATTCCACATAGATACCTGGTGATTCAGAAACCAGAGCAAATGGAATTTGCCGAAAACATCAGAAGTAGAGTTCTTAGTTTGTGATTTTTGCTTTCTGTAAAGCCTCATAATCTTGGGTGAAGGACAGGGATATAAGTGATTATAAGGGGCTGTGCAATTGGATTGCCAGAGAGCACATGTTTAGCAATTATGTTACAGAACTGCAGCAACATCTAGTGGATAGAAAGCTCACTGACCCCAGGGAGCTTGCAAAGGAGGCAGACCACTGGCGCAGCACCAGAGTCCACAAGAATGTACCCGAGAGTGACCCCAAGAAGGGTGGTTCAGATTCCCCCAGCAGAGTAAGGGGGAGGTCCAGGAAGACACAGGTCCCACGAAAGATGGGGAAAAAGGTTCCCATGCCCCTTCTGAGAAACAGGGAGGAGGTTCTGGTAGGCGGTGGCCCAGGGTTCCCCATTTCCAAACTTGTTGTTTTCAGTGTTCCCATTTATGACACAGCAGGGGAACTCTGTCTGTCCCAAGGAATCGCCCACTGACGGAAACTCTACAGGGGTGACCAATATGGCCTTACAAGTAAGTAGTCCACAGGAGCACAGAGTGGTATATGCCCTGATCTCCCTTTCTTGGGAGATAGACTCAGAGGGTAGGCTTGTGATCCCTGAGGGTGGGAGTCATCACTTCAATCTGATCACAGTAAATGGGATCCCTGTCACTGCTGTGCGGGATACTGGTGCCAGCCAGACCATGGTGGAGGAAAAGGACAGGTGTGTATGATAAGCAAGGCCCTTCGGCAATACTTTGTTTGCCTTATGGCTTTGGTACTCCTAGAGTGAGATGGGGAAGTGGCCCAGAGGTTAGTCATAGTTATCCCCAGATACCCATTGACTGCATCTGGAAAATTAGTTACCACCAGTGTTACAAGAACTGGGAAGGGTGGCCGCCCTGAAAGTTCAGGTTTCTGGGCATACCACTCCAAAACGGAAGGTACTGGAACACTGGTGGAGTGGCAAGGGTTGGTAAACTCACCCTTCGGTCCTGTTCAGCCTCAGGGTGCAGACACCGAGCTGAAGACCCAGTCTCAGGCTACCATCCCTGTACTGGTGGGAGGGAGAGTGGTAGGAGGGTGCTTATCACCTGTGCTGTTGCCCCTACTCTGAGAAATTTCAGAGGTCAGAGAACCCGCAGGAGCAGTTTGGGAAACCCTTGCCAGCCTCAAGGCTGGAAGTGAAGCCTGCCCAAGGCCCCGGCTTGGAGCCTCCACCAGGCAGTGGATGGCCTAGGGCCTCGATCTTGACACTGACAGCTATCAGTGGCCTCTGTTGGTTGTTGTCCTCATGTGCAGAGTTTCTCTTGCATTTGGGGCAGACGTCTGCTGAATGGGCTAAATTATTATTATCATTTGTTGGCAATGGTGGTACTGTCTGTCTATGGGGATGCATCTGTGAGCAAAGTAAGGTTAGGAGATTCTCAGATGGGGTCCACAGGTGAGGAGAAGGGTTTCCCATGGGTCAGCCATGTGGCTTGGTAGAGTGTTGACAGAGGGAGTAATGAGCTCAAAGGGGCATAGAACTGACAAGTGCCACTGCAGAAGAAGCCCATGTTCTAGTGCCTGGGCATTGAAGCTCATCAAAGTATTGATTAGTCTTCCCTGGCTTTTGGCTGGAGGGGGGGGTCTTGTTGAACTTGGCCCTTTCTGCGGGGTCACCTCCAAACCTTTTGCCTTCACCCCTCCTATTTTCTGAACTGTTGTTGTTGGCTTTTAGGACTCTGTGCACTTTACCACTGCTAACTAGTGCTAATGTGTTTGTGCTTTCCCCCTAAAACATGGCAAAGTGGTTTACACTCAATTGGCATATTTAAATATCTTATAAGTCCCCAGCAAAATGGTACCAAGAGTATCTAGGGCCTCAAAATTAAATGCTGCTAGTGGTTTTTTTTTAAAAACATGTCTCCGGCCTACTATTGTAGCCTATAGTGCAACTTTAAACTCCCAATTTGACCTCGCAAAATAAAGCTTTTGCCACGCTTAAACTTTACCATTTTGAATACATATAAGGCACCCCTAAAGTTGGCCCTAAACAACCCATACGGCAGGCTACATTGTATCTAAAAACTATGATGTCATTTTAAGTTTTACATGTCCTGCTAGGGAAAAACTCCTACATTAGTTTTTTACTTCTGTGAGGCCTACCTCTCCTATAGGATAACATTGGGTTACCTTATTATGTTTAATAAGTGCTAACTTTTGATTCGTGGCAGTTCAAAATGTCATATTTAGGCTCAAATGAATTGTAATTTAAAAACCTCTTTAAGGGTAAAGTTTGATTTTAGATTACAATTTTAAAAATGCCAGCTTTAGAAAGATAAAGCAAACACAAGTTTTTGCTTTGTTTGTCCCAAGTTGGCAGGGTATGCCCAGACGTGGGTCCTTGCTCACTTTGGCACTGGATTCAAGCTAGCCTGGCTGATGAGGGGTGTTACCCCGAAACCCTTCCCACGATGCTTGTTTCTGGTCCAGGGAAGACCTGGCTTGGCAGTTCGGGCTGGACTGTTCCCATGAGGAACAGGGTCAAAACTGATTTCCATATGGCTGGGTCTGAACTGGGGTGGCGAAGTGAGCCAAAGAACAATGATGGATTCAACCCAGATCTGTGACTGGGAGTGAGTGTCTGAAAAGTTTCTGCACTCCGTCCATCATCTCCTTGTGTTTACCTTTAGATGATGACATTTTCCTTCCCTGAACTTTCTGAGGCCTTCTAGGAGTTTCCAGCTTCCTGGGCCTGTTAATTGCTGCCCCATCAGGAATGAGAATTGGGCCCAGACAGTGAACATTAGGTCCTGGGTGTAGTTGACAGAGGGCCATCCTGCCAGAATGGGAGGAGCATAGTTGTTCCCTGCACCACTTACATTTCCATGGTCTGCCTCCAGCACACTCACAAAGGAATTTGATACCAGCCATTAGTCACCATACACCTGTTGGAGCCTGGGTAGGAGAAGAAATGGGAAAGAAGTACTTTCCCAAACCAGATGTGGAGGTGGACTAGAAGTTTCCCCCATTTCTAAGGGTAGCAACAGGTGTAAATATTGGCCCTCCTGTGCCACTCATCAGTACACCTGGACCTGTGAACATTACAGAAGAAAGGCTGTTTCCTACCCCAGAGACCTGCCCTGCTGCTTGAGGCCTGCTTTGTTCCCCGAGGACAGCCCTGCTGCTTGAGGCCTGCCTTGTTCTTAATAGGGCTGTCCTGCTGCTACCAGAGGGCTGCCCTGCTGCTTGAGGCCTGCCTTGTTCCACAGAGGACTGCCCTGCTGCTTGAGGCGTCCCTGATCTTTGTGAAGAAAGACTGGACCTGCTCCCTTCATCCCAGGCTAAACTGAGTGACTCCAAGGGTCAGTTGGCTGGCCTCCTGTTCTGAGTTATAGGGGCACAACATGCTCCAGAGGCCTCGCTGCAACTACCCAGCTGACCTGCTGCAACTGGCCCTGCCTGAACCTGCAACAGGACCTCCCTGGACCTGCAACTGGACCAGCCTGAGCCCTGCTGGACACTGCTGCACAGAGTTCCTGATCCCCAAGAGGTGCCTCCACAGGTCCTCGACCCTTGACTGGCCTCTGCTGGGCTCCTCCTGTGAAATCCTGAAGTTTTGAGCTCTGCACACCAGTCTTTGAGAAGGTAACTTTTTTAAGCAGGACCAGCCTGGTCCCTGTATCCAGCCTGCACTTCATCGCAATCGAACTGAACTTGTGACTTTGTCCTGGTTTAGCACGAACAGATACCCACAATTAGCACTTTCTGCTCCTTAGTTCTATTTTTACTTAAACATTTAAAATTGCATATCTCCAGTCCTACTGATTAGATTTTTGTCGATTTGGTCTCATTTTGTTTATTACATTTGACTCTATTTTTCTAAATTGGTGTGGGGTATTTCTTGTATTGTGTTTTTACTTTATTACTGTTAGATCTGTCAGCCTAAGGGTGGTCTTCCCCCAAACCTTTTGCCTTCTCCCCTCTTGTTTTGATGAATTTGTTTTTGTTGGCCTCAGGACTCTATGAACTTTAACACTCTAAACAAATGCTAAAGTGCATGTACTACCTAACTAAAACATGGTAAAATTGTCTTACACCAGATTGGCACATTTAATGTACTTATAAGTCCCGTTTAAAATGGTACACCCTATACCCAGGGCTGGTAAATGACATGCTACTATTGGGCTTGCAGCACTCATTGTGCCACCTACTTAAGTAGGCTCTTAAAACATGTCTCAGGCCTGCCATTGCTGCCTATGATCAGTTTTAAACTGCCAATTCAACTTGGCAAAATAAACCCTTTGCCAGTCTAAAACTCCCTTTTATTACATATGTCACCTTTAAGGTAGACCCTAAACAGCCCATAGGACAGGGTGCATTGTATTTAAACATTTGGACATGTACTTTTAAGTTTTACATGTTGTGGTAGCAAAAAACTCTCAAATTCATTTATCACTACTGTGAGGCCTACCTCTCCCATAGGATAACATTGGGTTGTCTTATTACATTTAATAAGGGGTAACATTTTTTTGGGAGCAGGTAGAAATGTCATGTTTGGTGTCTAACGAATTGTAATTGAAAACCCACTTTAATGGTGATGTCGGATTTTAAGTCACAATTCTGAAAATGCCACTTTTAGATAGATGTCATGTTTTAGTCCTAACCATTTGGTGCCTGTAGCCTGTTTCCTGGGTTGCATGACGAGGCGTAATTTGCCTTTGTTTACTCCTTCCAGACAGCCACACAATAGAGGGATGGATGTTGGCAGGATGGGCCATTCAAGCAGAAGGGAGTGCAGAGCTGAGCACTACCCCAATTGCACTTCAAATACTCTGCCTCAGCTCATACACCAAAGACTTCAGATGAGCCCATTATGCCTGCAGACACCCTGGGACCAAGGCGGGGAGGCTGAAAATTACAGACACTTCTGTGGGTGCAAAACTTCAGACATTTCTACCACTTCAAAGCTGGCACCACGAGTAAAAATAGGACCTTCAGACCCACTTTTAAATTCAATTCTGGACCTGCAGAAAGACTCTCAGAGGACTGCCCTGCTGCCTGTGGCCTGCTGTGTACTTCAGAGGACTGCCCCGCTGCACCAAAAGGCTACCCTGCTGCCTGATTCTGCCCTATTCCCTCAGAGTACTGCCCTGCTGCCTGAGACCTCCTTTCCTGCTTGAACCAAAAGCTTCAGGAGTAACTGCAGGGCTAGTTGGCTGGCATCCTGATTGAAGCCTCAGGGACAGACAACACTCCAACCATCTTGAACCCACATCTGGTCCAGCCTGAGTGAGTCCTAACCTTCCAGTCCTGGACCCTTGGACATGGTGCTAAATGTACCCAGATAGATGAATTTCCAAAATTTGGGACTTGGAAAATTTTCAGTCAAAAAGTGCTCTGAGAACCAAGAGGAGACCAAGACCTACCTGCCCACGGATCCGCCCAAGGTGCATCGCTGGTCAGCCTGACGTTCTTCTCTGCAGCAGTAAATCCTGTGCAGTGGATCCTCGCAGCAGGGTGTCCAGCCTCGTGGAGCCCTCATCAGCTGCAGCTTGCAGCTTCATCCCGCTAGGAATTTCGGCTTCCAAAAAATAGACTAAGGACCTAGTTACAATGTTGGTTTGCAACACTCCGACCGCTGGTTGGAGACTTTCCAACTGACATTGTAGGTTTAAATAATGTCAGTTAATAATTATAATGACGGCGGTTGGAGTTTAAACCAGGCAGGGATTCCGACGTGGTTCTGACGGGCTCAAGAGCCCATCGGCCAGTCGAAAAGGCCTCATAATCTCTTGAGGACGGCGTTTCCTCCGCCGGGATTATGATGCACTTCCTGAAAGCAGTTCCATGTCGGCCTTTCCGACATGGAACTGCTGCCGGAAAGTGTCTTTGGGGGCCCCATCCCTCGGCGAACTCTGCGTACTGCCATAGGTGCCCCCTCAACATTCCTGCACCGTGTGGCAGGCGCCTCACACACGAGGTGCCTGCCACACAGTTTAGGGATGTTTGGAAACATCCATTTTTCTATGGGAGCTTTTGCTGCGGGCATTTTCCACCCACCGCACAAGCTTCCATAGAAAAATTGATGTTTCCCTCCGCACTGTGTGGCGTCATATCCAAATGATGCGGTGGGAACCGCCGACCTGAGGTTGGTAGACTCCCATTCCGCAACGGTGCCGGGAGGACGTGAGTCTGCCCGACATCGTAATCAGGGCCCTAAGTCCGAACGTAGAAATCTTCCCTGCAACTTCATCCAGTGGCTTCCCGATGGCGGGGCCTCTTCCTCCGAAAGTTGTCCCGGCTGCCTTGCCCAACTGAACTTTACCTTCTCAGATATTTTTCTTTAAAAATTCTTCTAAGTCCGTAGGTGAGCGGAGACCAAGCTCAATCCATTAAGTGTATCTGAACCCTGCTCCATCGCAGTTGGCCATAACTTTCGACTTTGCCCAGGTCTCATGTGACTAGATGTCCGTGGTTGTTGCTGTGATCTTTTAGGTGCTACTTTTCACTTTAAAAATTAATAACTCCGGTTCTACTGATTGGAGTTTTGATTTCAAATCATTTATTGAAATTGACTCTATTATTTACCTCTTAGTTAAACCTGACTGCTGTTGTGCCAAGCTGCCAGAGGGTTAAGCACAGGTTAAGCACAGGTTGATTTACTGGCATTATGAGGTTCACCCTGATAAGGACTGTGGCTGTTGCTTGTGTAGGGTTTCACCTCCCTCAACCAATAACACAATTTCTTACATCAAAGTCATACATGGTTGATTGGCACACGACTTGGGTAACAAACAGGCTCTTTCTCAGCCCGAAGGTGGACATTGCTTCAATAGCAAAGTGAGCTCAACATAGGATCCCAGAATGGACTGGAAAGAGCTGGCAGACAGGGACCCCATGGGACCCCATCAGATATTTCATTTTAAGTACATCTATATACATGTATGCATACATTCTGAGGGAGTGCTCCAGTTACGGAGCACTTTTTGGATATTAGGTGGGAGGGAAAGTTGAGGAGAGGCAGTTGCAACAGCCCTTTCTCAGATGCTCAGGAAATTCACCCAAACTACTTCAGTTTCACTACCACCAACCATCACTCCTACACCTTGCTGTGGGGGTAAAGGGTAGTACTTAAAACTCTGCAGGGTAAAACGTTAGATCCAATTTTCAGAGAGCCATTTGTAGTAGTAACAAAGTTTTGGAGTACAAGTGGCAGGATTAACGACTCCTAGAACATCAAAGAAGGTGACCTATCAGTAGTACATGAATTTACTCCAGTCTTATGTCACCCCTTGACATTGCAGTATTATGCTGGAGTAAATCCCACCAAAGAGGTGGAGTGTCCAAGGCTTATTTAGCCTTGAACGTTTTTGAACACCCACACACACATCAGTTTGTGTCCATGTCAATCGTTTCGTGGACAGGGAGGGGAATGAAACACCCTCGAATGTCATGGAAAAAATTAAGGAAAAGACGGAAAATACAGCAAAGGGTAAAAAGGTCAGCAGT
The DNA here is from genome assembly GCA_963921515.1 of Calotriton arnoldi. Classification (NCBI taxonomy): domain Eukaryota; kingdom Metazoa; phylum Chordata; class Amphibia; order Caudata; family Salamandridae; genus Calotriton; species Calotriton arnoldi. Next base: position 419,070 of record CAWUFW010009616.1, on the reverse strand, counting down.
ATCACTGGCATTCCTCAATGCCGAATTGTACTGTCACATATTGAAGCCAAGTGCTACATGTCTGCTAAATTTGTTGTACCTCCAGTCAAATCTGTTGTACTTTGATTCAAATCTGTTGTGCTTACAATCAACCATTTTGAGTTTTCGATGAGAAATTTTCCTTTTGGGGATCGTATGAAAAACATTCTTTTTGCGCCCACAACTTTGCATCTCTTACTCATTATGCCATTTTGCACCATATAAAGCAAAAACACGAAAGTAAGGTACTGAACCTTTTTAACAAAGTCTGGTGCAGATTGGTTTTGGAGGAGTGAACTATTAGCAGTCTAAAAAGAGCTGATTCTTTCAAAACACAAACATGATTTGACGGTCTGTTTTTGAGTAATTGAACTGGTTCTGTCTTACAGTCACTCTATATTTCCTTTAAATTCAAAAGGCCTTATTATGAGTTTGGCTGTGCGGGTTTTGCATTCCCCGGGCGGTGAAATAGGCACCACAATGGGAACATCAAAGGCAGTACCTGCAAGGCATGGACTGCTACAGTTCATGCCATCAGGTACTGGTGTGCATGCATTGGGATCAGAGGAGGAACCTTTTTCTGTGACCCGCAACTGCTGGATTCAGTGGTACACATAAGTTAGGGGAGTTATTGGAATTTGGCAATTGCCTGAATGAAGGTTTAGCCTTGAAACTCATAGCAGTAATAACTCCCTCAACACAATACCACCTTAGGCATAGGTTTGCAGCTCAGGTAGGACCAGAGTCAACATTTATCCTTTTGGGACTCATTAGTCCATTCTGTAAATACAACAAAAACACAGTGTAAATACAATAGAAGCACAGTGTAAAGACAATATAAACACAGCGTAAATACAATAGAAACACAGTGTAAATACAATAGAAACGCAAAGTAACTACAATCGAACCACAGCATAAATACAATATTAGCACAGTGTTTTGTTTAGTGCCACAATCTAACAATTTAACATAGAGTTGATAAAACTCCATTCATTTACTTTAATTTTCATCAAATTAAACTTCACCTTAAACACTTCTGAATTTGGCACTGTTTAATTAAACTTTTTCAGTGCAGTTCAAAGACTGGCATGAGAAATACAGTAATTGCTTAATAGATGTAAAATATGAGTGACGTCATACTTTGTCACTGTGTCCCTAAAATATTGTTATTTACAGCTGTACTGACATAATTCACTGCATAAGGTCTAGCAACGCATAAACTTTCACAAGCCCACCAGACATCTCTGCTCAGCCGGACTTCTACCCGCACACACCACCAGCAACACACCACCAGCAACGAAGAACCTGATCCGGCAGTGTTGTCTTCTACCTTGCTCCTAAAGCCTAGTGACCTGCCCATGCACATCCGAGCCGCCTCCTCACTTCTTGAATTCCACAAGAAACTGAAACCCCGAACCCTGGCTTAACCATGTGCTTGAGCACAAGGATACCCTACCTGGTGAGTTGCACGCTATACAAATACACATAACATAACACTATAAGAAGTTTAATTAAGGTGCAAATTACAGATTCTGTGCATCAAGTACCTGGTCAGTGGCATTTTGTAGAGATTTTAAAATCACATTCATTAATCAGCCTTGCCACAATACACCTGCTAGCATTCAGTCTGTCTTTATGAAAACATTGAATAAGCCTTCTGTAAAACAGAGGGTTCTCACTGACGTGGGAGGCTTAGCTGATCGCACAGGTCCCAGTGAGTCAAAATTTCCCGAGTGCCACTCCATACCACTCCTGTGGCATCTTTCTGAGGACAAATTGAAGGCTGTAAAAAGGTAAGCCCAATGTGAAAGATCTCCACATATGTGATTTGGGTCTCCCTTCACTTCAAGCTGCCTGACAATGCTTGGACCTAATGTGAAGTAGCTAGGTCTTTGCCTTAAGGTGTTACAGGGCAAGTGCAGGATTAAGGCAAAACATGCTGCAGACATCCAAATAATTGGGGTGGAGCCCTAGCACCCTAGAGCTCTAGGCACCACTGGACTGCTTTCACCCATCTATCCACCATAAATCCATTCACTTACCCACCCTTTTAGCTTGCCATCCATTTACTCATCCATTCTACCATCCTTTCCTCCATCCACCCATTTGCCTATCCTTTCACCCTTCTATTCATCGACTCATCTGTCCTTTCACCTTTCCACCCATCCACCCATCCATCTTTTCACCATTCTATTCATTCTTTCACGCTTTAATTAAATCGATCCATTCTTGTGTTGTTCCATCTATTAATATACATTACTTTTCCACCCCACCATTTAATCTATCTGTTATTCCATCCACCCCTCCTTTTACTCTTCCAGCTGTCAACTCATCTATCTTTCCGTATATCATTCCATCAACCCACATTTCCACCCTTCCATCATCCATCCTGTCCTCAATACTGACATCTTTCTACCCATCCATCTACCTACCTCCTCTGATCCTTCTTTTAGCTTGCCTTCCATCCTTTTACTTTTTCATCCTTTCATACTTCCATATATACATCCTTTCATCTGTGAGGCCATCATCCTTTCATCTACCCATCCATCTGTTCACCCAACTACACTTTCAACCTTCCTTCCAACCAATCCTTTCTTTTACCTTCCATCTATCCAGTCATCCATTATTTCACTAACCCATTTATTTTTAAACTCTCCTTTTCATCCTTTCACCAATCTATTATTTCATCATCCTTTTTATGCATCTTTTCCCCTATATTGCCTTTCAATTCGACAATTGAATATTCTCTGCATGCTGCACCCGATTCACACCTTTATGCTAGGAGGAGGACCCAGGCATCACTGCTCTGCATTTCTTGATGTTAACTCACCAAATGTCTATAGAAGTGAGCTTTAGTATTCATTGATTGCCATAACCCACACTGGTGGAGGTCAAAGGGCCTGCTCACCTCTGTATTAGCCCCGGGCGAAATTTCAAATACTCTGGAGATAAGAGTAATTTAGATAATTCCACGTTACTCTTTGATTCAGAATTACTGATAATTAAGTGATTACTCCTGCTTGCATAGTTATGAGTTATTTAGAGGGAAAAATTCCTACTGGGAGAAAACATATAGCCAGCATGAGCTGCCTTTCACACTCACTATTCGTGTTTTACTGCATTTACTGCTATTTCTTAGCCCAAAATAAATCCTTGCATCAATTTTGCATGAGAGTGCATTTTATGCTAATCAAATAATGCTAAATACTGAGAGTAAGTTGGGGGAAACCGTAACCCAAGAGCACAATAAGATCTTTTCTTAGTGCAAAATGTATTCTTACATTCATTTTGGACATGAGGGGGCATTTTGCGCTAAGAAAATAGCGCAAAATACCGGAAGTAAGCTAGGGTAAAAATCGTACCCCAAAGGCACATTTAGCAAGCGTAAGTGGCTCCTCACACTCGTTCTTCGGGTTCTGTTGTCAGCTACGGCCGGCACAGGTAAACGCAGTGGGGTGGGAAGTCGACAGATGACGGAATATGTATAATTAAATAAATAAATAATACCTATTCCGTCGTCTGTTGACTTACCCCCCGCCGCGCCCTGCTCCACCCCACTGCGTTTACCTGTGTCGGCCGCCGCTGTCTGTAGCATTTAGCACTATTTCTTGGTGCAAAATCCATTCTTGCGCCAGTATTGAATGCAAGCAGTCATTTTTGCACTATGACGCTAAATGCTCAATTACTCTTCTCGATTAATTAAACCTAATCTCGCTGAAATCGCGTGTAATTCTGCATGATCATGTTACACTGAATGATGCGAGTTATACCCACCTTTACTCTTTATGCTAAAATCTGTTTCCCCTATGTGGGTCAGTGTGCAGATCATCCAGCATTGGTTGTGATACTAGATGTCTGAGAGAAAGATTCAGTGCTGACAGCTACATTTTACGCAGGTCAGAAGCTCGAATCTCTCCAAGGACAACTCAGCCTTCTCTCCTTCTGAGGTCAGTAATTTGAGTGCCAATAAGATGAGTCACAGCAACACTTACAGCACTCAGGAGGTGTGGTATGAAGCAACATATGCAAATCAATTATTATTGGTAAAAATATTGTTTGTCATGAATACTGTCTCAAAATATAACTATTACAAAATATAGAGTGTATATAATATAATATAGAAGATAAGAATATAGTTTTTTATACATTATATTATGTTTTGTAAATATTGTATATAATTATCTTTAACATAGTTGTATCAAAATCATTTGTATTTGATTTAATATATATTAGTTATTATATTATTTTTGGTGTTAATATTAGAAATGTAATTATTTTTATTGGTTTAAAGAATAGTTTGTCATTTTTAATATGAAACAATTTTTTTACATTTCATTAGTATGTTTTTAGAAGTGAGCTGTTAGGTTTGTAGGAGAGTTTGCTGGAAAGTTATACAATTTTTAGATTTTTTTATTTTTAGCTAATTTTTATGATAATGTAATATTTAATTGATAATTAATTATGAGAATTGATTAATTGGTTGCTATTTCACATATTTCGGTGTTTCTTTTTAGATTTTTAGTGCATATTTTATTTTTGTATAATTAAATTAGTAAATTATATTTTAGGTTGGTAAGGAAATTGACTCAAAGTCTTTTATTTTTTAAAAATATTTTATTGTAATTAAATATTTAATTGCTAATAAATTATCTTGAGTTTCATTTGGTTATTTATTATGTAATGTTTTTGTTGTTTTCATTGCCAGTTAGTTGATTAATAACTGTATCTTGTGTCACTGTCTTGGAAGAATACACAACCCCTAAAGCAGAGTCATTCACAGTCACGTGGCCCAGAACATTGGCAGAAGGCACAAATTGTTAGGACAAGAAAATGGCAACTTTCTAAAATGGACATTTTCAGAATTGTGACTTAAAAAACAACTAACATTTAAAGAGGATTTAAAATTACAATTCATTTGAGTGTAAACACCAAATCTCTATCTGCTCCCAATCAAACATTATCACTTATTAACTGTAATAAGGTAACCTAGTGTTAATCAATGGGAGAGATAGGCCTTACATTAGTGAAAAATGACTTCAGGAGTTTAGAATACGTAAAACGTACACCCACATGTCCTAATTTTTAAATACAATTCACCATGCCTTATGAGCCTTTAGGGGCTACTCTAGGGTGACATATGTATTAAAAAAAGAAGGCGTGGGCCTGGAAAAGGTTTATATAACCAGATCGAATAGGCAGTTCAAAACTGCATGACAGGCTGCAGTGGCAGTCCTGAGACATATATTAAAAGACTACTTTAGTGGGTGGCACAATGAGTGCTGCAGGCCCACTAGTAGCATTTAATTTACAGGCCCTGGGTACACGTAGTACCATTTGCTAGGGACTTACAAGTATATTAAATGTGCCAATTAGGGATAAGCCAATTTTACCATCTATGAACGAGGGAGTGCAAGCACATTAGCACTGTTAAAGTGTACAGAGTCCTAATGCTAACATACACAAATTTAGCAAAACAGGAGGGGTGAAGGCAAAAGTTTTGGGGAACTGTAGGAAACTGGGTTTCTATTGCAGTAACCCCCCCCCCACTTTTTGCCAGACTACTGATGCACTTTGACTTGATGTGCCCTGGGTCCCTGCCAATCAGGTTCCCAGGGCTTGTGTTCTTTCCCAAAAACTGTACATTGTACCCCCAATTGGCACCTCTCTGGCCACATGTCGGTCCCTTGTAAAAGGTACCATGGGTACCACGGGCACTGTGGCCAGGGAAGGCCTCTAAGGGCTGCAGCACTTATTGTGCCACCCTTAGAGGCCCTGTACCTTTACACACACACACACACTGCCATTGCAGGCGGCGTGTTTTGGTGCAGAACAAAGTGAAGAGTCGACATGCACACATCCCTGTGTGCCATGCCTACAACCCACTGCCCTGGCATAGGACAGCCACCCCTCTAGCTGGGTGCACTATACCAGTGGTGAGGGTACAGGTGCATGAGCCCTATACCCCTACAGTGTCTAAGCCAATTCTTAGACATTGTAAGAGCAGTAATGCCACTAAGAGTATATGGTGCAGGGAGTTTGTCATTACGAACTCCACAGCACCATAATGGCTTTACTGAAAACTGGGAAGTTTGGTATCAAACTTCTCAGCACATTAAACTCACACTGATGCCAGTGTGGGATTTAATGAAAAATGCACCCAGAGGGCATCTTAGAGATGCCCCCTGAAAAACGACCAGCCTCTGGTGGATTCCCTGAGTGGTACACACCAGCCTGCCACCACAAGACATGTTTCTGGACCCCTGGGGTGGGAGCCTTCGCTCCCTGAGCCCAGAAAGAAAGCCTTTCCTGGGAGGAGGTGGTCACACCTCCCCAGGCCAGGAAGAACCAACTGTGGCAGGGGGGCTTCAAAGGCCTTGCAGCCTTTGTAATGTGACCCCCAGCCTCTCCTGCTATCAGGAGCAGGCCCCCTTCCTGTCTCCCCTCCTTTTCGGTGGGAAGACAGGCGGGAAAAATTAGCCAGGCCAGAAGGTGTACCCACCTCTGCCAACCCCATCCCTCAGGTGGGGGAGGCGAGGTGAAGCCCACTCTTCAGTGCCCGCCATCTTGCAGATGGCAGGCACTCCCCAATCAGGATTAGGGATTGTGCTCACTCCCCCACCTGGGGTGAGCACACCAAGGGTGTAGTCACCCTAAGGTCAGTAGCCCGTTGGCTACTGACCTCGAGACCCCTAAAAAGCCCCCTAAATACAGTATTTAGGGGGCAACCCTGAACCAAGAAGTCAGACAAGCAACGACCAAGAAGAAAAGAAGAAGGGCCGAACAGCCGTGCCGAAGCTAAGAAGAGAAGGACGCCCACTGACTTGGCCCCAGCCCTACCGGCCTGTCCCCACCTTGAACCTGCAGAAACGAAACTCCGGTGTGTCCTGCAGTCAGCAACCTCAAGAACCCCGAGGACCTGCCCTGCCTTCCAAGGAAAAGACTTAGTCTCCCGTGAACACCGGATTTGTTCACCAACAGACTCCAGCTCCGGCAAAATCCACAAGTCTGCACCCGTCGCCCACGGCCCGAGTTCGAGTGGCCCAACACCACTAGGAGGTCTCCCCGGCGATCCTGACCCGAGACCCAGTGATCCCTGACCTGCCTCAAGCCTCCAGCCGACACCTGCAGCCTCAATCCGGAGGGTCCCCCCAACTGCGACCGGGAGCTTGTAAGAAGATCCGACCCTAAAAGACACCCCTGCACCCGACGCTCCACGGCCTTGGGTGGCCCAACCAACGGTGTCTAGCCAACCCCCAGCATCCCAACTTACCTCTCCAAGTGGTGGTCGCTCCCAGAAGACCCCGAGCCTGCAGTTTGTTTGCAAACCGGAGAATCTCCATTGAAAGTAACAGGGCGTCCGACGTCAAACCAGCACCCTGCACCCGGCCGCCCTAGTGCCGCTGAGGGTGCCCCTTTGGTGCTAACTTGAACCCCCATTTGCCCTGAGCTAAAGTCCAGGAACTTTGCTCCCACAACCTTGTGGCCTGCTCGTGAGCAGCCACCAACCGGAGGCCCCTTATCCCCCATTGGATAACATTGGGCCTCAGCACTCTGCACCTGGCCGGCCTAGTGCCACTGAGGGTGCTCTGAGAGTGCATCTTTGACCCTGGGAGACCCCTGAGTCTAACCCCAGAAAAACAACTCCCACAACAAAGTACTTACCTGTTAACCGATAACTCTATTTTCTCCCATAGGATAACATTGACTGTTTTTCTATGAAAAAAAGTGTGGAGTTTGAAAATCTATAAAAGTCTATACAACTGTGTACAAATAACCAAAATGCATTTACTTACCTGTTTACAGGAAATGTCCCAGTGCAGTATCCAGGTATACTACACTGTGTAAGAAAAGTAATCTGTAAAGTAATTTACTTGACATCCTATTGAAAAGTCAATACAAAGTATATGTACAATATTTCAAAGTATTGCATTACCAGTAATTCTACTGTAATCAAACCAAAGTATACATACAACTGCAATTCAAACTGTGTTATTACTGAAAAGTATAAACCACTTACCTGTGCTAGGCTTGCTTGGTTCTAGAAAAATAAAATAACTAAAAGAATATTTTTATACAAAAGCAAATTGGTCTAAGTTTAGTCTTTGAGTGTGTGACAATCATTTGCTGATTGAGTGTGTACAACAAATGCTTAACACTGTCCTCTGATAAAGCCTTACTGCTCGCCCACATTACCACAAATAGAGAGGAAGGTGCTATCTACTGTTACCTCTGCCTACCTTTGGGGTTCCACTGGACTCTGTCCACACTATACCTAATTTTGGTATAGTAAATACAGAGCCAGCTCCCTACAGGAACAACCACACCAACGATGTCAGGTCTAACAGAAAGCCTTGGTGCTTTAGCTTGCCACCACGTGTAAGGTAGGTATTTCTTATAAAAAACAGTTTACCTTTTAGAAGCCGTATTTTTGGTCATTCAGCAATGCCAAGACAGTTGTCTGTCTCCCCGTACCTTACTTATCCAGTTTCCCAATTCCCTGTGGTATCACATACACTATCAAATATAAATGACTAAATAAGATTTCCTCAGGAGCAAGTTCGGAGATTCCCGCAAGCAACTCAGACTAACTCTGGACATTTCGAGCTAGATCATAAAACATTTTTGTCTTACACAATTTCATATTCTTGCTGGTATGTTAAGGGAGTATTTAGTGTAAACACCTTTTGATACCATATTTTCAAAGCAGGTTTATAGCGGTAGTAATGTAGGGGAAGAATATTTGTGCATATTTGCTGTGTGGTATTTTATTGTGGTAGTGCTGTGCTCTATTGTTTTTTTAATGCTGTTTTTGTGATGCATTATTGTAATGTACTGTGGTTGTGTTGTACTATTGTGTTGTATTCTGTTATGACTGTTTTGTTGTGCTGTGCCCTGTTATGTTTAAAATGTGTTATATTGCTTTATGTATGTTACCGTGTAATGTTTGCTGTCGTAAGTTTCAATATGTCGACAAGTGCAGGTACGTTTCCATCCAAAAGCAGCAGGTGACTTTAAAGTTCCTGAGACGAGTGGCCATTAACCACTGCCTAAGGTAGGAAAATAGTGCTGATCCAGATCTTCAATTATTTAAGACACTAGCCAGCCAAAACTGTGGTGGAGTCTGTCTTAAATTAGCACTTGCAGTGGTCACTTCATGTGATAAGGTCCTATATATCATATTCACATAGATGAGGACTGTCACAAATCTGGAGCTGTCGATTCCAGCCTCATAGCCCACCTAATGGGCTATACCAGCAAATTAAAGGCCCCAGGGCTATTGGACAGGGCTGAAGGCAAGGGCCTATATCAAGGGAGCAAGACTTTAGCAGACAAGAACCCCTCCCTCCTTCTGCAGCGCTGGTAGGAGGCAGAAGGGAAGGCTGGCGGTGTGCCTTCACCTATAGCCTCTGCCTCTCTTTTTCCCCTGCATTCCACTTGTGCTGAAGAGACTAGAGACAGACTCAGAGGCTGTAAATGATGGCAGTGCAAGGTTGACAGCAGCAGGCCTACACCAATGTTTATAGCCTGCTGCTCCTCCATTTTCTTTATTGGAGCAGTCAACTTTCCAATGTTCTAACGTATTGTTGATTAAATCTTTGCATAACCTTCTACTGATTTTTTGTAAACTGTTAACCAAGACCCAATAAAGCATACTAAAAGTGAAACTGAATCAAGACCAAATTGTGCAACATTAGCAACAACTCCTGTCCTCACTTTGAAACACAGGAAACACTGTGTGATCGACCAGGATGTCGTTTAATGAAACATCCCTTCCAAACCTTACATAATTTGCCACTCTCTTTGCAGTGACCATAAACATACGCTCTGATTTTATTTTATTTTCCATCAGGTTCTGCGAGTGAGGTAACGACCATCACCAAGTCATGCACTACTCAGTGCACCCCAAAGAATTATAAGGTGATTCTGGCGTCCTACTCAATTTCCTGTTGTTCTAAGGACTACTGCAACTACAGCAGCGCAGAGAGAATGGAGACCGGCCATGTCGCCATTTTACTTTTATGCTTCATCGGGGCACTCCTTCAATCGACTGGACTGTGATGGCTGCTGGGGCGGGGGTACATGCACAGAACAAGGAATTACTTGACTTCCTCACCACGGGACCCATTCACAAAGATTTATTCTGTGAGTAAGTGTCTTACTCCCGGTGACGGAGCAAGAAAGCCAGGGGTCCTAATGGAATTAAGAAAATTGGGTCCCCATCACCTGGTTAAGTACTGAAATACAGCTAGAATTTGGATGTAGAGGGTTGTAGAGGGCCCTCAGACCCCTGGGCCCTGGTGGAACTGCACCCGCTGCTCTGCACTATTGCTAGCTATGCCCATGCATACTCCTGGAATTTCAGGTGAAAATAAGTCCTAAGTCAGGGGTAAGATACAACTACTCACAGAAAAAGATTTATGAACTGGATCGAATTTGGCTATTGAGGAGAGCCCCTTTACCTCTGATGAACCACACTCTTGTTCCACTGTGCCTATAGAGCTATACTTTCCTGTAATTCAAGTAGAAATAGTTAAAAGTGTGAAAGGCAATTTAGAAAGGGGCACTTGAGAGATCAACATTAAGGTTTCTATCTTCCATCCACATACATTAGCAATAGGTGTTTTAATTAGGTCTGGCCATGGGGAACAACAGAACATATCCAGTAGTTATGTGAGAGGAACTTTACATTGGAAAGCTGAAACACTTATCTGCTCTAGGATGGGCAGTGGAGGAGGTATGACAGTGACTGCCTACACGCGGGGCCTACTTGTATATTAAATCACTTATATACTAGTTTTTATTATCAACTATATCTAGATACCGCATAACATGGTTGTCAAGCCTCCTTGTTAGACAATGGTGCTGGAACAATTTCCAGACAGGGGGTGATGCCTTCAATGTCACGTCACTGAAGTCACATGGTTTGTTAAAAATCAAAGGGCTACATAAAGGACAAGTGTAGCAAATGAGCCATGTCCATTCAGCAGGAGAATGGCAGGATTGGAGTGACTGTTCAGTGGTGTACTTTGAAGTACAAAGTGCCAAATACATGAGTAAAGCAAGGGTGCAAGAGTACTGCCATCTACAGCAGGCGCATTAATATGACTTCTTGAAATGGCCATTAAATGTGCCTCAGGCACGCAGTTTTACTGCTAAACCTATAGACTGCACAAACAGTAATGTGTGGACATTTGATTTCTGTGCATAATTACCACACAAGTAAGTGTCTTGGTTTGTTTTGATGGTATTAAAAACTTTGTTCCCATCCCACTTCAGAGTTACAAATTTAAAAAAAACAGTATGCCTCATTTGCTCTTTACTTGCTGCTGATAATTGTGAAATAATTGTAAAGTTCATTTACAAGCATTTCAATTTTGTTGTGTTATTTGACATAATGCAACCTTCTCTTTTCACACTCTGCACCACAGAATGACTATAATTTGCGTGCAAAATTCACTCACTTTGCAGTAAGAAAAAGGCCAGTCACCACTATTGCTTTTCAAGTGCTTTCACAACATTTAAACAAACTGGCATTGGCAAAACCAAAAGCATGAGCCAGAGTGAAGCGGGATAGGGGTCCTGGGAAAGGGACGGCAAGGGAGGGAGGATAAAAAGCCTGGAGAAGAGAGAGCAAGTCTGGGGGAGGAGGGTGAGGAGGAGAGAGTGACACCAAATCACAGCAGCACTTTGTGTAAGAGTCTCAGAAGATGGGAGGAGAGACACAGGGTAGGGGAGGTTAGGAGAAAATGATTGCAAGCATGCTAAGTGTCCACTAAAAGGAAGAAAAAGGAGATAGGAGCAAGGAGTAAGGCACGCACTCCCATGGGGTGCTCAATGAGGAATAAATGCAACAGAAAAGTAGCACCATGAGTGTCAGCAGTGGAAGGATCAAAAGCAGTGGTAAAGAAAGTGATCCAATCAACAGCATGGTAGTGAGATTGACAAGAAAACCATCCAGTCATGAGTAAGGGGCTGACCCAAATGTCTAGGAAGATCATTCCTTTGGGGTTCTGTCTTTTGGAGAACAACAAAAGTGCTGACTGGTTCAACATGCCACTATGGTATGGCAGACCAGCTGTCACTATTTTTATTTATTGGCTGAAGCAGCTGTCACCTTGGAGGCAGGAGTGGCTTTTACGAAGAAACTGCTGACTCATCGATCAAATGTAGTAACAATAGGTAATTCCTCCCCTGCCTCAGCCATATCGCTGCCAGCAAACCAAACTCCAAATGAGGACCTTCATTTTTGTGAATCCGTCACTGAAGAATGGACCAAATTTCAACTGTATTAGTCCCTTTACTTACTCACGCTCCAAGTCCCGATGGTGATGGTCTTGGTCAAAAGCAGGTGGATCAGCTTTGTGGCTTCCAGGGATCTCTGGCTTTCACCACAAGGGGTCATAGCTCTCCGTGAAGGAGATTCCTCTCTCCCCAAGGCCAGGATGTCTTTTGGTTGACGTTTCTGTAGCTAGGATTTTTTTACATGGTGGGGTAGCTAGCCTCATGCATAACCCTTTTCTTTTCACAGCTGGGCCTAGGATCGGCCATGGTGGAGTTACGCTTGTGGCTTCAGGGAATCCTAAAGCAGAACGTGTGCAAGAGTTTTTGGTCTGTGTTCTTCCTGTACCTCTGGGGAACATTGAACACTACTCTGATGTTGCTGGTTTTCCATCCTTATTTACCTCCTCAGACATCGACTCCCATTAGTGCTTAAAAGGGTGCTTCAAGGTGATAGCTTTGCACCGGGTCATATAACCTTTCAGGCTAGCTTGCAGCCTTATCAATACATATATCTTCGTATGCCCTTACTTCTCCCAAGATCCCAAACACTTGGACATATCTCTCCTTAACTTGTTTGGACTTAGCTGTCCATCAAACCTCCACTGCCTGTCCTACAAGTCGTCAATAATACTTCCTCCTTAGGGGCTACTTATCATGTAGAGGAACCACCTCGTCACCCTTCGCCATTCCCAAAAACATGTATTGCTATTAAATAAAAAAAGGAGCAAGAGATTTAAAGTCTGACTTTTCATCCTCCCTAATTGGACAACTGTACAACAAATAAGTAAAGGTCAGATAGGGCAGGCTAGAACTTTGACTAGTCGTCGGCACAAATGCCCATAGGGCACCTGTTGAGTTTCTTTATTCACGATGCTAGGCCTTCACCCACACTAGATGGCATCCTACATCTTTGGGCCCACTCCTCACCCCGTCAACTTATTTTGTAAAGGATGGGCTCACACACACAGCTGAGCTCTTGACAGGGGAGCATGTTGAAAGGTGTGAGCTGTTCCCAACTGATACTTACTGGCTTGGTGACTTACCCACTGAGCCACCTGGTTCAGTGTGGAACCCCTGGACATATCAAAGTGTGTAAGATTAACTTAACATCAGTTTAATCGTTGTCACCATATGACAACCCTAAAAAAACTGAAAAGTGAGTTACAATCCTTGTTATGCATTAGTGCCTACCTTTTTCATGCTGGCGTAGTCTAACAGTCAGTGGCATTTCGTCAGGACAAGGGATTTCTCTGTACACCTACCGTGACTACTGCGCTGAAATTGTGTCAGGTTCTGTGTATAATGGAGTGTACAGTATCTAAACTCTAGTGTTGTGGTACTTCTCTCACCCTCTGAACCACCCTTGTCTTTTTGATGAGTGACACATGTTGGTTTAGTCCACTCCTGCCACAGTCGATTGGGACCCACAGACAGGTGATCACCCCTTTCAGTGACCCATGAATAGGGTAACTAGAATTCATTAGAAGATTCAAGACAAAGGCTTGCTAAAGTAGGACCCTTTATACCTGTCCCCACAAAGTGTGCACGCGGGCGCACACACTCACACTCACACACACACACACATCAAAAGGTATATATATAAGAGTCATATTACATTCTTTGGTAGGACAATTTGCAAAGGTACTTGAAGACATGCATCATTGCTCTTTACAACTGAACATACCTCTGCTGACAGGTCAACCACCACCAAAATGCTTGTGGGTCAGGCACCCCAACCATGCCTATATCAGAATTCCTCACCCCTCTCCTCACGTGTTCCCTATCGTAGCAATGTTATTGAGTAGCCTCTCCTCTAACATTAAAGTGCTGGCCCTACTTGAGCTATCCATTCAAATGTATTGGACGCAAGATAACTTTGAGGTGCACAGCAGGAAATGATGAATTCATGGCCCATATTTAGCTAACTAATTTATTTATCCATGTAGATATGTATACAACGTATGTTTTCCTGTATGTATGCACGCCAATTTATATATCTCAACACTAGTCATAAAATAATGCTATATGTATATATGTTACACATTCATATGTATCTACGTGCTTGTTCAAGGTTAGAGCCTACATTTAAAGAGTACATGAAGCATTGTCCACAATTATTTATACATCACAAAATAACAAATTATTGAATAAGTAACTCTTCTCCGGTTCTAGTGGAGCAATGCAATGCAAAGACCCACCTCCACGTCACCTTGAAGCTGGTCACAAGCCTAAGAGAATGAAGCAAATGCCTGTCAACTCTGGTCCTTGCTATCTTCAAGTGAGGCAGTGACATCTTACTTGTCATCATAAGCTGGTCCGAATAATGTCCAGTTCGGATGTGCTGTGTGTCATTAGTGATTCACCTGAACAGGGAATCTACCCTTCCATTTGTTCCTTGTGCCCACATACTGCCATCATAACATTTCTCATCCAGAGTCTTACACCTCTGGACTTCGTTGAAGAATGCCCCCCTGCCAAGTGTTACTGTCTTGATGTCCTGTCCATCCTTCCTGCTCTCTGAGATGGAATTGTTTTGTAGTGCTTGATAAAAATATAAATACAATCATGAACACTTGTATATCTGCCATACAAAGGTGTCAGAGATACATTCTGAAATTTGCGATATTGTATTGTGAGTTTTGTGATCACATTTTTTTATTTTTCAAAGGGGGGTGGGTCACATTGCCTGGCACCCCAATAAACGTTTTCTCCCAGATGCATTATGGTAAATGCAGTGCATGCGAATAGTCACTCTACTTCACTTCCAGGTACTGAAGTGTTTGCTGTTGTTTGTGCAGCCAGTGCTGTGCATCTCTTGACACGTGTTTCTGGATTATGTCTTTGCTTGGAAGTGTTGCTCGAAGGCTTTTCAGGTTAAGTGCCACTCATAGAGTGCACATGCATTCATAGGGGCTCGTCCCCCTGTGACTCCAAGGAGGAGCTAATGAAAGGGAGGTGGGAGCACACTGCCTGGCATACCAGCACATCTCCAAAACCTTCTGGGTACCAATTTCATCTCTCCTGGTATCTTTTCAAAGTACCTTACATTCTTTGAAACAGAGAAACCCCAGTAATTGCACGGAATCATTT
Source organism: Calotriton arnoldi (assembly GCA_963921515.1). Lineage (NCBI taxonomy): Eukaryota > Metazoa > Chordata > Amphibia > Caudata > Salamandridae > Calotriton > Calotriton arnoldi. The sequence continues at coordinate 403,680 of CAWUFW010009616.1, read as the reverse complement.
TCACCTATTTACATAATCAGTATATCTGCACAATATTTCCATGAGCTGTCTTAGATGTATTCCATCCTTTCTCCACCAGTGCACTTGCATTGGGATAAACCATTACCATAATGGCACTTAAAGGGACTCTTATCTGCTTGCTTCCCAGTGTATTTCAGCAAGGAATGTTCACGTATCCATATGTAAAGTGGATCTAACAGAAAGATGCAAGGTGTGAGGGGGAGTAAATTTGCTAGGTGGTTGGGGAGGTAAGGCGAAATTACTACTTGAGTTCAAGCTTGCCCTCTTGGCCTTTCTGTCCTGAACAGCAGCTGTCATGCTATCTCCCAGTCCTCCTCAGCTTCAGTCCCAGACCCTTTTCTGAATTAATGGCTACCGGATGAGCAATTGGAAGGACCACTTCCCAACCAGTTCCTCAGTACCCACACCAGCGGATAAAGCTCCCCCAACGGTACCTAACACCTCTCCTCTAATGTTTCTCTCACAATCCCTAAAAATGAATGGGCATATTACTTTTTTACCTGACCATAACAACACAACATCAACTCTTACCCCTACCCCTCTATGATCAGCTTTTAAACTTCTCATCTGCATGCACTTAACTTCCCTGTGTGTGTAATTGAACATGCTTTTTTTCCAGCTCTGAAAATAATCTATTCCCCCACAATGCCACCTGACCAGTGTTTGGATGCCTGTGTAAGTTTGGCATTATTGCATTCAGACATATAATACAACAACCGACCTATCCCTTAAACAAGCCAGACGTATTGTTTTTGCCACCGCTAGTTAGAAATGTTATCAAAAACGAGTAACAACAATGATTTTGTTGTGAATAATTACAAGTGAAAATATAAGACCACGAATTAAACATTACAAAAGCTTGACAAAGGGGTAGAAGTCTTTGGAGTGGGGCTAAGTCGTTTCCCTTCTCCCCTACACACCACTCTCGCCTGCAGTCACTCTGTTAAATACTTTCGCTCTTTTTCTCCCGACATCTTTCTGAAATCCTCAATATGCTACACAACGTACAAGAGTCATAGGTCACATGAAAAAAACTAGAGAAACACAACATCTTGAAAAAGCAAATACTCATAGGGAATACAAGATGAAGATTGTCTTGACAATCCTGGCAACATAGTCAAAATACCAAAAGCCAGGGTGAAAAAAGAATTTTTGGATTATTTGTACATGTCTAGAGACAATTTGGAGAGGGGGAAAAAAGGGTGGTTGATCACTCATTATTAATATACTCATCTGGCATTGCACCGTACCTCTCCTTTCATTTTAATCATACTAAAATGTTTTACCTGATAAGATTTAGGATGGGCATCTCGCACTTACTGGTTTCATACCCACGAGACGCAAACTGTGATGCCAATTTGGAATTGTGTCCTTGTGACTCAAATTCAGCACAATGCACATTGCACTTTATGTTTTTTTGTAAATTGTATATCGGTGTGAGACGTGCCTTTTTGAAACCGCTTTTACGATTTTTAAACATTTGAAAGTGTCAGGCCGCGTTACACCATCTTCAATTGTTAAATGATGAATTCACCTGTTTAATGGTGTACAAGTACATCTCCACGGCTATACGGTTACGGAACATTGTGGGAAAATGATAATTGCGCATATAGATTACTACATTATGATCATGATCTGGTAAATGAACTCTTGCGCAAAACTGGTATTTGTTTGTTTGTAATATTGATTGTCATGGACTTTTAATAATTGTTTAATTTTACTTATATTAGGAATTAGTGGTTTGCTATTTTATGAAATGTATCTCATGAAATATACTTTTATGATGTTCTCTTTTATGGCTAGGATACAGCCGAATAAAGATTTGTGACTGACTGACAAGATGAAGTTAAACGTGAAATAACCAGGGACTGCACCGCTGACATGAATTACTTTAAGGGATTTGATAGTCGTTGTTGAGAAATCAGTGTTTTTGTCTCAAAGTCACCGGATTTACGGATCTGAGGCCTGGCAGGACCCACCTCACTTAAAGCCCTACTGAGAGTCATAAATGACAAGGCACGACGAGCTAGGAGCAGGTGAAAGATGGTGTCTCAATCAGATGCAGTGGCATGCAGGCGGGAGAATGTCTGTGCTGTTGTGGGGGACAGAATGAAGTACATGACGTCAACTGGCTGAAGCAGTGTCTTTAGAGTCTCACCCAGAATGCCTTGTGTGTCCTTCTACTGTGATCCTCCTCATGAAGAGTCAGTGAGTGACAGGAAGAGGCCCAAGGTGCCCAAATGCAGTTTTTAATCATCAGACCAGTCCTCGGTAGCCTTGGACCATGTCTGCACATCTCGCCCTGGGTGAAATGCTGGCTGTACCAATGCTCCCTTCAGTGAATTAATAGTAAAAAAAACTGACTTGACCATACTAGGCCCACTGGTGCCACCATAACCCAAGATCCAAAAAATTGTTAGGGTGCCATTCCTCCCCATTCACCACCCTTGATAATAGGTCGCCGCCACCAAATCGAACAGTGGACCACATATTGCTGTCGAGAAACAAAGTGCTCTTCTGAATTCCAGCAGGAACACATAATATACCCTATTCACTCTACAGTCATATTTTTGTGGTCAATGAAATCACAAAGCACTGTGGCAACAGCCGTTTCAGGGCCTTTCTCATAAAATTGGTAAGCAATAGACAACAGGCAATGGGGTCTTAAGGGTAGGTCCTTCAACCTTTTCTTGGAGGGCAGTCAACAGCCTATCAGTGAGGATCCTGTTATGAGAGCTTAGCATTGCCCAGAGGCAATGGCAAATGTATAGCATTGTATTGATATCAAACAGTGCTTAATTTATGGAAAAATAAAAGCCATTTCCCAGGAGGCGCTGCAGCTTTCACCACCCACTCTCCCTGCTAGCTCCACCAAATACCAGTAGCAATGCTACCTACTTACCATCACACTCTTGTAGATGCAATAGACTATTCCTGGCTATCCATACCTGTACGAATGGGCTCAGGTGCTGGCATTATTATTTTGTATGCATTATGCATTGTTAAATTGTCTGCTGACATTTAAAAATATACAGACAGCAGAGGACTGTCATAAATATGTGCTGGCGTCGTAATAAGTGCTAGTGTAGAAATAAGTGCCGGTGTCGAAATAAGGGCTAGTGCCGAGCACCGGCAAACCCTGCCACAAATTAAGTACTGAAAACTGCATAGTCCCGAGGAGTTGAGTCCAACAGGAGGGATGCCCCACAAACCTTGAACAAAATAGGAGCCCACAAACTCATACATCTTAGCAGAGCTATACCCACTCAGTCATCGGGGTCATTAGTCATAGGAGATTGAATTATAGAAGCCATGGGGTGAGATCACATCACCCATTAAATTCATAAAGTTTAGTACTGCACAACTAACGACCTCCTGCTCTTTTAATCTCTGCCCCGCAAATTTCCATATTAAATTCCTTCACATTGCCCTCATTGAGTACTTTAGCTGAATCGTGCACAACTATTGGCCAGAATTTTCAGAATAACTATTCTGTAAAACCCTAACTCGCTTTGTCCATCTTTAGCATTTGCATTGTCTTAGTTCTTAAATGGTTGCATAACTATTCCTTGTATTACTGTTCCCGTTTTAAAATCTGGAGGACAATTAACATCTCCGAGAAATCTCCATATAAGATGTTGTCAAATCCGTGTTTACAATACTAATCTGCATCTGTCCAACTCCTTGTTGAAGAAAATTCCAATTTCCAGTTTTAGTATTGTGTTTATACTTTTTTAATCAGAACAAATCCATTGAGAAATGAGACAAGCTCCGCCCAGGAAACAGGAGCTGCTGTTGGGTGTCTGGGTAAGTGTGATACACCCCAACTGGAACTTCACTGCAGCAATGTAGAAGCAGCATTTTATTCCTCCCCTCCCTCCCCCAGAAGATGGCTCTTCTTTAAGGATACACAGATACAGCGAAACGTGTGTCTGGGCACTTTATAAATGTGGGTAAAATGCATAGATAGTATGGACTCCATATCCCAGAAAACATTTGGGTACATGTGTGAACCACTGCCCTGAAAAATCCTTAAGGGCTCCGCCCAGGAGATGGGAGCTGTTTTTGACTGTCTGAGTCAGCTGAATACCCCTGAACTCGGATAGCACTTCACAGCAGGCACTTCACTTTTTAAATGGGAGTACAAAAAATATTATGGGCTGCGAATACCAGAATGCATCTGAAAGGACTAGAGCAATCTGTCAGCGTGTAGAAAAATGCTGAAAGGCTGTGCCCAGGATTTGGAAGATGTTGTTGGTTGTTTGAGGCAGGAGGACACAACTGAGCTTCCATGAGGCTACATACATCACAGCATGATATCGCTTCTTGAGTTTTGGCTCAGATCAAATGTAGTATCTGTTCTTATTACTTTACTATACAGCAGCATTCATAAGCGGCTTGTTATGTATCCACTGAATGACTGCTCTCTTCTGACGAATCACACATACAACAAATCTCATAGGTCAGGAGTGTTCAGCACCAGCTGAGCACATATTTGAGTGCACACATTTAGAAATGTCAGAAAAATTAATAAATAGACTACATGTACCAGAATGCTCCTGGAGGAATGGTGCAAATGTTTGGAAAACATTCACTTTAAAGATCATGAACTGCATCTATTAGCTCCTGCTCATGTTCAACGCTCCGTTGCTTAGTTGCTAGGTTTATGCCTTGCAAATACTTATAAATAAATCCAAAAGTTAAAAAAACAGAAAAGCAACAGCCTCCACGCAGGCCAATAAGCTACATACACATCACTTGCCTGGCTAACTCGGCTCAACACCTCCACTTGCGAACACATCTAAATGTATCTTCAAATCCCATTTGGTCTCAGCCTGAAAAGTTGTCACACCAGAGAGGCTTCCCAAAAAACACCTTCCACCTTGAAATCTGCCCTTTAGCACATGATCAATTCAGCTGCACTGCCCCGGACAAAGCCATCCAAATATTCAGGAAACTTACCTCCCATACTGACCATCTTGCAAGCAAAGTTCAAATGGATCACCTGCGCACCATCAATCCCAACATTTGCACACACATTGCTTCTTAAATTAAACACAGAATCATGCCCACCTTGACACCATGAAACCTTGCTTCCTCTACACTGAGCCCAGTCCAATCACCAGCATGGCCACCTGTGTTATATCTGTTTCTGGTGCCTGCGGGCCTCCACATTTTCATCTTAGTCCTGAATTGTTATTTCCTGTGCTGGCCTCCGAATTCTTCACTATCTTTTAATTAGGAAAATGCAGCCTTCACCTTGTCTGACTGTTCTGCCCACAAATAAAGAAATAATGTAACCTGATCAGACCTAGATTATATCATAGACGCTTTGCAAACATTGTGCTTTAGCATCGGTTCTTAACCGGTAGTCCGTGACCCCTAGGGGTCCGTGATGTCTACTTAGGAGGTCTGCGACTGCTTGGAAAATTAAATAATATCGGTAGAATAGTAAAATGTATATAAGCTTTTATTCTGGATTAAATACAATGTGTAATCATTTGTGTATTTGTTTGATGTATACTTGTTTCTGTATTTTTCTATTGTTTTAAGGTTCAAATCATCGAAATTGCTTAGGCTGGGGTCCCTGGCTGCCAGTGCTGAGTCCGTGGGGTCCCTCGGTTCCAGTTGGGGACCACCATAGTTATTAGGTTAAGAACTGCTGTGCTATGTCTCTTAAATAGCATAGGAAGCGGCCGCCCGAGGCATGGCATTACATTGTCTCATTAAACCTTTTGCACATTTCGCCAGTCCCACCATTCGCCATCCAGCCCAGGTCCGGACTGGGAACGCTAACCGGCCCTGGTAATTGAGTCCGACCATCCGTGGGGTGGGGAAGGAGGGAGGGATGCACGTGGAAAACACTTCAGCTGCTTTTGTTACAAGGGGCTGATATTGCAGCTATGCTGCAAAACCGGCCCCCGTTAACAGAAACGTCCCCCCAGGGGTCCACAACCTGCCCCCAGACTGGGGGCCCACCAGGGAAACGCCCGGTGCCCACTACAGCCGGTCTGGCCCTGATCCAGCTCTATGGGCACTGTCTGATCCACACCCACATACATAGCTAAAGTCTTCTCCTGGGATGAATCGTCTACTCATTCACCATTCACCAGCTCCTAGCTCCTGTTTTCACTTCTTTCACCTCACCTCCCCTCTCCACTACATTCCATTTTGTTCTCCTGTTTTCATCACTTTCTCCCTAGGCTTCCCCTGAGACCCAACCTTTCTCCCTAGGCTTCCCCTGAGACCCAACCCTTCTCCCTAGGCTTCCCCTGAGACCCAACCCTTCTCCCTAGGCTTCCCCTGAGACCCAACCCTTCTCCCTAGGCTTCCCCTGAGACCCAACCCTTCTCCCGCGCGTAGTCATCCTTTCTACACCTCTATTTCTTCCCTCTCCCCGCTCCGCCCTCTACCAGGTTCCGTATTTTTGCCATTCTCCTCATGTTTATCTTACTATAGTTTTTAGTTTGTGCAATTCCTTGTTCACTGTAAAGAGATTTCTTGTTGGTTTACTGTAAAGCACACAGGCTCTCAGCATAAAATGTGAAATAAATAAAAATAAATATAATTCATAGATTCCCTTCCCGGCGAAACAGCTGATAAATCATCTTGCATTCCCTCTTCACTCTCTTCAGTTTGGAGCTCAAACGTTACACCATAAAGTCATCAAGAGACCAGTGATCAAGCAGCCTTTCCACTGCACCTTCTTCAATATCTGTATCGAATTTAATCTGGACAACCCCCGCATTTGCTGTCCCAACCACAACAGGGAACACTCTATGCTACTTAAAGCTCAACTGGGCCCCCAAATGATAAAATAATCATTCTGATAATGGCAGCCACCTCATGTGCAGTTAATAATCCACCCATTCATCCTGTTCTGCCCACTAAATTTGTTGCTGGAGAATTTTGCTAAAAACCCTCCTTGCTTCTGTGCTTGTTCCTTGTTACACTGCACTGTGGCTCATGAATTACCAATGATGATGCCTGATGCTGTGTCCTGCCCCGCATTCGGAGCACACCTGCTTGAACTATCAGACTGACAAAGAACCCTGTGGTAAAAGCCCAGCCTGTACTCCCATGTCCTGGCCTGCCTGCTTCCTACACCCAAGCATGGGTCGGGTGCAGTGGGTAGGGCCAGTATGGTAAAGGCATGCCACTATAGGGCCGTAGCTGCTGTTGGTTCAGCAGGTACAAAGGTACCGGCGCCCAGAGCAAGAGGGCCCCAGTAAACTTTGTTTATGGCTATATTTCCATAATTCAAGAAGCAGCGAGGGTTGTGGCAGCCGAGGGAGCATTTCCTTCCTGGAACTGGGGCCCATGACACACTGGCAGCTCTACTGTGCCACAAGTTACCTGAGGTTATGGTACCTGCCCCACATCACTTCCTGATCCTCGATCATACTGGGTCTGAGTAGTATACTGAGGATATTAAGGGCTTGAATATGAGTCTGGCGGTCCACGGACCATCAGACTTACGGGAGCGCGGCAGTGGCGGTCTCCCGACCGCCCTATTACAACTAGGGTGGTCAAACCGCCATTGCCTCGCCGCAACTGGCGGTGATGCGGCGATGTAGAGGCAGTAATATGCTTGGCAGGACCATCGCGGTCCCGCCAAGCATATTACAAGTTTCTGCTCCCCCACGATGTTCATGGCGGTTCAGCCGCCATGAAAACTATGGCGGAGAAGAAACAAAGGGGGCCCTACAGGGCCCTTGTTCGTCTGTGCCCTGGGGTGCATGCAGGAGGGCACAACATGTGCCCCCCTGTCCTTTTAGGGGCACTGCCCTGGGAATGCAAAAAAAGCCCAACAGACATGAGAAATACTCATAATCTGGCAGGCGGCCCAACCGCAGGTTTGGCAGAGCGGTGGAAAGGCGGACCAGGCGCTGCACCGCCAAACTCGTAATCAGGCCCTGAATTTATTTAGAAAGTGTTTAGAAAGTGCTGTTCAGGAAAGTGTTAGCACACGTGCATCGATTTTGACCAGCACTGTGGTCATTGTTCTAGATCATGTACCTGATTATGACATAAATCTCCTTTTCAGATCCACTCCTTGGTTGCCACTAGATAACTATATCCAAAGGACCCATACATGGAAACCTCTTAGCCTTCACGTCCTCTTTCTCTTCCCTGCCAGCTCCTTTCGCATTTCGCCTCTGCCCTCCGGTCATCCCCTAACACATCATCACTGAATTAATTTTTAGGTCTAAGCTCTAAACAGTGCATGCTCTGTCTCAAATAGACATGTTGTATATACTTTGTAGGCTTCAGCCCGCCCATAGGCTTCCCATTTTCTGGCTCCATCGTCGCTCTCCTATTCTTCATCCCCATAAATCCATGGCATGCCTGCATCATGCTTCTTCCTGTGTTTAGCCCTCCCCAAGAGCAGGGACCAATTACTTCTATCCATCCCCTGCTCTTATTCTAGGAAATATTTTCAGGAATCTTTTTTTCTTTGTTGAAGAACACTTCACACGACCGGTTGTGTTTTCACTGGCTGCGACCTCTGTTAAACAGGGCTGTAAATCTGGTTCTTATCTCATCACATTTGCTGTGTTTTCCGAGAGGTTCTTTCCTTCTCTAACTTCAAAGTGATTGCTTAAATGTTAGTATCACCAGCGATCAGGGTGCATGGCTGCTTAGTTTACATTCTTCAAGCAGCCCAGAAATCTCCTCCTGCCTCCCTTCTAATCTAAACTTGTCAATGTTTTCGTGTAGTGCTTATTTCCTGGGTTACCTATTTCTGGTTGATTTCAGTTTCGCGCATTAGAGAGCAGAGGTTCAAAATTGCTAACTTGAAGAGCAAACTTGAGTACTTTTTAATAGCGGATCATCAATTTTTTATTTTTTTTATTTGACCCATCGGTATTGTTATATCAACCTCACCCCACCCTGCTGCTGCAAGTGTTGTTTCCATGGGTTTGTACAAAGGTGCATGGTGAGTACCGAAATCCAGAACTGGGGACTTGGCGAGGCAGGTTAATCCCACCGGTTTTACAGCATAATATGTTCGCTTACAGCTGAGATATACATGTGGTGCTGTTCAATCGACTCGATGAAATATTAAGTGGTTTTGGTTTGTTGTTTTTCTGTTGCTATTCAAAAGCAATAACTTAGCAATGGCCCAGAGAGAAGCTGCCGTGCATAAAAATAAGAACTCTTAGCCCACCAGGGCTCTCTGTCCTCATAGCAAACAGTACCTTTTACTTCCTCTCCAACTAAGTGACATGATGCCTCCCGTCATTGTTTGCAGTCCCTCCCCTCTTCCTCCATTGTTTACCTCTCCTTCATCCTTCACCCACCTCCTGTTGTTGTTTTCTCCAGGCAGCTTCCTAGTCTGTCTCACACATAGATGTTACTTTGCATATGTTGGCGTGCACATGGTTCTGCTTTTTGTACAGCAAGCTGTGCTTGTTTTTTATTTTTAACAGGATGCGCCAAGCAGAGCAGAGGGCAGTTGTGTTGATGAGATGTTGCTGATAAACTTTCTCTGCTGGAGGATCGGGGAGAGGCAGGCTATTTGCCCAAGAACTGAGGCCACAGTGTTTAATGCTGTGATGATTTATGATCCAGAATGAGAAACAAGCTAACCTCCGCTTTCTTTGTCAAACAATCTGTGACAAATGCAAGACAATGCTTCTTAATATTTATTTATTCATTGGGACTTTTTGGATTTATGGAAAACTGTTCCCCTACTTTTTATAAGAAGACAACCGTCCCGCAATTGTTACTTCCAATTCTTTCAAGGATTCAGCTAAAGTGTCATTCATGGAGTCTCCTGTGCTGTGAAACCGAAGCCGGGCTTTCAGCTAAACAAGCCTTCCTGCCAGGGTGCCTTCTCGCCTGAAAGAAATGCAATTATGCGTAATAAGTTAATCTGCAAAGGGTAATCTGCAAATGTGGTGGATGCTTGGGAGCCAGTACTGGCTTTAATTGATCGAATCACACGAAGCTTTGTGATAACAAAGATTTATTCTTTTTGAGTGGTAGTGCAAAGAGTTAACAACTGAGCTGTGAAGTGCATGCTTTTAATAATTGTATTTATATAGCGTTTACTACCCCTGAGGTGTTGAAGGGACAGTTATGTAAAGAAATTGCATTATGTACAGTTTATGTATTACTAAAATCTATATTTTGGAATCAGCATTTTTTCTTAAACCTTCATGCGCATTTTGTAGCAGTCTATCCTATACTGTGTGTAATGCAAGTTTAAAAAAATGACTTACATGTTCACAGTGCTTTCTGTCACGGGCTGTGACCTCGTAGCACTCAAAATACACAAGTCACTATTCTCCACTTCATTGACCAAGATTTAATTCTGTGTCTCTCTGGTTACACACAGAAGTCTAAGGGGCGTTAACTAATTGAGGTTTTATAATGTACTATAGTGTATTTCCCATAGCAACAACTTTTTAAAATGTATTTTTCATTTAAGCTGCCCATTTTTTTATATGTAGCAACCTGACAGTGAAACACCCAAAAAACATACAGAATATTTTGTTTTTTAGCCACACTTTTGACCCCCAGCCCCACACTCACTGACCCTGATCCTGTCCCCATTGCATGCAGCATCACAGTTCCCATACTTTTTTTAATGCACTTCGACCGCTGTTTAAGAGTTGGTATTCTGAGGCCAGTAGCAGGCCACAGCCAGAAATGCAGTGTTCCCAAAAATACGGCTATGGAGAGCAGCTTCCAGGGTCAAGTTTATATATGTTACATTTTTCTGCTTGGAGTGTTTTACTGCTATATTTTCAATGTAGTTTTATTTTCCTCTCAATAGTTCATTATTCATTATTGTCCAGGAGTTCATTATGGCATCATATCACTTTCCAATGACTGATTTTCACCTCAGCACTTCATGTCTGTATTGGACCCCTTAATCTTGTTTTGCCTTAAAATTAGAATTTCTATCTAAAATAAACTACAAAATGGAACAGGGATATTTACTTCACATTTAAATATAGCTTCATTAGCCTACTGTTTGTAAACAGCTCTCTGATGGTTATTAACAAACCCGGGAGCAGTTTAGTAAAACCCGCACTATCTTGTGCGTGCTCAAATATTATAAATGCCGTCAACAGTGTCAAACCTAAAAAAAGCATAAACACAATTCAGTGCAATACACATGCATTTTTGACTCTGGATCTTATTCGTACCCAGAATCGGTGTGAAACAGAAGGAAAGTGTGCTCCTGATATTTCTGTGACTTTACTGTGTTATTTTGTGGACCGTCCCTAATTATTGCGCCATACACAAACGCAGTAACATTGACACTATAGCTTTCGGACTGCGGAGATCTATTGGCTTTGCCAATGCTTGTTCTTCTCCTGCCACCAGCTGTCAACTCCTCCACATCACCCACCTTTAATAGTTCTGCCAGTTCTTCCTTATTCTTTGACACATGCCTCCTGCTGCCCTCCATAATCTGTTCTGCCACCTCACACGTCTGCCCTTGTATTCCCACCCTGTTCCCTTCACAATGTTTCTCCATTGCCGGGGTGAAGACATGCTGCGTCCTCTGATGCATCCTTCCACCAAAATCCTCATTCAGCTTCCTCCAGCCTCCCTTGCATCCTCCTCCCACCTAGATCCTCTTGTGGGCTCCTGCTTCACTGTGCTCATCTACGGGGCACCAAACTGCTCCTCTATGTAAGATGCCTTTCCTCATCCTCTCCTCTGAACTTTACTCCCTTTCCACTGTCATAGAATGGGGCGTTTGTAGTTCCCATTGGTGGGAGATCTCCAGTTTCATCCTCTGTCAGAGGGATTCTTTTTTCTGCCACTCTAGAAATCATAATAGGAGGACTCTGCTGTTGGAAGGTTTTTTCTAGACATCATATCATCATGTCAAATATTCTCCATGGCAACGTGCCATCAGCATCCCCAAAACAGTACAAGCAAAAACATGACTGAAACAGGGTAGGAAAGAAATAAGGAGTGCGAGAAGATAACTCAACATTGGATTTGCTGCATTCTGCACAATATATTGATCAAGAATAGTAGTTGAGAAGCAAGCTCTTTTTTATGTATTGGGTAAAACCAAGAACTGGCTGTCTAATGCTGTAAAGCAGAATTACATGGAAGAGGAAATAGGTCTGGGTTGGATTAATAGGCAGAACCATAGGAAATACGAATAACAGGACCCAGCAATTTGTGAAGTTTTAATTTACTCACAGGTTGAGGGGTGTTTCACTCCTTTTGGCACAGCCTTTACTTGTATCTCTGCACATATGTTTCTTTATTTTTTCCTATTGTCTGCAGAAACCGTCAGCCTCATTACTCCAAGGACAAGGAGCATGGATTATAATTAATGGTTGGTTACAGGGCGAAGGGCTGGGGGCACTGCAGTCATCTGTGCAAAATGGAGTTTTGAAGGTGGCGTGATATGGCGGTATTCTGCAAAAGTCTGGACTGCGTCCTCTGCCAAGCGAACTCCAAATCAACCAATGTCCCAGAGAGTCCTCATCCTCTCCCTAGTTTCACTATAAACCTGATACATGCCTTTCTCTCACTGTCTCCAGTCCCACACACATGATCTACTCTTGATCTTACACTTTATTCATAGGCTGGCATCAAATGTGTATATCTCTCTTAATGCTACTACCCTGGAAAATTCCATCCACCCAATTTTGTATTAGTCTCCTGATATCTGTACTTTATGTGAGATACATTTACATGGATTCCTTCTTCAGAGCTTTGAGACCAAGAAATATTTAAATGGAGTGCAGCTAGTCTACACTGATCATTAAGTGTAGTGAAAAACAATTCTAAGACCAGAGAAATGTGTTCTTTTCAAGATGGTCAGCATGACTGCAGAAGGAACTTCCCATGGACTGTGCATCACTAGTCATGTTGGCCAACTTATGCCAAAATTGGAGGGGCAAAATTAGAATAGATTTCTGCCCCAAATTGTATAGCTGGCAAATACTTAGAAGATAGTCTAATTCTCCTGACCCTCAGATGTTCAGGTAGTGATTTAAACTTGGGTGAAGCAGTATCTCAGAATTTAAAAACATCCTCACCCAATAATGGCTTCTACAAGAATTTTTCATGGAAATCGGTGTTTAATTCCAAGGATGAGACTTGCAATGGCACACACAGACTTTTCAAATCAAGCACTGTCAAGGGAGTCACAGGCAAACAGAGAGGTGGAACATTTCATGAGAATATTTAAACAAATTGTGGATATGGATGATAAACAAATGATGCCCATTATACAAGCCTGTGCATGGTGCATTGATATTCTTCTAGCATCAGTGAAGAGGAAATGTTGGGCCTGATGTATGAATTTTTCTTTCGCAAAAAGTTGTGAATTGTGCACCGACTTTTTGGGAATGTAAAAGAATTTTGCGAACTGACCTATGTAGTGATAGATCAGTTCGCAAAATTCTGAATTGCAGTGGGTCACACTTTAACCCACCTTATTAATATGCATGAGGCAGATCACAAATTGGTACTGACTACCATTGGCTAGAGTAACAAGCATGGTGGCCTGCTAGTGTCCGCAGACCACCATGCCTGCAATGACTTTTAAACAAAGCATTTCTTTAAATTCAGCCTGTTTTCCTAAAAAAACAAAATGGGAGATGTTTAATAAAAAAGAAAAAAGAAAAAAGTTAAACAAACCTTTTATGAGTAAACAGTGGTCCATCCTTACGTGCAACAATGCTACCGAGGCTACAGTTATAGCCATACTCCAAGACCCTGACTAGTGTGAATGGATTTTGAAAATGGTGACCACTGTTACACAGGAGCTGGCATGCAGTGGTGCAGTCTCCTCTGCCCTGATATGGGAATGGAATTCAAAGGAAGAGACAACAGCTGTCGATTGAGAAGAGAGACAAAATGTGTTTCTGCGCTAGAGTGTCGCTACAGTTCCCTGCACAGGTGATGTGACTTATGATAAAACTTACCTCTTTATTTCAGAACAGGTGGCATGCTCTTTTTTGGGGGGCATCAAAGTGAACATTCTTGAGATCTAAATGAGAGGCTCTTGGATGCCAGTGTGAACGTGCCTCGGAAGGGTATATTGGTTTATGGCTATATAGGGTATATGTAGTGTTTCACGCCCTGGGACAATGTCTATACCAGTATTCGCCATCGAATCCATAATGTCTTACAGTTGGCCTCAGTCATCATATTCCATAGTCTTGTTTGTATAAGTGATTAGTACTATCTAGGAATTCAGCAAGCCAGAAAGAATGGCTAGTTTTTTCAGGTGAAGTCTCTTCAATGGAATCTTTTACGCTTTTGAGCGATTTCTTGAGAGAAGGCCTATGAGATATAAATTCATAGGTCCTTATAAAGAATGGGGCTGCGTTTTTTCATTTCCTTGATTGTTGATGTCTTAGAAAGCAGACTAATACGGTTTTTGAGAGTAGCCCGATGCCCTCCAAACCCTCTTTCCTAATGAATAACAACACACTCAAACAGCATCAAGAAACAGAACTTGTATTTTAAAATGTTTATTTTAAAATCCTAACCTAGTGCATAAAATATGAATTGTAACCACACAGAATATGTAAGCCCCCCTACTCAATCGTCTAGATAAAGTGGCAACAATGGGGGAAAGTTGACAAATAAATTCCAATACAAGCTCCACCCATGTAGCAGCAAGGGGGATACATTTTGGCTGCCAGGTGGACACTCTAAACCTGATATCTCCGGACGGGTTGGGTGTGCAAAGTAACCTAGACCCCACCACAATCCAAGAGATAAGGTACCTGAATGTCACTAATTACCAGGCAGGCACGAGTTCCAACCATGAGGCTGGGAGAAAAATTGTAGTACCCCCAAAGAGGGGCATGGATTAAAACAGCCCCCCTCTACATGGACCCATGGAGACTGCGAGTGGGTTGGTGAGGGACGAACGCATTGCTGGTAGGCCTGAAGTAGTGAATTTACCTACCATAAATTTACCCCCTGCCTGTTCCCCGTACGTAGTTATATTGGCAGGAGTTCCCGTAATTAAAAATGACCAGAGGGAAACACACCTCGACCTTAGGAACAAATGCCTGTTCTGGTTAGCGAGGCACAGGCAGTTTGACTATGACAGGGCAGGGGAAATCCTAATGGTGCGTAGAGTTGACTGGGTGGGAAACCGACAAAAAACAATGCAAGGGGACTGTGTAGTCATGAACTTTAAAAATCCCCAAATTGTGGGTAGCCTACTCAACCAGAAAACATGCCACCAGGAGCCACTCACAGGCATTAGGCCCTTTCCACTGGATTTTTTTTACACTCACTACCAAATGCCGCCTAGGGCCCACATTACCCCAGACGCATGCAGATGGCCATTAAGCATTCCAACTGTGGGCAGTTGGGATGCCCCCCCCAGACCCTTATTATTTAACATACCAGTAAATAATAGATATGGGGTTCTGGAGGAGGTAGATTGACAAGTGGTGACTCTGACTCCAGACGGGGGATCTGTAATGCAGTGGTCGGATATAGAATTGGACGAGCTTAGTGGGGATTATCTCATCCAGACAATATGTCCTGGGCTAGGGGCAAAAGGCAAGGACCACCAATTAGAAACATCCCAGACCATTGGACCAGAAGGAGCATGGGTACAATTGCCAGGAGCACTTTTTGCCCCATTACCTGCTCCCTTGAGTAAAACACAGAGTGAAGGCTTGTCTACGAGGTTACCAGATAACCAGCCCACTATCCAAACAAGGGACACCCAAACTTCTAACATCAATACACTTGAGTGCATCTCTAGAAAGAGCGCGCAAGGTAACACAATGAGGGTCTTATCCTGGAACGTTGCTGGACTCAAAAGCAAACTGTCCTGCCCAGACTGGGGGCTTTTTGTGGACAAATACGATGTACGCATGTTCCAGGAAACCTGGGCTCGGGATGACCCTCTGAGGGTGGGTTTTGCTTCATTTAATGTCCCAGCTACCTCGGGGGGGAGGGGTAGACCAGCAGGGGGATTAGCCATTTGAGTAGGCTCGCATCTGGGCTGCAGAGCCGAACAGTTGACTACCCTTTCAAATGACATCCAGTGTGTAGTACTTACCTTTTCTTCAAAGATGAAAGTTGCCTTTATCAATGTTTACTCTCGGCCTGTTAGCCTTAGCCAGGATTCTGTGACATTAGACCAACTGAGCCTCTTTATCCCCACTGTTGATCCAAGCATATGGTTGAACGTAGGGGGTGATTTCAACTGCCAATTTGAACCCCTCGCTGATTTAAGTAATACCACCCCCAGCGAGGAGGACCTCCAATGGCTAATCCCAGATCCACAAATTCAACCTAATAAAGCCTGGTCCCCGTTGGCACTCCAGATTATTTCAATTACATTAACCCACTCCCTAAGAGCGTGCATTGGCCGCACAAAATCGGACACCCCGGGGCAGCTAACGTTCAACAGATTAGGTCAATCGTCCCTGTTGTATTACATTTTAGTGGAGACTAGGCTATGGCAAAGGGTTCGTGATTTTGCTGTCGTGATGCGGCTGTACAGTGATCACAACGCTTTGACCATGGATCTGGAGATGCCGAATCTGGGTCCATATCAATTCTAAGGCCACTCGTACACCCCAGGAAGGTGGATGAATACTCTCAAATAATAGAAGGAAAATAAGGTGGGGTCAAATTCAACAATCACCTCACAAGATGGCCACAGTATATCAATCAGTAATCCCGATTCTAATAAAAATGTGGGAGGCCACAATTTCAGAGGGTACTCCATCAACTTTTGAGAGGGTTGCAAAACTGCACGCAGAATTAACATCTAAAATGGTATATATATTTTATCCAGTGGTACCTCATAGGGCGAAAAGATGGCCTAAACGATCCTGGTTCAATACCAAATGCCGAAAAGCCAAACGGGCTCTGCTGGAAGCCATTAAAGCAAAGGACAAGCATCGAACCAAACTGAATCGGGTGCTGTATAAAGACAGCATCCAGCAGGCAAAAAAGAGCTGGGAATTGGACAGATGGGAGGCCCTTAAATTTGCCTTATCTAATAAAGACATAAAGGTTTTCTGGACCATAGTTAGCTCCGGTGATACCAAAGGGAAGCCAGCCATTGAGCCGAATATAGCATCTGAAGCATGGGAGACTCACTTTCAGGCTTTATATACCACCAAGGAAGCTGTGGCCCAAATTGATAATTCCTCCATAATTTTCACTGGGTTCACCCAGGAGGCGGCCCCAGGGAATCACCATGTCCGAAGTGCTAAATGCAATCAACAAGCTTCCCTTCGACAAAGCGCAGGGGTTGGACAAACTACCGGGGGACCTCTTTCGGCGGGAACCAAAAATGTGGGGACCTTACCTATTGGTCTTATTTAATGCTATTATGAATGGCATGGAGCTCCCTGATACCTGGCTTGGGGCAGAAATTGGCCCAGTCCTCAAAAAGGGCTCACCTCTTTTACCCACTAATTACAGGCCGATCAGTTACCCAGAAACTGTTTGCAGGGTACTTCTCGACCGCCTTCAGGCGTGGATGTAAGAACAAGAGATCTTGAGCCCCTACCAAGCCGGATTCAGAAAAAACACCTCTACCGTCGACCATATATTTAGACTTCAACTTCTTTTCTGGAAAATGGTGACAATAGAGGGTGGCAGCCTCTACTTAATATTTGTGGATCTGAAGTCGGCTTTTGATCTCGTGCCCAGGGACAAACTATGGGGTGTACTTAGAGATTTGGGGATCCCCCCTTACCTCCTTAGCATTTTGATGAGACTGAATGCAGGTAATTTTGCTCAAGTGAGGTATGGAAAACGTGGTGCATTAACCCCCGCTTTCCGGTCAACAAAGGGGTACGGCAGGGGTGCCTGCTCACACCTACTTTATTTTGTTTATTCATTAATGCACTGGTTGAGCAACTCAGAAAGGTCAAGGATAATGATGCCCCTAAGATATCGTCTAGTAAGGTTCCAGCAATGATGTTTGCTGACTGTAGGAGAGTAGGATCTGCTTCACATGGGTACCCCCACTTTTTGCTGATGCTTCACTGTTTTTCGACTTTAGTCTGGCTGGGGCCCTGCTAATCAGAACCCCAGCCTAGCTGCTTCCTCTCTAAAATGGTTTCCATGTGCCTTAAGCACATCTCTGATTGGAATCTGGAGTGCCCTTGTAAGTCCCTAGTATATGGTATACTATGTACCCAGGGCATAGGTACCTCAGAGGCCTGCCAGGGGCTGAAGCATGTATTGTGCCACCCCTGGAAGGCAAACCAAAAGGACACCACAGGTCTGCTACTGCAGCCTGGGTAAGGTGGTGCATGCACCCCTTACAGTGATATAGGTTACCTATATCACTACATACATACACACATATAAACCTATAAGTCACTCCTATGGCAGGCCTTGTCAATCCTGAAGGCAGAGTGCTTGGTTCCTATGTGAGAGGGTGCCCCTGCATGAGCAGAGCCCCTCTGCAGTGTTCGGAGACCCTTCTCTGATGCTGTTTGCAGGGCAGCCTGACCATATACTCTTAAGCGCATTATAACCTCGCGTTAAATGCTAACTTTGGGATGGCTGCACGGAAACATGTCGTGTTTGGTGTCCAACATCTTGGAATACTACCCCCCCCCCGCCAGTTCTGGCGGCGGGGGTAGCATTCCACACTTCTAGAGGGAGAGACATGTACACACCGGCCTGCCCGGTAACTTCTTTCCAAGCCCTGGCATCACAAAATGGATGCCGCTGCCACAGACACGGGTCTGGCCTCCTGCTGCTGACTGAAACTCCGGCAGGGGAGGCCTGGACAATAGGTTTCCTGTCCCAGGGAGGTGTAACCACCTCCCCAGACAGGATAATGTGTATTGGGGCTGGGCGGGAGCACTCTCTGGTGCTTTGAAGTCCTTCACTGGGGGCACACTTGGTGTCCCTGTGCATGCCCCAGTTCAAACTGGTTCAGGGGCTTCCAGCCCCTGCTCTGGCGCGAAACTGGACAAAGGGAATGGGTGTAACCACCCCTCTTCCCTGACCCTCCCATAGGTGGGTCCCCAGAGTATGTCCAACCCCCCTCACTTAGTATAAGTATGGGACCCCAGTCCTTAGGACTTTAGATTTACCTGGACGAAACTCTGATACAGAATCCTGGACCTTCGACGCTCTACTTTAAGATTAGAGGACTGAAGAATCTCCCTTGGGGTCAAGGAGTGACTCCCCTGCTTGGCAGGCACCAACAAAGCAATTGTCCAGTCTGCATCGCTAAAGCTCCCGCCAGACGCCGAAGTCTTTGCATCACCAGAGGTGGATTTCCAGACTTCCCCGAGGCTGCCCTGAGTCCCCAGCAAAGCTGAGGCCCGTAGCTGTCGTGGGTAACGTGGAACCGTGACCCCTGGACACCGAGCACATTTGCAAGTGCATCCTCTTCCTGGTCTTCCACGAAGTTGTGCTTTGGGCTCCGAGTAGCCCCCGCCTCCAGCACCGACTGCACCGAAGATCACTGGCCTCCACTCCATGAGTGTCCCGTGAGCCAGCTCTAAGTGCGTCCACTTGAGGCACCTTCGCGGTCGCTAGTCCGTTGGCTAGTAGGCCCTTCCGAAGGCCAATCTTCTTCTGCTTGGGCTTCCCTGGTTGCTCCAGGCGTGCCCTGACTTACCCTCGCTGGGTGAGTCCCTCAGACCTTGCTGGTCTGCACCACTGTCCTTCTTCTATTTCCACGAGACTTGCAGTTGCCAAGGCTTGTTGGGTCCAATCCAGTCGCCGACACCCCTGCAATCGACAGACGTTGTGGGACAGCTCGAATCCATCTCCTGGTTGTCGTCGACGCCTCCTGGACCTCGTGGCTGAAGAGTCCAGACGACCGTCAACCTACCTCAAGCTCTCGACATCGGTGGGCATCCGCTCATCGCCTTCCTGGTCACTGGCTAGTGACCCAGACTCTGTCCCCTCTGCTTTCAGGTTCCTCAGATCTTCGATCCACCTTTGGATCCACCCGAACACTTTCGACTTGGCCGCCAGCAGCACTTTGCAGCAGATCGCCATTGAAAACGACGACGAAACCCGACCCCGAAAGACACCTATGCACCCGGCTTCCCTGGGTGAGGTAACTCGAGTACTCGGGTGCTCCCGTGGGTAGAGACTCTAGAACGACCCAGTTCTAAAGGGGTTTGCTCCAAATCCTCCTCCAAGTGTCCCTTTTCTTTAAAACTCCAACCGCGACATTCCCCATAGAAGTCAACGGCGGCTCGCGGCTGTGTTCTCACACTGCACGCGTCCCCCGTGGGTCCCCTGTGTCACTACCTTGGGTGGTTCCTTGAGGGCCAAGCACTTCTACAGGCTCTAGGCCTTGTGTCTAGCTCAGTCATGGTTCTTATACCACTTTATTGGTATATGGTTTGGTACGCCCCTAGGGCTCAAACGTGTATTTGTGCTATTACTGTTGATATCTAACTTATAACTTATGTACTTCAAACTCTAGCCTCATAAAGAGACTAGAGGGGTGTGTTTAGCAATAAATACATATATTTTGAATATATACCTGGTGTGGTCCTCTTTCATTTGGTCACTCAAGAGATTATAGACTGGTAAAACAAGCTGCTTTACATTCCTTCAAGACTTAGCCTGAAGGCTGCTCTCCATAGCTACCACTAGGATAGCTTTCAATAAAGGTTGTCTTTAACCTATCTCCAATAAGGGGTTGTTTGGACTGGTGCAAGGTGCCCACTATAATTAGTGGACAGCATATACCAGGCCAACTTCTCACATTGGTGTGCAGCGTGTGGATTCCAGCTTGCTATTGTTTTACCAGATAATCTCAATTGAATTGATCAACTGAAAACCACTAAGGGTACCTTAAGTACATATACATCAAGCTTAGTATACAGTAAGTTCTACTGAACTTAGAGTTGTGTGTTAAGGGATAGCACACCCTTTCTACAACTCAAGAGAGTTTAGTAGGCCACACTAGAGTAGGTAGTGCATACACCACACCTCACTAGTAATGTCTTCAAAGCCAGGACCCAGTGAGTCCTTGCCAGAAGCCAGTGGGCTTCTTCCCTCCAAGTATGATAATCTCCCATTCTTGGAATTGAGAGCATTGTGCAATACTAGGAAGCTGAAGGCAGGCAAAAGTGCCAGCACCCAACACCTCAGAGAGGTGCTACTAGCTGATGATCTCAGCAGGGCCTCTAGGGTCTGAAGGGGTAGGCAGAGAGGGTGGGGCAGAAAATGAGGAAGGGGTCAGGGGTGAAGGAACCCAGGGCCCCCCCTCTGAAACTGGCCAGGAAGGTGAAAATGACCTTGACCTGGAAAACCTAATTCCTCCTGTGGAGGAGGAGGAGGATCAGAATGACCTCCCCTTTGCCCCCCCAGGAAGAGTTGTGAGTGTGCCCAGAAGGACTAGATCTCCTTCTCAGGAGTCTAACCACTCTGACACCTCTGTCTCCTCTCATGGAAGGGAATCCTCTCATGAGAGGAGGAAGAGACTGATTCAGTATGAGCAAGCCCAGCTTGAACTCAGAAAACAGCAATTGGCTATAGACAGGGAGTCCCTAGATCTCTATAGAGAGAGAAAAAGTTGGGACTAGAGTCCCATGGTGGCAGCCATTTCCCCAGAGATAGGGAAAGGTCTTATGACCATAGAAACCTGAGCAAGATTGTCCCTCCCTACCAGAGTGGGGATGACATCCACAAATGGATAACTGCACTGGAGAGGGCCTGTAAAGTACAGAGGGTCCCCCAGGAGCAGTGGGCAGCAATCTTGTGGCTCTCCTTTGCAGACAAAGGTAGAGACAAGCTCCTCACTGTAAGAGAAGAGGATGCTGACAATTACAAAGTCTTGAAGAGTGCTCTGATTGATGGGTTTGGCCTAACAACTGAACAATACAGGTTAAAGTTCAGAGATACCCAAAAAGCACAGACTCAAGACTGGGTAGACTATGTGGATTGTTCTGCTAAGGCTCTGGAAGGTTGGTTGATGGGCAGTAAGGTATGTGACTTCACAGGATTGTACAATCTTATCATGAGGGAGCAGATTCTTAATAACTGTCAAAATCAGCTGTTGCATCAGTACCTGGTGGACTCTAATCTGACCTCTCCCCAAGAATTGGGAAAGAAGGCAGACAAATGGGTCAGAACCAGGGTGAGGCAGAAGGTACAGAACTAAGGTGGTGACCCAAAGAAGCAAGATTCTAAGAACTCTGATAAGGGTGGGGAGAAGGGTAAAGACCAGAAGTCTTCACAAGGCCCCCAAAAATCTTCTTCATGTGGGGATTCACAGTCTAACAAAGGGAAAGGCCAAAAGAAACCATGGTGCAAGGTCTGTAAGCAAAAGACCCACTGGACCAGTGATTGCACCAAGTCCAAAGACTCTACTCCAGCCCCCACCAATGTCCCTAAGGCACCTGCTCCCCCTAGTGCAGTTACAGTTGGTGGTGGGACTACACAAGCCAAGGGTTTAGTAGGGTTGACCCTGGGTAAGGAGATGAGCTCTGACCTAGTCAGAGAACTCACTCAGGCTGTCCTAGTCTGTGATGGAGGCATGGATGTGACCTCCTCTGTGAGTCCCAGTAATCTGGGCAAGTACAGGCAACAGCCCTTAATCAATGGAAAAGAGGCTTTGGCATTTAGGGACACATGGGCAAGTGTCACCATGGTGACACAAGACCTTGTGGATCCTGGGCAGATTATACTTGGTAAAATGTACCAAGTGACCAATGCTAGCAATGTCAGAACAGACCATACTCTGGCAGTTGTTAACTTCTCCTGGGGAGGGGTAACTGGCCTTAAGAAGGTTGTGGTAAGTGCAGACCTACCAGTTGAATGCTTGCTTGGCAATGATCTAGAAACTTCAGCTTGGGCAGAAGTGGAGCTCAGGACCCATGCAGAAATGCTGGGCATCCCTGCAGATGTGTTTGCTGTGACCAGGTCACAAGCCAAAATGTCTAACACTGAACAGGCCTTGGATTCTGGAATAATGGACCAAGTGCCCTCCAAGAAGAAGAGTAGTAGGGTAAAGGCAGTGCCTTCCCCCTTGGCTCAGAAGGAAGATCAGTCTCTTGAGGGGGATGATCTCAGTCCTGAGGAAGGAACTGTCCTAGAGGAGCTTGAACCTGACCAGGTTGAGTTCTTGTGGACAGGGGGCCCTTCCAGGGCAGATCTGAGCCAGGAGCAGCAGAGCTGCCCCTCTCTTGAACCCCTCAGACAGCAAGCTGCTGCTGAGGCTGCTGGGAAAGCTAGTGGTCCCCATACAGTGTATTGGGATGATGGACTCTTGTACTCAGAGTGTAGAGACCCCAAGCCTGGTGCCACGAGGAGGTTGGTTATACCTCTGAAGTTCAAGGGCTTCCTATTGACCCTAGCCCATGACATTCCCTTAGCAGGTCACCTGGGCCAGAATAAGACTTGGGACAGAATTGTCCCTCACTTTCACTGGCCCCACATGTCTGAAGACACCAAGGAGTTTTGTCGCTCCTGTGTAACCTGCCAGGCCAGTGGCAAGGCAGGTGGCACAACAAAGGCCCCCCTTATACCACTACCTGTGGTGGGGGTTCCCTTTGAAAGGGTGGAGATTGACATTGTTGGTCCCATGGATCCCCAAACAGCATCTGGGCACAGGTTTATCCTGGTGGTAGTGTGCTCATGCCACCAGGTACCCAGAGGCTATTCCCCTTAGGACCACTACAGCACCTGTGGTGGCAAGAGCCCTCCTGGGAATTTTCTCAAGAGTGGGCTTCCTAAGGAGGTTGTATCAGACAGGGGTGCTAACTTTATGTCTGGATACTTGAAAGCAATGTGGAAGGAGTGTGGAGTGACTTACAAGTTCACCACACCCTATCACCCACAATGCAATGGTTTAGTTGAGAGATTCAACAAAACCTTGAAGGGCATGATTAAAGGGCTCCCAGAGAAGCTTAGGCGAAGATGGGACATACTCTTGCCCTGCCTTTTATTTGCACACAGGGAGGTGCCTCAAAAGGGGGTTGGCTACAGCCCTTTTGAACTTTTGTTTGGTCACCCTGTCAGGGGCCCATTGTGCTTGGTGAAGGAAGGATGGGAGTCACCTCTCAAGCCCCCAAAGCAAGACATAGTGGACTATGTACTTGGTCTCCGCTCCAGGATGGCTGAGTACATGAAAAAGGCAACTAAAAACCTTGAGGCTAGCCAGGAACTTCAAAAAGCCTGGCATGACCAAAGGCTGTACTGACTGTTTACCAGCCAGGACAGAAGGTGTGGGTGTTGGAGCCAGTGGCCCCAGCAGCTCTCTAAGACAAATGGAGTGGACCCCATACCATTGTTGAACAGAAGGGTGAGGTTACCTACTTAGTAGACCTAGGAACACCCAGGAGTCCCCACAGGGTTCTCCATGTCAACAGATTAAAACCATATGTGGACAGGGCAGACATGGGCTTGCTCATGGCTACTGATGAGGGACAGGAGGAAGAGAGTGACCCACTCCCTGACCTGCTCTCACAGAACCCTGATGATGGGTCAGTGGATGGTGGAGCCTTGGCAGGCAGCCTCACTGCCCAGCAGCAAACTGATTGCAGACAGGTGCTCAATCAGTTCAGGCACATATTCTCACTGACACCCAGTCAGACCACCTGGTACACTCATGAAGTGGACACTGGGGACAGTCTGCCTATTAAAAATAAGATTTATAGGCAACCTGACCATGTCAGGGACTGTATCAGGACAGAAGTCCAGAAGATGTTGGATTTGGGAGTTATTGAACCCTCAGATAGCCCTTGGGCTAGTCCAGTGGTCCTTGTGCCAAAACCTCACACCATTGGTGGGAAAAGAGAGGTGAGGTTTTGTGTGGACTACAGGGGTCTCAATGCAGTCACTAGGACTGATGCCCATCCAATACCTAGGGCAGATGAGCTAATAGACACTTTGGCCTCAGCCAAGTATCTAAGCACATTTGACCTGACAGCTGGATACTGGCAGATCAGACTAGCTGATGATGCAAAGCCAAAGACAGCATTCTCAACCCCTAGTGGGCATTATCAATTTGTGGTGATGCCCTTTGGTCTGAAGAATGCACCTGCCACTTTTCAGAGGTTGGTGAATACAGTCCTTACAGGTCTGGAAGCCTATAGTGCAGCATATCTAGATGATATTGCTGTCTTTAGCTCCACCTGGGAGGATCACCTGGTCCACCTCAGAAATGTTTTGCATGCCCTGCAGAAAGCAGGCCTGACTATCAAGGCCACCAAGTGCCAGTTAGGGCAGAGTCAGGTTGTGTACCTGGGCCACCTTGTGGGTGGAGGCCAGGTTCAACCACTGCAGAGCAAGATCCAGACCATCATGGACTGGACTGCTCCAACTACCCAGACTCAGGTGAGAGCCTTTTTAGGCCTGACTGGGTACTATAGGAGATTTGTCAAGGGGTATGGCTCAATAGTGACACCCCTGAATGACTTAACTTCCAAGAAAATGCCCAAAAGGTTCAGTGGACAGTTAGCTGTCAAAAGGCATTTGATGACCTGAAGCAGGCCATGTGCACTGCTCCCATTCTACAGAGTCCTGATTACTCCAAGAAGTTCATTGTCCAAACAGATGCATCTGAATTGGGGGTAGGGGCTGTACTGTCACAATTGAATGATGAAGGTCAGGATCAGCCAGTAGCTTTTATTAGCAGAAGGCTGACCCCTAGAGAGAAACGTTGGTCAGCCATTGAGAGGGAGGCCTTTGCTGTGGTCTGGGCTCTGAAGAAGTTGAGGCCATACTTGTTTGGTACTCACTTCCTTGTTCAAACAGACCATAAGCCCCTCTTATGGCTAAAACAAATGAAGGGTGAAAACCCCAAACTGCTTAGGTGGTCCATTTCCCTACAGGGGATGGACTTCACAGTGTAACATAGACCTGGGAGTAACCATGCCAATGCAGATGGACTCTCTAGGTACTTCCACTTAGAACATGAAGACTTAACTGGACAAGGTTAGTTTAATGTCCCTACGTTTGGGGGGGGGTTGTGTAGGAGAGTAGAATCTGCTTCACATGGGTACCCCCACTTTTTGCTGATGCTTCAAAGGTTTTTCGACTTTAGTCTGACTGGGGCCCTGCTAATCAGAACCCCAGCCTAGCTGATTCCTCTCTAAAATGGTTTCCATGTGCCTTAAGCACATCTCTGATTGGAATCTGAAGTGCCCTTGTAAGTCCCTAGTATATGGTATACTATGTACCCAGGGCATAGGTACCTCAGAGGCCTGCCAGGGGCTGAAGCATGTATTGTGCCACCCCTGAAAGGCCAACCAAAAGGACACCACAGGTCTGCTACTGCAGCCTGGGTAAGGTGGTGCATGCACCCCTTACAGTGATATAGGTTACCTATATCACTACATACATACACACATATAAACCTATAAGTCACTCCTATGGCAGGCCTTGTCAATCCTGAAGGCAGAGTGCTTGGTTCCTATGTGAGAGGGTGCCCCTGCATGAGCAGAGCCCCTCTGCAGCGTTCGGAGACCCTTCTCTGATGCTGTTTGTAGGGCAGCCTGACCATATACTCTTAAGCGCATTATAACCTCGTGTTAAATGCTAACTTTGGGATGGCTGCACGGAAACATGTCGTGTTTGGTGTCAAACATCTTGGAATACTACCCCCCCCGCCAGTTCTGGCAGCGGGGGTAGCATTCCACCCTTCTAGAGGGAGAGACATGTACACACCGGCCTGCCCGGTAACTTCTTTCCAAGCCCTGGCATCACAAAATGGATGCCGCTGCCACAGACATGGGTCTGGCCTCCTGCTGCTGACTGAAACTCCGGCAGGGGAGGCCTGGACAATAGGTTTCCTGTCCCAGGGAGGTGTAACCACCTCCCCAGACAGGATAATGTGTATTGGGGCTGGGCGGGAGCACTCTCTGGTGCTTTGAAGTCCTGCACTGGGGGCACACTTGGTGTCCCTGTGCATACCCCAGTTCAAACTGGTTCAGGGGCTTCCAGCCCCTGCTCTGGCGCGAAACTGGACAAAGGGAATGGGTGTAACCACCCCTCTTCCCTGACCCTCCCATAGGTGGGTCCCCAGAGTATGTCCAACCCCCTAACTTAGTATAAGTATGGGACCCCAGTCCTTAGGACTTTAGATTTACCTGGACGAAACTCTGATACAGAATCCTGGACCTTCGACGCTCTACTTTAAGATTAGAGGACTGAAGAATCTCCCTTGGGGTCAAGGAGTGACTTGGCAGGCACCAACGAAGCAATTGTCCGGTCTGCATCGCTGAAGCTCCCGCCGGACGCCGAAGTCTTTGCATCACCAGAGGTGGATTTCCAGACTTCCCCGAGGCTGCCCTGAGTCCCCAGCAAAGCTGAGGCCCATAGCTGTTGTGGGTAACGTGGAACCGTGACCCCTGGACACCGAGCACATTTGCAAGTGCATCCTCTTCCTGGTCTTCCACGAAGTTGTGCTTTGGGCTCCGAGTAGCCCCCGCCTCAAGCACCGACTGCACCGAAGATCACTGGCCTCCACTCAACGAGTGTCCCATGAGCCAGCTCTAAGTGCGTCCACTTGAGGCTCCTTCACGGTCGCTAGTCCATTGGCTAGTAGGCCCTCCCGAAGGCCAATCTTCTTCTGCTTGGGCTTCCCTGGTTGCTCCAGGCGTGCCCTGACTTACCCTCACTGGGTGAGTCCCTCAGACCTTGCTGGTCTGCACCACCGTCCTTCTATTTCCACGAGACTTGCCGTTGCCAAGGCTTGTTGGGTCCAATCCGGTCGCCGACACCCCTGCAATCGACAGACGTTGTGGGGCAGCTCGAATCCAGCTCCTGGTCATCGTCGACGCCTCCTGGACCTCGTGGCTGAAGAGTCCAGACGACCGTCAACCTACCTGAAGCACTCAACATCGGTGGGCATCCGCTCATCGCCTTCCTGGTCACTGGCTAGTGACCCAGACTCTGTCCCCTCTGCTTTCAGGTTCTTCAGATCTTCGATCCACCTTTGGATCCACCCGAACACTTTCGACTTGGCCGCCAGCAGCACTTTGCAGCAGATCGCCATTGAAAACGAC
This sequence comes from Calotriton arnoldi, assembly GCA_963921515.1. Lineage (NCBI taxonomy): Eukaryota > Metazoa > Chordata > Amphibia > Caudata > Salamandridae > Calotriton > Calotriton arnoldi. Next base: position 375,727 of record CAWUFW010009616.1, on the reverse strand, counting down.
GACGAAACCCGACCCCGAAAGACACCTATGCACCCGGCTTCCCTCGAGTACTCCGGTGCTCCCGTGCTCCCGGTGCTCCCGTGGGTAGAGACTCTAGAACGACCCAGTTCTAAAGGGGTTTGCTCCAAGTCCTCCTCCAAGTGTTCCTTTTCTTTAAAACTCCAACCGCGACATTCCCCATAGAAGTCAACGGCGGCTCGCGGCTGTGTTCTCACACTGCACGCGTCCCCCGTGGGTCCCCTGTGTCACTACCTTGGGTGGTTACTTGAGGGCCAAGCACTTCTACAGGCTCTAGGCGTTGTGTCTAGCTCAGTCGTGGTTCTTATACCACTTTATTGGTATATGGTTTGGTACGCCCCTAGGGCTCAAACGTGTATTTGTGCTATTACTGTTGATAACTAACTTATAACTTATGTACTTCGAACTCTAGCCTCATAAAGAGACTAGAGGGGTGTGTTTAGCAATAAATACATATATTTTGAATATATACCTGGTGTGGTCCTCTTTCATTTGGTCACTCAAGAGATTATAGACTGGTAAAACAAGCTGCTTTACATTCCTTCAAGACTTAGCCTGAAGGCTGCTCTCCATAGCTACCACTAGGATAGCTTTCAATAAAGGTTGTCTTTAACCTATCTCCAATAAGGGGTTGTTTGGACTGGTGCAAGGTGCCCACTATAATTAGTGGACAGCATATACCAGGCCAACTTCTCACACTGACGACACTCTTTTACTTTCAAAGTCGCCTATGGTAATCCAGAGGATTCTCGATAGCTTTGTTGCCTTCTGCAAAACCAGGGGGTTGGAGATTAATACATAGAAGACCAAATTTATGGTCTTCAATCCTGCCAACAAGTCTCGCTCTAACCCCTGTTTGAATGGCACTATGATTGAAAGAATGTCGATCTTTGACTACTTAGGTGTCACCTTGACAGAAAACCTGGAGTGGGTGCAGCAAATGGCCAAAGCAAGCCTCAAGCTTGCTCAGACCGTAGGAGGAATTGCAAAAATGTACAGAACTTCCATACACAAACCAGCTGGGCCAATAGCTGAAATCTACAAAGTACAAGCAAGGGGTGCTACATTATATGGGTCAGAATTATGGGGGCATTTCTCCGCTAGTAGCCTGAACAAGGTAGAGAATAATTTCATGAGGCAGTTGTTAGGTCTCCCCCCTAGCATCCCCCTCACCCGCTTACGCCTGGATCTGGGCATTAGGCCCATTGGGTAAGAGATTGCACTTAGACCCGTAACTTTCTGGCGTAGATTGGGAGTGACCCTGGAACTGGCTGCCTATCGGTCTGAGCTCAAAGAGCTATTGAGTCTCCCGGGTATCAGTAAAATACCTTGGTTTGTATACATAAAGGATGTCTGCAACAGGTTGGGCAAAACAGGCCTATGGAGTACTCCTGAAGAATCGTGCCTTTTAATCTCGCAGTCAGAATTGGTAAAATCCTTCAGGAGGCATACATTTGCCGACATCCAGGAAAGCTCGTCCTCCGGCCGTTTGACAGCCGAATTCCTAAAAATCAAGGACAAGTACATTATGGAATCTTTCCTGGATGACATCCAACCAATTCTGGCAAGGAAATTGTATGTACAGTTCAGATTTGGGACTCTACCGCTCCGTGCCTTTTTGAATAAATGGTCCAAAACCCTATCTGGAGGGTGTCCTGCCTGTAACTATAAAGAAGAGACAGAGCTACATGTCTTTTTTTTTTTCAGCCCTTGCTATAAATTACCCAGTCAGCTCTGGCTTATCCAACTCTGCAGGAACCTAGGCTTCGTACATTGTGCAGAGGCATTTAAAGTCTTAAAGTACGGCACTCATGCCTCCATTGTTTTTGCTGTATCTTGTTTTTTAATTTCAATGTGGCATGTACGTTGGATTTTTTTAAATCAGTAATTACAGCCCTAGAAACTTGCATTGTTTGTATTCTTTTTTATCTTTGTATCTATTCCTTCATTTTTAACAGTTTTACTGATAATATCTCCTGATGAAATACGTTTTTAAACCTCTGACTGCACTGTACTATACTATATGATTTGCCTAGGCTCATCCCTTGGAAGAATCTAAAATCCACTTTCTTATCGTCAAATGTCTCAAACTGTATAGTTTTTTTATTGGGACACTTTTTCAGTATATTTTCTTTTATATGAATTAACTGTATGGTTATGTACTATTTATGGTTCATTTGTGTATACCCCCTTTGGAGAAATGTTATGATTATGTACTTTTATGGTCCATGAGACCGAAATAAAGTTATGGAATGGAATGGAAAGCAATGCAGTGAGCCTGCCATGATCAGCAAGAAAAACTCCTAACATTGTTATTGAGTTTTTATCACCCAAAGACATCCAGCACCTTAACAACACTCTCTCCAAAGTACAATCCTGGCTGACAAACAACCACCTAAAATTCAACCCAAACTAAATCGAACTCCTCCTCATCCAACCAAAAGGAAAGTCATAACCTCTTCACAATTGGCTTGATAACCTAACTGCACTAAACTATAAACTCTCTATCTCCAGCTCTGTCAGACAGTAGGGATTACACTTGGCAATAACCTTAGCATGAAAGGCCACATTAATGCATCAGCAATAAGTGCCTTCTACACACTGAAACATCTATAATAAATCGAACCCTTCATCCCCCCTGAAGACCTAAAGACCGTAGTACAATCCTTAGTCCTCTCTAGGCTGTACTATGTTAGTGCAACAATAACTGGCATCCACAAAAAATACCTTATTTCTATGGACTCCACACCCAATGCAGCGACCAGACTTCTCTCTGGAGAAAGCCGCTATGAACACAGCACTCCCACACTTAAGAAACTCAATTGGCTACCAATCGAAGCAAGAAGTATATTCGAAACGGCCTGTATAACCCACAAAGCTCTCTATACGGAAAAAACAACCTACCTTTCAAACAAACTATCAAAAGCTGGACAAAAAAGGCCCCTGCAAAGCTTATACACTCTACTCCTGATTCTGCCCAAAATTAAGAAACAAAACTCACTCACCCGTTTCTTCTCTGGGAATCCACCTAGAATTTGGAAGGCCCTGCCACAGGACCTATGTGACAATCAGTCACTCCTACACTTCAGAAAAAATTAAACTACTTCTCTCAAAATACTTGAACCCACCTTCCTAAAACAATTGACTTCCCTGATGTTTCTACGAACATCCATCAACTCTACCTCTGAAAATAAACTGCGCATCTCCCGACTTTTGAACTAACCTACCATCGCTACCTCTGAACTATTTCACCCATCTATTTTAGTCCACCATCGTTTATAGTTTATCACCATATATGCTTTTTGCTCTCTTCATTTCCCTTGTGGACTGCTTGTAAATGTTGATGTGCATGCTCTGTAAAGCGCTCTGATACCCTGGGGTGAAGTTTGCGTTATATAAAACTCAAAAAATTAAATAAATAAAAACATTAATTGCATTGTATTGCTACATTTACATAGCTCTTACTACTTCTCTGCTGGGCACTGAAGTGCATACCTCCATTGGTAGCATGTCAACGTGTCAGGGGTGTTTGGTCGGAAGTGTGTTGTCTTGGTTTTGATCCTGTGTGGTAAGTTCTTCTTTGTTGTGTGTGAGGATCACCAATGTGCGGTTATGGTACTATTGCCTAATTCCGAAAGTTGTCACACAGGTTGTGCCATGGAGATCATGAGGACTCTAACTCTTTTAGCTTTTTTGTGCTGAACGGTGTGATGGCTTACGGAGTTCCATGTTCTCCTGTCTGTCCCCACCTAACCCCACCTTTAACCACCCTGTCTTTTCTCCATCTTTCTATTTTTTTCTTTGCTTCTTTTTCCGAATAGGGTGTGAGCCTTTGAATATGCTGTACATATATTTTTTTTACCTTTTGACAGTTGTATTACATTATTGTATTTTCTTGGCTACCTGTCCAGTTAAGTTTGTTGGTGGTTAGGTTAGGTGGTGATTAACCAATAAAAAACAAGCATTGTCTAAGCAAATAGCACTCACCTACAAGAGCTACTGGGTTTGTCAATGTTTAGCCATGTTTTACAGAAGCATGTTCCCCATGCAACATTGCTGAAAGCTTTTTTTTAAAAGCATAGTGGCATGGCAAGCAATGGCTATGGTGCTTTTTTTTATTGCAGGAGGTAGGGTGGGTGTGAGGTTACACGGAGTGAGTGGGGAGGCAATATGGAGGGCAGGAAAAGCAGCACAGAGGGTAGACTGTGTGGGGAAAAAAGTGCTACGACGTGGCCAGCTGTGTCCACATAATGTTTTGTTATGGCAGGGTGGCAAGCAACAATACAGATGGGAGACAATGAAGAAGGTCAATGGGGGCGAGCAACAATACAGGGAGGGAGGACGGAGAGGGTAAGGCAACAACGCGGAGGAGGGAGAGCGGGCAGATGGGTCAAGCAACAACACGGACGTCGGAGGGCAGGCAGGGGCAACCAAAACACAGACATGGGTGGGAGGCCAGGTCAAGGTCTGCAACAACACAGACGAGGGAGAGGGAAGACGTACACGAGACATACAGATGAAGAGACACACTCTGATAGAGTGCTCAAACACAAAGAAGAAGTAGTGGCTAAAAAAATGAGCAGTGGAAGGGCATAAGAAATGTGTCAATGCAAGGGTCAAACACAGAAAGAGGAAGAAAGCATAAGGCAGCTGATCAATAAGAAGGAAGCAAATGAGGGTGACAATGAAGCTGACCAATAGTAAGCAGTGGGCGGTCTGTAAGCACACTGACCGTGTTATGAACCTCAATGTACCCCAATATAGACCTAGGTAGTTGCATGACCTTTTACCTACATTTTTCCTACCTTGCTCTCCATAACAGTTCTGGCGCTGACTGCCGAATAAATGTTGTGTGGTTTTCTCCGAAAAACGAGTCTCATTTATTATGCACAAGGATTCTTAGTATCACAGCAGGATTACCATCTTGTGCATAATAACTCTGTATAAGGGCCATCACTATAGTCATCCTTGGCCGACATGCCCACAGTACAATGACACATTTATGGAAAGTCCCCAAGGGGACCTTTTGGGTACATAAACATCACCTCTTTGCTGGGTAAACCAGAGGAGAAGCTTCCATGCTGACACGAGTGGCTGAGGTCCCTGCACGCAGACACTCCAGCACGCAGTGGTCTGACATCCCTCACGGGGTGTCCAACTTGAGACGAAGATGGGGTCCTTCGTTCTCTCACATCAGGTAATGGGGTTGGTCTTTCCTAGGGGGATTCTTGGCTCTACATCTACATACATGCTAGGTACACTCAGGTACATCTAGTTAGGATTGCATCGTAGGAGTACGCATTATTACTGTCATGTATCTGTATGCCTGCATATATTCACTGTTGTAGCACTATGGTAGAATTCTACCTTTTCCTCACTCTTTTGGTGCTTATTATCATATACATCTGTTTCTGTCTAATGGTTGTTGCAGCACACGTATTTTATACTAGAATGATGCTAGTTCAATAAATGCATATTGAAAATGTTCCCATTGTTTATTCTGTATATCTCTCTGAGAGCAAGTGAGCACAAGTGACTGAGCGAAAAGTACTGTACTGTTTCCATGATCCCTGAGGGGTCAGGGTTGTCATGTTCGATAGTTGTCAGAAACTATTCGCTCCTTGGTAAGAGGGCCTTATAGTGGCACTGTTAGCTCGCTGGCCCACAGACTAACATATCCTTCGGGGGTGTCTGAAATCAGTCTGGACACCAATCCCTTAGTTTATGTTGTCTAATACGCTCAGATCCTATATAGATTTGTAGGAACTACACGACATGGCGCCGCCAACATTGGTTTGGTTCTTATTTAACGGTCAAATCTGAGTAGTTCAGTCGTGCTTTCTCAGAGAACTCTACTCACATTAACTCAGAGACGCTTGGAGTGTGGAGGGAAATCCACCACAGCTGAGTAGGTGTAAATCCTATGTATTTGCTGTAGGTTTATTCAAGCTTGAAGGATAGTTCCCCATATTGTGCAAAACCTTATCTTTTTTAATGGACTTCCACCCTTAATGTCTCAGACAGCAAGCACTGCAGCTAATGGGAATGCTAGTTCTAGTAGGGAGGAAGCTGAGCAGGAAGGTGCTATAAACATTTCAGAAATTGCTGCAAAATTAGACATTTTTTGTCTCTCAGCATTAGGAGGGACCGTAACATTGGTGATTGAGGCACACGAGTCATTCAGGACAGAGGTATTCTATTCATGGGTTAAATTCCCACCTGCAGATGCGCGTACAAATACATTTCATTCTTATACTCCGGATGAAATACCAGAAGAATACTGTCCATACGAGGACATAGAAGTTCCGCTCACGTACCAAGAGCATATAAATTGGTTTAAAGGCGTCCTCCCACACACAACAGAAATTGTGAGACTCGTTCCGCTCAGCAGAGATGGAGCGACTTGGCTGGTCCTAGCTGTTTAAACATCGCATCCAGAAATTGACACATTGCCAATAGCTGACTTATGTCCATTTCACAAAACTTTACAGAAATCTGACACAGTTCGTTATGAGAACACTCACACTTCAACCTACAAGGGTTACTCTTGCAGGTCAAAAACAAGGGACCGCAACTAAAATCACCCCACAAACACTGAACGCGGTTATGGGAAGAATTCCAACTAAACGTGAGCAAATGCCATTCTGGATAGCACAAACAATGGCACAGCTAGAGGCTGTGTTTCCACACACAGGCCCACAAGAAAAACACAGAATATTAGCAATCTGCTTGCCAATGGGACTAGCTCCCCAAAGAGAGGACTGTACCACTTGGGGCACAGTTTTCGCTGCCATATATGCCAGGACTCATGGCACCCCTTGTATAGCAGTAATACCAGCGGTATTATGACAAATACAGAATGAGTACGAGGCAGAACCTGCTCTGAACTTAGGGATGAAATGAATATGCAACTTTTCCCAGGTATCTATGATTATGTTGGCAAACTTTAAAGGGAAGACAGCAGCGATGGCTATACGCCAACACCTTAGGGAATACACTCATGCACAACAGGAGCGAGATTTACCTAAAATTATTGAAGACACCTATGCTTCATTGGGTAGAGATAATTTGGGAGGTAGACCTGCAAAACCACAAGTAATGGGTAGTCCTGAAAAGGATAACTCCAAGCAAGCACCTGATTCTTCTAAAAAGTAGTGGGATAATAAAGAACAGAAAAATAGAGAGAATAGATCACAATCACGGGGTGGGTCTCCTCAACAGGAGCCCTCTGATAGGAGGTATAACCTTAGAAATTGTGACAATATTAAGAAACCTGGCAGGTATCAGGATACTGATACACATTCCTCTTGTTCCTTTCACGGTTCATCAAAAACCTCTGGGAGGGAAGGACAGTCAGAACATAGATCAGAAGAGCGAGCAAAATTAAGAGATACACATCGCAGTTCAGACTATAATATCAAAAAAGAGGATAAACCAAAATCAAAACCTCAATTTAAAAAGAAGAAAGTAGCTGGCCTTAAAATAAGAAATGCCCAGGCGGCTGAGGACTCAACTTCTGAAAGGGGAATGGGCTCTGACGATGCTAGACAGCACAGGAGAAGTAACAATAGCTCGCCTGAACCTGATGGAATTTCTGGTGACAGCGGCGTTGAATGAGCATATCATGGTGGAAACACCTCATACTGGGGTTAGTGTCCCACATCAGTTATATGAAATAGCACTCCATACGGAGGGGAACATACCCAGGAAAGTGAAGGGTCTCTTTTGGGAGAACCTGACTTTTGGATATGATATCCTTTAAGCTGAAAAAGAATGGCCTCCTGAGTTTGTTATGGACTGCCCAAAGGGAGAAACAGTAATTTTACCAGCCTTCTCTGACCTCGTTCCAGAATCTTTAAAACATTCATACATGCAGGAGTGCACAGTAGCACTAGCTCCTGCATTATACCGCAATCATGTAGGGTGGGATGCTGAGTCACCTCACCATGTAATCCCAGTAAAAACTACTCCAACTCCACAGAGACAATACCCAATAAAACATGCCCCTAAAAAGCAAGTCAGGGAGATCTTAGATCAACTTGAATACCAAGGTGTAATAGAGAATTGCACCTCTTCAATGAAGAATCCTTTGTTTCCTGTAATGAAACCCGACAATTCTTACCATCTATTATTAGACTACAGGCATTTGAACACATGCACAAAAACATTTGCAGCCTGAAAGGGGATATTTAACAGCATTTCTGGCCCAAGGCTTTCAACGCCAATTCAACGTCAATTCTGTAGACTGCCCCAAGGGTATAAGAATAGCCCCGGGTTGTTCTCAGCAAGAGTATCAGAGTGACTTCAAAATTTTAATGAGGAGGCATTGTCCTATGTAGATGATATTTATCTGATGGACGATGTATCATTGGATCATTTGAACAGGGTGAACAATTTAATTCTGGGTTTCGCCTCTGAGGGCTAGAAATTTAACTTTAAAAAATCAAAAATTGCCCACCTCAATGTCCTATTTTTGGAATATGAGCTCTCATCTGAAGGGAAAAGCATTGCAGCTAATTTTTTAGGAAAATGTGGGCTGCTCCAACCTCCACAGACTCTGAAAAATCTACAATCCATTTTAGGATTCAGAAATTTTGGCAGAACATACATTTTGGATTACGCAGAAAAAGTGAAACCTTTCTATTACTTAATTAGACCTGATTTTTCAGTCTGACATTGGACAGAGAAACACACAGAAATACTACGTTCCCTACAAGCTGACATGATAGCTTCCAAACACTTAAAAAACACGTGTAAACACCACAAATTTGGTGATCCGTGTAATCACGGGTCAATTTGGATACACTTATCTCACCTTCAATGAAGGCGAAATGGTACCCATTGCATACAAATCACATTTGTACACAAACGCTGAAATGCGGTTTGCATCCACCCTAAAAAATACTGACAGCAGTACAGACTGCTGTAGTGAGAAAAAGGGCACTAGCTCAGGGGAAACGAATAATTGTCATGACTCCAGTACCAACCTTAGAGGCTGTTACAAAAGCAAGCGTTCCCAACGCAAAAGCACTGCATCTAAGATGGATACAGTGGAATAATTCTCTCACTGCAATAGATGTAGACTACAAGTTTGATTCTACATTAAAGACACAAGCATTCTTGCAGTACGAACAAGAATATCCTCTTCTAAATGAAATAATGCCTCTAGATCAGTATGAATACATTATTTACACTGACGGTTCTGCTCCACCTGCCGTAGGAAGTAAACAGCAATACAGCGCCGCATGTGTGATTGTGAAGGGACGTATGCGGGACGGGAAGTTCCGTCCTAGCAATATGCAGACGCACTCTCTAGGAGATTGCACAACACAGCTGGCAGAACTAAAAGCCCTGATACTGGCACTAAAAATCATGGATCAAGAATTCCCCACACTAATTGTGTGTGATTCATTTTGTCGTGTCCAGTCGTACAATGAATATCTTCACTACTGGGGCCAGAATGGATTTAAAGATTCAAAAGGTTGCACAATAAAGCACAAGCTGCTTTGGGAACAAGTGGCAGAGCTGAAAAAAAGCTTGCTGCGAGCTCACTTGATTCATATGCTGAGTCATCAATATTTTGTCGTGCACGTTGAAGGGAATTCACTGGCTGATAAAGCTGCCAAGGCGACAGTGAGAGCTGCTGCTGTTGCTGCAATCACTCATTCTAGCACGAGGATAGACGGACAGATAATGGTAGCTGTCATCGCTTCGCGTAAAGGCAGCTCAGCCTTGCCAAAAGGTTTTCCACTCAAGTACTCCTACAAGTTAGATGCACAGAATATTCCGTATGATCAAATTCCAGGAGGGGGGAAAGAGTAATACCAAAAATGGATCGCAGATTAGGTTTAATACTGGCTGCAACACGAGGGTCTGGGCTCAGCATACACAGGTATTACTGCAATGGTTTCATTATTGAAACACCGTTATTGGTGGCCAGGTCTTACCAAACAGACCAAGGGCTTTGTCCTTAAGTGCGACATTTGTCAACAGATGAAGGGTTCCACCTTGGCACGTCCGCCACAGACACCACTACTGATATTGGACAGACTCTCGCATGTGCCTATTTGGACCACTGCGGCCCCTTACAATTTAATGGGGCTTACTAGTACATCTTGGTGGTAGTGCATTCATGCTCTAGATTCCTGTGGGTTTGGCCCCAGCGCTCGGCTGATGCTCGAATTGTTATAAAGGATTTGCGAGTAATAATAGGGACATACGCAATTGGCACATTACATTCTGACCATGGCACGTTTAGCTCTCAGGCTTACAAAGAAGCCATGGGAAGTTTGGGTGTTGTATTGTGGTACTCCTCTCTGTATCATCCCGAAGGAAATTCAATTGTGGAGAGGAAAAATCGGGACTTAAAGCAATCCTTAACAGCGAGGGTAATAGGTTTGGGTGGCAGTTGGGTCAATCACCTATATGGGGTCCAGAGGGCACTTAATAATATGCCAAGAAGTTCCATAGGAGGCCGTACTTCATATGAGGTCCTGTTTGGGAAGAGAATGTGGGTACCCGACCTCGATTGTGGCAGCAGAGTGGCGGATGAAAAAGCATTTGACATCAATGATCGTTTGGCTGTTTTACAGGAACCCAATGAATTCCGGGCACTACAAAGCAACGTCCAAGTAAAACGCACCACTACTGGGGAAGTAAAAGCTGTTTCGGCAAGACCTGCCTGGGTCCCAAAGGTCAGGGGCCTGGTCAGGGAAAATATTGTGGACAAGAAAGAATTTGGGCCATCTTACAGATGTCCTGGCTGTTGAAGGAACAAGAACAGCACTTCTTTCGCCTCTTGCCGGAAAGAAAGAAAAGAGATTCGTCTCCATTGATTTGCTAAAACCACACTATGTGGCCAATACTGAATAGCAGGCCACGTGGGCCGCCGATCTCCTATCGCTACAATACAGGAGGTTCAGACAGAAAGATAAATAACATTTGAAGATTCTACTCTACAAAGTAACGGAGCTTCCAACAATGGAATTGAACTCATACCTATTAAAATTGAAGAACAACAAAATACGAATGAAACACAGATCTCAATTTGGCCTAATACCGACACCTATGTGAATGTGTCTCACAATGAGTCATCTGCCAGTTCAACAAACCTGCTGAGCTACCAAAGATAGATCGAACAGCGTCTGGCTACTTCATCGATTTTGATACCTTCTCATTGGATCCGAGTGAACCTGAGTCACCGCCAGCTTCTGTTTCCCGCAAAGAAAATATATATAATATCTACCTTTGGCTGAACAGGACTTACTTTGTTTCTCCCTGGCTACAGCTCTGGAGTGAAATTTGTCTACTGTTCCTAGTTCTCTAGAAAGGTGTAGTGACTGTCTTTTTCCTGCTCCTGAATGGACATTATCTCCTAGAACGCTCCGCTGTACAACATGTGAACTTGGTCCTGAAACCACATACATCATCTCATCGTGAACAAAGTGACCTGTCCTTTGTGAACATTACAGCAGTTCTGATTCCTGAAGGAATAGTTTGGGATAGGGTTCCATATGATGTATTTGGTCCCACTGAACTTTTAAAAAATACCACATGTATTTAAAATGTCTTTGAATGATATCATCACCTCAAGTACATTCTCTGATGATTGGGACTTTGAAACTGTGAATAGTATGCGGTCTGATTTAGAACAATCTGCTGCATTCTCTAAAAATGAATGATGATACATCTGATTTTGATACCGTGTAATGTTACCAACATTATGGTCATCATTTCTTGCACAAAACAAGTATCCCACATAATGTTTTTACTTACCACCAATGGAAACATTGCCCGACACCACCGAAAGGCAGTTCACAAACGTTTGCGCACACGTTTGCTTATTTTTCTGGGTTTAACACTTCAGACCCGACCTCATATCATTATAAGGTGCACCTACACCTGCAAAGAAAAATATGCTCACCAACACAAAACAGATATACTCTGCTTCCTTTATTTCCCAGCTATCTTTACAGGGTTTCGACTTCTGGAGGAGCACCATAGACACAAAATCTGTCTGGGGACTAAGGATTGCCAAGTTCAGGAAACAGAGGCATTATTTAGAGTGTGTCTCATACCACAGCAGATAATCTTCCTGAACAATACGGTGCAACAGACTTCTTGTCTTGGACTAGCCGAGATCAAGGACTTGAGCACACCTCAGATTCCCTCATTTACACACTTTGAGGGATGGCAAAACTATACACAGCATAGTGAGGATATACTGGATGACATTATACACGAGGGTTCATAGAATTCTTCAGACCCCAATTCGAAGGGATGGTTAGTTTGGCCTATCAACACAAATGGGTGTCAATCAAGATTCAAGGGTACCACTGAAGGATTTAGTATCCATAGGCCAGACCAACGCTATGTACAACAAGAACATCCGGGGGTGGTGACATCTTACAGTGTTGTGAAGTTATGCCTAGATTGGCTGAGAACCTCAACACTGTCCCAGGTGAAACAACACTTATCCTTACTTTCAGAAGACATGGAGCTAAGGGATTTTTTCTAGGTCCCCGGAAACCACGTAGTAAATGCTTCTTAGACGCTATTTACAACGAAGTATGGAAGATCTCTCAATAGAAAGCTGCGGAGAGATTGCGTGAAATTGATAGGGTTAACCTAGAAAAGGCTTTGGCTGTGGTCAACACTGGCATGACCACACTAACATTCAGGATTTATTCACTGGGCAACATTGTGTATTCTGCAATAGATATAATAGAACATGACCTGTCCATTCTTCAACATGGGCAATCGCAGTTGCGATTCATCCTGTTGTTAAGCTGGAAGCTACAATCATTACGCTCTGGTCATGTGCCCTGGAGATATATCAACAGTACGTCTCCGTTTTCTGCTTATAATCTAACAGAAAGGCAGACAACTATGGCACAAAGAGATTCAAAGTATACAATGCTGCACATTGAAAAATTGGAACAATTACCTTTCACAGAGGCTGAGTCACCTTCCACAGAATGGTTAATCCATGGCCCTATAACATTGGCAGTGACAACATTCCAATTTTAATATTGTCTACAGTACCACCAAGTAGGCAGGTATGAAGCGTTGGGTAGGGAATACATCCATGAATCTTGGGAATTACCTTACAGATTTAGATGCATAAATGGGGACACTGAAGTCTTTCTCAGCGGTTCGGACTGAGAATTTGTTAAGTAGGTCTCTAATTTGTCAGGATATTATGGTTCACGGAGCTTGCAACGCTTCAGTTTCAAACCTATCTTGTCACTTGAAAGGGTCCCCAGCTGCTGTGATTCATCCGGTGTTCAAACTACTCTCGAATGAGAGTTATTTGATGTTGAATGATCAAGGTTGTTGTCGGATGCTACCGGGCATCGCATATCTCATCACAGTTAGTTCCAGGCACGTATTGTTTCCACCGACCAACACAGTCAGGGTGGCGCCGCTAGGGCATTCATTGAATATTTCCCTTATACAGTTTGATTCTGAGCAGGCTGAATGCGATACTTTTACAGAAGAAGGTGGCCTTAACCTCAGCTCGTGAGACTTTTGATCTCTAGGTTGCAAGGTCTTCAGCTGAGATACAGGCACTAGTCTAAACTAACTTTCTGCTCCATTTCGGGGAAATGGCACATCGTATCTTTAACATGTTTTATATGAGTGGGATAGTACACCTATTTAAGAACATAGGTTCTGGGCTATTAAACACCTTTCAGAAGATCTTTGGAGTTATTCCATCTTTTATAAACTTTGTAATGGGAAGCGTTTTTGGAGGGCTTCCGCTGGTCCTACTACTTGTAGTGGGTATCCTGGTTTTAATTTTCCTGCTACACAATGGACGTCCCAAATTCCAAGGAGATGGAAAAAGGGTTCTTGGAGCGAAGTTGCCGTAATGCATGGTACTCCATCTGGGCACACCTCGGCTTCGGGAGCTAAGCGAGCATTGGTTTCTGTCTGATCCGAACGACAGGATCAGACTGGGTAGACTGCGTCTTGCCTGTACTCCGAAGCCTATTCTGTGGACACGAATGCGTGTTGGACATCTGTTTAACACTTCCATCAGGTGCCCTCCAGACGTGGATGTACTACTGGACCCCTTAAAGGCCCATGTCATGCAGTGTCCTCAGCTTATTCCAATTCTGATGTCGGCATTCTTAGAGCCACCACTGGATGCTTCAGCTCCTGTCGGAGTGGACACTGGCTCTGTACCAGGCTTACAGGCATCAAGTGCTTCCTCAGCAATGGCTGTGGGAACTGGAGAAGATCACCTTTGCTCTATTGACCTGATCCAAGAGGTGTTAAAGGGACCGTCGTCTGCGAAGGCAAGCAGCAGTAATGGTGCGTCTCCCACACAGGACACATAAACATTTGGCTCTCCTTGTGTTGGGAACAATTCGGCCTTTTTCAAAAACAACCCAAATTGAAATTCCTAAACATCATTTTTGTTTATTTTCTCCCTCTTTTGCTCTCCCTGAACACTATGGCTTTCAGCGTGCGCAGTTGGTCTAACAGTATATTGACTATTTTAGAGGACTTTTTAGAGGACTTTTTTTCAACTTTTGCATCATTTTTTACACATACCATGTTTTCAGATGTTTTTATACTCATATTTTATCAATGTCCTTTTTAGTTTTAAAAACAGGCATATTTTAGCATCAGTGGGTGTTATGAACCTCAATGGACCCCAATGTAGACCTAGGTAGTTGCACAACCTTTTACCTACATTTGTCCTACCTTGCTCTACATAACGGTTCTGGCGCTGACCATTTACCTAGTTAAGTGCCGAATAAATGCTGTGTGATTTTCTCCGAAAAACTAGCCTCATTTATTATGCATGAAGATTCTTAGTATCACAGCAGGATTACCATCTTCTGCATAATAACTCTGTATAAGGGCCGACATGCCCAAAGTACAATGACACATCTATGGAAAGCCCCTGAGGGTACCTTTTGGGTATATAAACATCACCTCGAGCTGACATGCTGACACGAGACGCTGAGGTCCCTGCACGCAGACACTCCAGCATGCAGTAGTCTGACATCCCTGGCGGGGTGACCAACTCGAGACCAAGATGTGGTGCTTTGTTCTCTCACATCAGGTAATAGGGTTGTTTTTCCTAGGGGGATACTTGGCTCTACACTTAAATACATGCTAGGTACACTCAGGTATATCTAGTTAGGGTTGCCTCATAGGAGTATGCATTATTACTATCATGTATCTATATGCCTGCATATATTCACTGTTGTAGCACTATGGTAGAATTCGACCTTTTCCTCACTCTTTTGGTGCTTATTATCGTATACATCTGTTTCTGTCTAATGGTTGTTGCAGCACACGTATTTTATACTAGAATGACGCTGGTTCAATAAATGCTTATTGAAAACGTACCCATCGTTTATTCTGTATATTTCTCTGAGAGCAAGTGAGAACGAGTGACTGAGCAAAAAGTACTGTACTGTTTCCATGATCCCTGAGGGGTCAGGGTTGTCATGTTCGATAGTTGTCAGAAACTATTCGCTCCTTGGTAAGAGGGTCTTATAGTGGCACTGTGAGCTAGCTGGTCCACAGACTAAAATATCCTTCGGGTGTGTCTGTAATCAGTCTGGACACCAATCCCTTAGTTTATGTTGTCTAAAACACGCAGATCCTATATAGATTTGTAGGAACTACATGACAATAGAAAACAAAAGGTCTTGAAGAGACAACTCATCCGTTGTCTAGGCAAGACCAAGCAGCAGACAGTGCAGGTAAGTGCGGTGGGGTGGGGCGGGGCGAGGGGTATGTCGACAGACGACACGATAGGGCAAATTAAATAAATAAATAATTCCTATTCCTATTCGACATAACCCCCGCCCCGCCCCACTGTGCTTACCTGCACCGGCCGCTGCTGGCAAGACCTAAAAACAGTTCAACTTAAATTTCAAAATATGACAACAATGTGATTTTTTTACAATTAAATAGTAATAGAGGGCAGATTGCTATGTGATTTGGGAAATGTGCTTGGTAATGATGGCCTCACTTTGATGCCGAGGAGAGTTTGTGCTGCAGGGCGAAACACAGCCACGGCTAGTATGAGGGACCTACAAGGATGGCAGCAAATTAAAAGTGGCATCAGGGCCTGATATTTAAGCATTATAGTGAGTTCCGTACTATTATGGGATGTTCAAGCTGTCTTATTCTAATAACTTCACATGCTTCTGTTACAACTGTTTTGTGTTTAATTTTATCTTTATTTCTTGTTATGGAATAAAAAGCGTGCACCATTTTCTTTCACATCCCAGTCCTTTATTATTGTAGACCACACACTGCTTTCGGAGTGCAATCACACTCTTTCTAAACCTCTTCCTGTTGTATCTATCAAAGAGTTCACAAAAACTTGGCTATGCTCCCTTCCGTGATTGCATTCCCTTTGGGCAGCTTCTTGTCCATTGGTAGTGCTTTGACGCCTATGGACATAATGCGCTTTATAAAAGTAATACAAAATAAAAAACCCTTCCTGCTACCTGTATACCAGGGTTGCACCATGTAAAGCCCCTTTCTTTTGTATTCAACTTAAGGTGTGCATTAATGTTTCTATGAGTTATGAGAAGTTGAACTACTTCAAAGTGGGCTAAAACTGCTGCTGCCCAATCAAATGCTGGTAAAATCTAAGATCAACAAAGGGGCAAATTAATAGCTGAAGACCACCTTACTATTGGCTCCAACCTGAGCACCAAGGACACCCCTTTGGCACTTAACCTTCAGGGTGGTGAGGCCCAGCAGTCTAAGGCTTACTCGGGGAGGAGGTATGGGTTAGAAAGTCATAGCTTCACAAAACACAATATACCTTAAAACATCAATGTTCAGATGGTGCTTATACTTTTAAAAATAAAAAAAGTACTTTCATAAATAAACAACTAAGGGCTTGATTCTGATCTCGCTAGGAAAGCCCTCCATACGACTCGTGAGAGTCCGACCGAAAGAGTAAGATGCATCCGTATGCTGATGGACTCGGTTTGGTCGGGCTCCCATTGAACTCTATGGGAGCCTGTATACCGAAAGAGTACACAGGCTCCCATAGCATAAAGGGGTGGGTGGGGAAAAGCGTACACCCTGTGGCAGGCACCCCATGGTGCCCACCACACTGTGAATGCTTGGATCGGGGAGACCCATGGGCACCAATTCAGAGGGCCCCGGGTGAAGGGGAGGCCTGCTACGGCCCCCCGAAGTCCGATTCCCACAACTGTTTCGTCTCGAGTCGACACGGCTGTCCGAATCGTACTCGCTCGTTCGGAATCCGGCTCCATTGTGCATCACGATGCGGCTGGATCGGGTTCGGAAACGATTCGGTCGACGCGGACGAGATCTTCGCATCGTACTTGGTCATTCGGAATGGGGGACGATTTGGTCGGAAACTTAGGCTCCGAATCGGATTCGCACGTCCCAGAACCTGTCTGGAGGCCTTCCTAACTACTTCGGAATCGGCCCCTAAATAGTAAACATAAAAGTGGAAATATTCACAATGAAAATCTGATCTTTCTAGCTCCAATCAATTAGAAACCTCTGAAAGATATTTCACTGTTAAATAATGCAAAGCTTTAACTGTGTTTTTTGTCATGGTTTTCCCATTGTAAAACCACTTCTTACTGTATTTGCTGGAGTGCTCATTCTACGACTTTTTCCTGCTGTATATGTGACAAGCTGATACTGTGTAAAGCCCCTCTCATCTGTTTTTGGTAAGGGGTCTGCGTTACTAATGTCTTTAGCAGCCAGTTCAGAAAAAAGGCAACTCTTCTACTGCCTGAACATCTAAAACTGTGACTTCTGAGGATCAAGAAGCAGTTCCAAAGGTCTGAGAGACTGTAAACATAAAATCTGCTACTTCCGACTGTCCGCACAAGGGAGGAGTTATTTTACCAAATTATACACAGCTATGGGATTAGAACTCCTGCAAGTCTCATCATGTCTGCAGCACGGATTCAACTCACAGGCCTATCCTATTGGCTCCAGAGATGCAAACGGAACAATGTGTTGAAATACTCTGGAATGGAAAAGTGTTTTGAAGACCGATAGCAAGCAAAGTTGCTTTTTAGTTAGCCCAGATCCTTTGTTTTGTCTATTTTTTAAACTATATACACAAACATACATACTGACTTTTTCAATCAACCTCTTCATCCACTGGTGTTGTGGAGTGTCATTCACATTTTGCTTCAGTGCCCCCCAGAATATGACATCGGGCAATGAAGCACCCCTCTTCTGCCTCTGGATCTATTGGATGAGCGACCACATTATGTCGAAGCACGATATCATTTTTAACCACTTGGTGGCAAAACTGCCAAAGACTCAAAATATAATTATATTATGTTCACTTCTAGCCCATCTCTACTTTTAGGTCTTGCCTAAACAGCACTTCGAGACATGATAATTATTGCAATTGTATTTATATAGCGCTTACTACCCCTGACAAGGCGTCGAAGCGAATAGCACGCTATTCCGAAACACAAAAAGGATTAGTGGTGGATTAGTATCGGGATATATCAGTTAATTTGAGCGGTGGGCATGCAATTCTTTTAGCTGGAATGAATAGGATAGAAGAGGGAAGAGCCTATAAAGTGTTATTTGGGAGATCATAGTAGTAAGATGAGGTTTGCGATGAGTAAAAGGAAAGATGGAGGAGGGAAGAGTCTCTAGAAAGGGATTAAGGGGACCATAGTAGTAAAATAAGGTTTGGGATGAGTCAAAGGAGAGATGCATGAGGGAAGAATTTAGAAAGCACTGTTTGGGGTATCATAGTAGTAAAATGAGGTTTGGGGTGAGCCAAAGAGGGACAGAGGAGGGAAGAGTCTTAAAAGGGTTATTTTAGAGATGCTAGTAGCAGAATAAGGTTTGGGGTGAATCAGAGAGTGGCGGTAGAGGATATATTGAGAGAGGTATAGAGTGAGACAGAGTAATGCATTGGAGAGAGTGAAAGGTGTTTTTTTCCTTCTTCTACAGTAAGAGTAAAGTAATAAATATATAGATACATGACTACATAGAAAGGCTATACATGAATAACAAGATTATTTATCGAGATTGAAAGTTGTGTTGTATAAACTCAGACTTTCAAGTGTTGCTGTACTTGAAGCTAATTTGATGATTTTAATAAAAAATATATATATCTTTTCCTCAATACTTCTATAGGGAAGTGCTTGTAGATAAAATAGTTATGATAATATTTACATATTGTGCGAATCCTACAGACCACTCTCACTTATCAACTCGGATGCCAAAATTCTTGCGAAGCTATTGGCCAACCGGCTTAGTCTCCTGATGGAGAACCTCGTTCTCCCGGATCAGGCGGGCTTTATACCCGGAAGGGCTACCTCCCACAATCTACGGACACTGTTCTCTTTCTTGCAGACAGTGGATCCGCAATTGTCACTGATTGCGGTGTTTTTGGATGCCTCTAAGGCTTTTGATTCAGTGGAATGGGACTACCTCTTCACGATACTGCAAAACATGGGGTTCCCTGTGGTATTCATATCTTGGATCAAACTGCTCTACACCGCGCCTACCGCGAGAGTTTTGATAAATGGGCATACTTCGGCCTCTATTCCACTTTCTAGAGGCACCCGTCAGGGGTGTCCCTTGTCGCCTCTACTTTTCGCCCTGGTTATGGAACCCCTAGCGGCCAAAATCAGGCAACACTATCAAGACGTCGGCCTTCGTTGCTTTCTGCGGCCCATACTTATTTCTCTTTATGCCGATAACGTCACCCTCTACATTAAAGACCCGCAACGCAACCTCAATCTGCTGCTGCGGGAGTTCGTTCACTTTGGTGGCCTATCGGGTATTCATATCAACTGGGCTAAGTCCCAGATATTCCCGCTAACTGCTTCCGCCACCACCTTTGATGTAGATTTTCCCATCGTATGGTGTGAAGATGAGGTTAAATATTTAGGGATCCAAATCTCGGCAGACCGGGATACATTGATGAGACTGAACTATGGGTGTGCGTTGACCCATGTTATAGGATGCATCAACCGTTGGATCACCCTGCCCCTGACTATGGCCGGGCGCATCTCCCTCATAAAGATGATCATACTTCCTAAATTTCTTTATCTATTCCTGAATATACCCTATGATCCGGGGCGCCATTTTTTCTCTTCCCTACGCTCAGAATTGATTCGTCTGGTGTGGGCTGGGAAGCAACCACGCATACGGTGGGACATTCTGGTGAGACCATACTCGCAGGGGGGTTTCAATATACCTGACTTTGAGCTATATTATAATTGTGCTCAAGCACACTATGCCTTCTTCTGGTTCCACCCTCCTCGATATACGCCACACGTAGCTACTGAGCACTGGCTCGCTGATCCCATTCCTCTTGATGGGGTTCTTCTCTCTAAGGTTGAGACCCGTGGCCGAACTCCGAACTCCATTGCTTGTACACTTGGCGCGTGGTCCCGCCTACTTAGGCGCACACAGGTACCTTGCTTATACTCCCCCTTACTCCCTCTATCCTATCACCCAGAAATATCACTCTTGCAAGAGGGAATATTTAAGAAATTCGCGCACACACGCAACATCCACTGCTGGGGAGACCTATATCTAAATGGGAAATTTCGCACACTTAACCAATTATGCCTTAACCCACCAGCCTCCACTATGGAGACTTTTCTATATGCTCGCTTGCGACACGGGATACAGACCTGCAACCCTATATATCCCTTGGAGCCGGCCACGTTTGCCCCACTACACCTGATACTGCGCGCTTCTTCTGCCTCGCACTTAGAATCTACGCTTTACCATGCGCTCTTCACTGATACTGACTACTCGCCCTGTGCCACCCGTGAAAAATGGGGAACTGAATTGGAACAGGAGATCACAGACGCCCAATGGCAGTTCTGCTGTGGCCAGACAGAACAGATCTCTGCTAACAGCCGGCTGCGGGTTATTCACTATAAATTCTTGCACCGTAGCTACCACACCCCAGTCAAACTTCATAAATTTGGTCTCAGGGATACTGACAGTTGTGATAGGTGCGGGGCACTGGCTGCTGACTTCCTTCATCTAGCCTGGGAGTGCCCCGGGATACAGCTGTACTGGGGACAGGTCTTGGACGCACTTGATTGCATGCTAGGCATACATATTCCGAAATCCCCATTTGAGGCTCTGCTGGGCTACACTGCGCAGGTCCCTGCCCGGTACCGTAAATTCCTATCCTTTGGCCTAGTACTGGCCAAGAGACGTGTGGCCTGTAGGTGGGGGCGGGGGCGAGCGCCCAAATTCAAGGAGTGGTTAGGAGACATGATAATGTGGCAGGACCAAATCAGTGCCTATGCGGAGCTCCTACCTCGCTCTTCGTGTCCTCGAGACATTTGGGGCCCGCTCCAAACATATCTACTGGAACACCCGATTGTGGAGGTGGACGAGGCCTAATGCCAAGCCCCGCTGCGTCACAGACTTCCAAGATCCTGGGGAATATTCCCCACGCATATGTATGAACTGATCAATTAATTGTGCCTGGCTGTCTCCCATGCTGTCTCCCTGGTATTCCTTTCACCTCACAAGATAAATTACTGCACTGGTGGTCTCGTTTTGGATGTATAAAATATTCTGTTTTCTCTCTGCCTAATTATGCTGTGATTATGACATCGTGTATGTGCACTTGCTCTAAATGTTTTAAGATATGTCTCTGCATTTCTCCCTATTCATCAAGTATGCTGAATATACGAATGTGTTTTCATGTATGTAAAAGTTGCAAAAATAAATACAAAAAAAAGTATGAGTACAACAACAAATGAGATAACTTAACAACCAAAAGGTCAAAGGGGGGAACACGTAAGGACAAAAGGAGGTCATGGGGAGTCAGCCAATCTAGTGATTTTCCTAAGGGTGTTGAGCTGAAGATTGGCTCCCCTAATAGTTGCACTGATGTGGTCTTGCATATTTAGGTATTTGTCCAAGGTTATACCTAAAGATTTCGCAGAGTCAACAACTTAAGGAGTGCAGTTAAGCGCAGTAAGTTGTTTAAGCCAGTCCAGGGTAGGTGCAGAGTGGTTGTGGGGGCAATTAGAAGGAATTCAGTTTTGAGGTTATTTAACAATAGATGGTTATGAGTTAGCCATTGTTGAGTTTTTAGGAGTGCATCATTTAGAGTTTTTATGCCATCTGGAGACGGGATCTTCAAATATAGTTGAGCGTCATAAGCATACATATGGTAATGAATGTTCGAGCGGTTCAGAATATCAAAGAGCGGTTCCATAAAAAGGTTGAAAAGAGTGGGCGAAAGTGCGGAGCCTTGAGGTACTCCGATAGTGACCGGGGTACTGGTTGCAAGGGATTGGTTAATTTTGAATCTTTGGGTGCGGTTCTGTAGGAAAGAGGCAAACCAGTTTAAGACAGGGCCCGGATATCCCATCCTATAGTGAAGACGAGCAATCAGGTTTTCATGTTTGATGGTGTGAAATGCTGAGGCGAAGTCAAGAAGGATCAGAAGACAAGGGACATTTTGATCAAGGGATCTCAAGGCGTCATCAACGAAGTAAGTTAGTGCTGTTTCAGTACTGTGCCCCGCTCTGAAACCCGACTGGTAGAGGTCAAGGAGCTGAGATTTCTCAATATGGTTGCAGAGCTATTTGTGAACGCATTTCTCAAGCAGTTTAGCTAGAGTCATGATGCTGGTGATCGGACGGAAGTTGTTAGGATCAGCTAAGTCGGCATTAGGCTTCTTTGGGAGGGGAGTGACTTGACCAGACTTGAGGCAATCTGGAATCCTCTGCTGTAAGAGGGTTTCATGGATGATCCTGGATCAAAGTTGTGTAATGGCTGAATTGAGATCTTTAAAAAAATTGGCTTGTAGTGGATTGCTGAAGTGATTGGAAGGTTTTAAGGACACCATAGATTGGAGCAGTTCTGTGTCATCTGGAAGAAGAAAAGGATTCCATGATGCGTTGTTTTTGGGAGCGCAAATTATGTGGTAGGAAGGTGCGCTCGCTACAGAAGGTTCCATAGGTTCCTCTGATGATGCGAGGGATTCAAAGGCCGCAAATTTGGAGTGGTAGGTTGCAGCTCAAGTTCAGTTTTCCTTGCCTTTTCAGAGAAGTGTGCTGAGACGTCCTCCCCACTAGGAAAGGTGGTTATGGGTGCCAAGATATGGTTGGTAGATTGGTTAGCTTGCTCCTTAATGATTTCAAAAAGTTTCTTTGGTCTGCTTTTAGCGCTGTCAAGCTGAGCCCTGAAATGATTGGTTTTAGCATTATGAATATGTTTGTTGTATGCACCCTCTCATCTTCCTTAACTGTTTGAGGCTGGTAGTGGAGGGAGCGTTTCTCCAAAGTCTCTCTGAAAGCCTAAGTTTGCGATGTTCATCATTTAGGGAGCTATTAAACCAGGGTTTGGATTGTTTGATCAGAATCCTTTTGAGTTGCTTTGGAGCAACAGAGTCAAAAATACTAGTTATAGAGTTCACAAGACGATTCTTGCTAATGGATGTTAGATCAGTAATGTTGATGTCTCTCATGTTACGAGACAGTTCTTTGGTTTTACGTGGTTGGCCCTGTCTGCAAATGACCTTTTCCAGGATGTGGATGGATATTTGTTGATGATTCGACCAGTCACAGGGTAAAATGTCATCAAGTTGTATGATGTTGGGCCAGATGTACGCCGGTTTTTAGCGTGCGCAAATGGGTCTTAGACCCGTTTGCGCACATGAGATTGTCCATGTTGGCTGTATAGTATTCTTGAGAGTTAACTCCAGGATCGGAGGATTCCTCTGTCGTAGACAACTCACCCATTGCTTTTATTTGTTATTCCAATTGTCATTTGTAAATGCTTGCTTGTATGTAGTCATTCTTCTTAAATGTCCCTCCTTTCATGGGTTGTTCCCTCCCACAGTGCATGACCCAATTACTCATAGCCTCACACATTTTGGCGTGTAGGTTTGTTTTTGGGCACTATTTTTTTCTAGGCTTTCTGCCAGTGTTTCTGGAAGCTAGCCTTTGCTAGTGTGTCATCAATAAAACTTTAAAACATCTTGCTATTTGGGGGCTTGGCTTGGCACGCAGCGAAGATGGTGGCAATAACCAAAGCTCCGTAGAGCCTCCCGCATTTTAGCCAGGCCAGGATATCATCAGCACTAAAAAAAAGCAACCTTGTGTGGCGAAATATTTGACAGTCATGGGGGTGTAATTGCCATTCCCTATAACCCTGTCAGTATGTATCTTTGAAAAAAGTTTCTCTTCAACAGTGTGGCCCAAGATGGTGGCGCCAGCCTGACTCCACAACGTTCCTGTAGCCTGCTGTTGCTGAAGAGAAAACTAGCGAGCCCTGTAATAGCCTGCTGTCACTGGAAAGACGACTACCGACTAGCGAGCCTGTAACAGCGGCAACACCATACACCATGACACTACAACCGAGGCTCTCGATTAACCTCTGGCTGGCGGTGGCAGTAAGACTGCAGCGCTGACCCTCTACCGCCTTGTACTGCTTTGAGCTCCCAAATCCTTACTCGCATTCCCATCCAGGGCCCTGGCTCACATAACATAGTTATGAAGGAACACTATACATTTTCAGAGAACCGGGGGTAGTCTGAGACTATCTCTGCCAAAAAGCTGGCTTTGCCAGAGTGCCAGTCGTGCCCAGTTCCAGTGTTCAAATTCTAAAAAGTTTGTCAATACACCAGACATCGTCTCATCTCATGAGCAAAACCAGAAAAAGGTCAGAAAGTACCTCACGTAAGCATCACCAAAGGAGCTGCTGGTTGGTACTCACCAGTTTGCTCACATTATCATCATTGGTAACGTTCATGACCGTAAAGAAAGAGAAAAGATTGTGCCCAAGTTTTTTAAGAGGTGAAAAAAGAACTAGAAAGAGGAAACGGAATGCAGTGTCGATGCTTATGTCATTCTTTAACCAATCGGACCCCATGGTGTGAAAGAAGAAAATTGCTTCTTCAAGCTAAAATGAGTTGTGACTCACTTGCAGTTATACATACTTTACTGATCGCAGTGATCACACCCAGGTTAAAAGAACGGCATGTGTTAGACCATTTCAGTTAGAAAGGCCGACATGTTTCATTGCCACTTATTTTCGGCAATTTCATCAGGGCTTGGGGACCGGTCTCCACCTCACCGATACTTCAAGCACAATCTATGGTGATTGACAAACGATAACAGAAAGATGGTGCCAAACATTTAAACACATATTAAAATTATGGTTTACTGGCAATATTGCCAAGACATTAATGCATGTAACTGTACGAGGTAATGCCATAATTACCCAGTGGTTGCCAACAGAACTCGTACCAGCAACACACCCTTAGGGGAACAAGCACAAATTTTAGCCACGCATCCCCTGCAAAAAAATGTAGCAGTCGCCGATCGTCAGCCTATGGATATATACACATCAACATTTATTTTGATTAATGTACGTTGCCAATATCTCAAAGGGTCACCCATGATCACCCTATATTCAGTGAGTGCCCACCTCACATCCATAAGTATGTCCTGGTAAGGAATGTTCCAAACCTTGCATCCACGTAATAAATTTGTCAAGCGATAAAAAAATTACTAACTGTACTGCGTGCCACTACAGCCTATGGGGAACTGCCAATTGTATTGCCACAGCACTCCACTGTAGATTACCGGGACCTGCGGCCCCCGAACTGTTGGGTGACCATTATCGGGCAGCCCCACTCCCCACATCCGCGGTACCCTACCCTTAGCGCACAAGTGGTCGTCTCTGCCGTAGAGTCGTCCAGGACGCCGAGAGAACTTGTGCGCTCCTTAATGAGCGAGTCCCACGTTCCGGAAGGACAGCGGGAAACCCGCCCCCTGACCTCGGTCAGCTTTCACAATCAACCCGTAGTGTGAGGCAGGACGATGGTGCAGATCCTGCCCTCACACGGGCGCCATCTTGGAGGGGTGGTGTTTAAATGCAAGAGGTGCCTAGATCGTAACAATTCAATCCCTTTATCGTTGTTTCTCAAATTTTTCATAAAGCCTTCTTTTTTTTTAAAACTGTTGTACAGATCATGGGGGCATATTAGCAAGGGCACTATCGCCGCTTTAGCGGCACTTTTTGCCGCTAAAGCGGCGATATTTATATCGCCCTATCAGCAAACTGTCTCTAACAGCAGTTAGCGACAGTTTGCGGGCATTAGCGCCCGTTTTTTTACCGCTTTGCATGTCAGCGATATTTATCGCTAATGACATGCAAAGTGGGCGTTCCCGACGAACAAACCTGCGAAACACTCGCTAACAGGCCTATCGCCTATTAGCAAGGTGGCCATGCCCCCAGTTAGCGACGTGAAAAGTCGCGCTAACCGGGGTCATCGCCATTTATTTAACACCTGCAATTAGCAGGTGTTAGCCATACCTAACATGGGGGTGGATTATGCTGATACGACCACAGGGTCGTATCAGCAAGGTGTTCTCCCTTCTCCATGCAACATCGCTGGTTTTTCAGCGATGTTGGCCCATTTCCCGCTATCGCTGGAATATTCATCGCCATAGCGCTAATCGTTGCTAATACAGCGTTAGCGTGGCGATATATTCCAGCGATAGCCGGCGATAAAAAAAATCACGCTAAGCAGGGTTAGCGATGATTATCGCCTCTTCTTGCTAATATGCCCCCATGTATTTTACTAGGGAATAGACGCATTTGCCTAAATAAGGTGTGCCGACTTAGGCAGTTATGTGAGTGCCTGATGTAATATATAGGCATTGGACCTCTGTACTTATTCAAAAAGTAAATATGCATATCTCTATCTAGTGGTGTATAACGGGCAATAACTAATATGGATTAGATTAACCAACCTCCCCCTGATACCCATATAGGTCCCTAGGTGTCCTGCGTGGTGTGCCCCAAGCGAGTAATCAGGAGAGAAGGTGAGGTATAGTATAGCGTCGCACACAGTGCCTTTCCTGATCCTTCCTATAATACAGTCCCTGCAGTGACATAAATGCACGACTGCGGTGTATCTCATAACTCAGAGATCTCCATGCCGATGCCCCTATGGTCACAGTTTAGATACTCTGCTCTGAGTGTAGACTAGCACAGACACCAACTGACGTGTATCAGTATATGCCTGCACCCTGCCCACCACGTATTAGAGCCTCTGTTTAGTCTTGATGGGGACAACATCCTATCCTTCGCATATGATTCATTTGATCTAAACAAATTAGAGCTTACAATTCAAGATATATATCAGATGTGTATATTTATTGAATTTTTGAGAACAGTCACAACAACGCCTGTTATATTTTTCCTCTTGACAACTGCACTGTATATAACTTCTTTTACGCAAACAAGTATTATCAATGGCAAATCAATGTATTTTAAATAAATAAGAAAAAGTCTATATAATAAAAATTATAAATACATGTTTGTAAACAATAAATCAAATAATATCAAAAGTTTGGTGTAACTGTTGAATTTGGTGTTCTTTACGCATTTGGTTTTTCTGCCCATTAGCATATTTTCATCGCCTCGCCTTGGCTTGTTTACTTCAATTGTCCCACTACTCCCTCCAACACTGTCCATTTCAGATCCCTGAAATTATGTTTCTGCTCCTGGTAGTGCTGGACCAGTCGTGTAGTCAATTTCCCTGCCTTATAGGTGCTGATATGTTCTTGTATCCTCACCTTCACTTTGCGGGACGTGAGGCCAATGTAATGCAATCCACACCCACAAGTGAGTCTGTAAATTCCATTTGTGGTGTTACAGTTGCTGAATTCATTTTGATGCCAGATTCTACCATCTGTCAGCTGTACATTTTTTGACGCCTGAGTGAGATCACACACCGTGCAACTCCCGCAAGGGAAGTGCCCTGATGGTATACCTGATTCCCTTTTATGTTGGGTAGGGCGGGTGTGGACCAGCTGGTCTCTTAGGTTATATGCTCTTCTAAATGCAAACCTGGGGGGAGGCTTTTTTGTCTGACTCGTGTCCAGCAATGTTCAGTGCTTTCTAATGATTTGCCTAATTTTGGTAGACAGGGGGTCAAAAGTAGTGACCAACGGTAGACAGGCCTCATTGTGTCTCTCATTTCTTTCCAGCAACGCCTCACGAGGGGTGTTGAAAGCTCTCTTGCGTGCCCGTTTTACCACTTTAGTTGGATAGGCTCTGTTTTCAAGCCGTTTCATCAGGTCCTCAGATTGTTTCATGTACATGCTTGTGGAAGTACAGTTCCTGCGGTACCTGAAAAACTGCCCCCGGGAAGATTATCCCGCAAGGCCCTTGGGTGGAAGGAGCAATAATGTAACAATGAGTTCCTATCAGTAGGTTTTTGATGGACAGTAGTGTGATGTTTGTTGTTAATTGCAGCAATGTGCCAGATCTAAATAGGCAGCCGAATGCCTACTGATGGTCCATGTAAAGCGGAGGCAGCTGTCTGCCTCATTTAGCCATCTTAGGAAGCCATACAGTTTGTCCTCTGGCCCAGTTCAGATGCACAACAAGTTGTCAATAAACCTCTTCCAAAGGGAGATGTACTGTTGGAAGGGGTTGGAGACATGATGAATAAAGTTCCCCTCAAACGGACCGACGTAAATACATGCCAGACTGGGTGCAAAGGTAGCCCCCATGGAGGTCCTGGAGACATGGAGATATAGCTTGTTCTTGTAGCCAAAAAAGTTACGTGTAAGTGCCAACTCAACACACTGCAACACAAAGGACGGTGGTGTATCGTAAAACCACTCACGTGCCCCAAGTGCCCGCGCTGCTGCCACCAGCGTGGCATCTTGGAGAATGCTGGTATAAAGGGATTCAATATCAATTGTCATCAAAAATTGGTTTGCTGGATCATAGTCTACAGGGCCCAGGATAATAAGGATGTCAGTTGTATACTGGACAAACGAGGGTTGATTGATGATGGTTTCCCTCAAGAAAAAGTCTGCGAACTGTGAGAGCGTTTCCAGTAATGACTGGATCCCCGAAACAATCGGGCGGCCCGGAGGTGGACATTGGCCCTTGTGAATCTTCAGCAAGATATACAATGCCGGGGTCCTTGGCTTTGGATTCCGGACTACGAAGCTGAGGTTCTTAAATTGCTTGGGGTACGTGCCAATTATAAACCTTTGGCGAAAGACCCCACGGGAGAGCTTCAGGACCCGATCAGGGCTATGGTGACAGATGCCAAAGAGAATTTGTCCAGTATACACCACTTGATAGAGATATACATATTTACTTTTTGAATAAGTACAGGTGTTCCAATGCCTCTATATTACATCAGGCACTCACATAACTGCCTAAGTCGGCACACCTTATTTAGGCAAATGCATCTATTCCCTAGTAAAATACATGATCTGTATAACAGTTTTTTTTAAAAGAAGGCTTTATGAAAAATTTGAGAAACAACGATAAAGGGATTGAATTTTTTCGATCTAGGCACCTCTTGCATTTAAACACTACCCCTCCAAGATGGCGCCCGTGTGAGGGCAGGATCTGCACCATCGTCCTGCCTCACACTACGGGTTGATTGTGAAAGTTGACCAAGGTCAGGGGGCGAGTCTCCCGCTGTCCTTCTGGGACACGGGACTCGCCCATTAAGGAGCGCACGAGTTCTCTCGGCGTCCTGGACGAGTCTACGGCAGAGACGTCCACTTGTGCGGTAAGGGTAGGGTACCGCGGATGTGGGGAGTGGGGCTGCCCGATAATGGTCACCCAACAGTTCGGGGGCAGCAGGTCCCGGTAAACTACCGTGGAGTGCTGTGGCAATACAATTGGCAGTTCCCCATAGGCTGTAGTGGCACGCAGTACAGTTAGTAATGTTTTTATCCCTTGACGAATTTATTACGTGGATGCAAGGTTTGGAACATTCCTTACCAGGACATACTTATGGATGTGAGGTGGGCACTCACTGATTATAGGGTGATCATGGGTGACCCTTTTAGATATTCTCAACGTACATTAATCAAAATGAATGTTGATGTGTATATATCCACAGGCTGACGATCGGCGACTGCTACTTTCTGCAGGGGATGCGTGGCTAAAATTTGTGCGTGTTCCACTAAGGGTGTGTTGCTGGTACGAGTTCTGTTGGCAACCCCTGGGTAATCATGGCATTACCTCGTACAGTTACATGCATTAATGTATTGGCAATATTGCCAGTAAACCAGAATTTTAATATGTGTTTAAATGTTTGGCACCATCTTTCTTTTATCGTTTGTCAATCACGATAGATTGTGCTTGAGGTATCGGTGAGGTGGAGACCGGTCCCCAAGCCCTGATGAAATTGCCGAAAATAAGTGGCAATGAAACATGTCTGCCTTTTTAACTGAAATGGTATAACACATGCCTTCTTTTAACCTGAGTGTGATCACTGCGATCAATAAAGTATGTATAACTGCAAGTGAGTCACAACTCATTTTAGCTTGAAGAAGCAATTTTCTTCTATCACACCACGGGGTCCGATTGGTTGAAGAATGAAATAAGCATCGACACTGCATTCCGTTTCCTCTTTCTAGTTCTTTTTTCACCTCTTAAAAAACCTAGGCACAATCTTTTCTCTTTCTTTACGGTCATGAAAGTTACCAATGATGATATCCAGGGCCGGACTGGCCATAGCGGGCATCAGGCGTTTTCCCGGTAGGCCGCTAGGGTTGGGGCCGGTTTAGGGCCCCTGGGGGGCCGTTTTTGTTACCGGGGGTCGGCAATATCGGCCCCCTGTAACAAAATCGGCCGAAACCGGCCCTTGCAAACTGCTCGGCTGCACTCCCCCTCACCCCGGGGGGGGGGGCGGCTGAGCGGTTTGCCAGGTCCGGTTTCTATTCCCAGTCCGGCCTTGATGATATCGTAAGCAAACTGGTGAGTACCAACCAGCTGCTCCTTTGGTGATGCTTACGTGTGGTACTTTCTGACCTCTCACACCTTTTTCTGGTTTTGCTCATGAGATGAGACGATGCCTGGTGTATTGACAAACCTTTGAGCATTTGAACACTTGGAACTGGGCATGACTGGCATTCTGGCGACTCTGAAAATGTATAGTGTTCCTTCATAATCAGGTCATTTGTGTATGGTTCAGTGAGTGGAGGGCGACCTGGTTATTTTTCCCTCGATTGCTCCCCCTTTTGTTGATCACATAACATAGTACCAGAGTGCCTCATGAATAAATAATGAGGAGAAGCGAGGCCTTCTGATGCTTTACTGTACTTTTATCCAGTATATAATTTATTTCCACTGGGGGCAATGTAATTCCAGACATCAACGAGAAGCCTGTCTCCATCACAAAATGGCAGCATACACTTAGATCCAACTATCTCGGCTACTCATTGGGGGGTGATAAGTCATCTGAATCCTGGCCCAGAGCAAATAACTGCACTCTCCTCAGTCTCATGAGCGGTGTAGCCTAAATATACCATTATGGCAGTGGGGGTAAGATTGTGGCGTCGACCCTCTCTCACCTTGATCAGCCGATGTGAGTGGCCTATCCTTACTTACCAGGGCCTCAACTCGCATGTCATGCTTTCAGACTGCCATATAAATCATTTTTAAGAGAAACTAGGCCCTCTGTTATTTTTGTGGACCGGTACCTGTCATAAAGAGTACCTCTGAGTAGAACAATGTAATTCCAGGTATTCATTAGGTCCTTCGCACCCTTACAAAGGGCAATGTTCAAGGGTACCATGCCATCCCTGCTTCTCATCATTTTTTTTTTTAAACATAGTTTATTGATTTTCCTGAACAAGTTGCGCAGAACATTGACACATTTACATTGGTACAGCACCATGTGATCAGCCTTTAGACAGAATAATCTTACACTGCAGTGCAACCTATACATTATACAATCTGTGAAATTGTGACAGTTACAAATTAACAGGCAATAATCCAAATTGTTCTATTATTCGTAGTATGGTTAATCGTATAAACCATCATAAACTTAATCTAACCCCCCCACGCCCACCCCCGGTGTTCTAATGTTCTATAGCTAAGTAAAGCGTGTCACCGCCCTGTGTCATTGGTCTAAATGTAATAATACTCGTCGATATTACGTTCTTGCCCAGGCACCCACCCCACGTGTCTTTATGTGACATAGCAGCAATATAGTTTATTGTGTGCTCGGGGTACTAGATGCATGGTCTGTGGTTACTCCTTTGAGCTTCTCCATCATTATGTCCCAATCCATGGATATTTGCTTTTTGCGGAGACCGCGTGCCTCTTTGCGACGGATAGCTCCACTTTCAGCCCCTCCCCAATGTAACACTTCATTGTGCCATGTATATAGTGTGGGTGGCCTCTTCGATTTCCATCTCATAGTGATGGATCTTTTCGCTAGTATAATCGCAAGATCAAGGAAACGGAGCTGGACCTTATGAGAGACCGATCGTTTACGGAGACCTAACAAGCATTCCAAGACCGAGTCCTCAATACCCAAACCTGTAACAGCTTGTGTATGTTGGCGGACCTCTGCCCAGAACTCCCTCAAGCGCGGACATGCCCATAACATATGAGTTAAATCTGCTTCCTCCAGTTGACATCTAGGGCAGTGTTACCGCGTGTGGGGGTACATCTTCTGCAGGCGGCGTGGTGTGAGATAAGCCCTGTGTAATATCATGCACTGTATGAATTTAAACTTTGCATTCCTAGTCACTTTCTTGGGATGTTCCATTATAGTCGCCCATTCCCTGTCCGTTATTTCACGTCCTACATCCTCGGCCCACTTAACTCGCAGGGCATCCAGGGATATCGCCGCGTGTGTACGGATCCCCACATACAACCATTTAATGAGGTGACTGCCCCGTCCCATGTAGTACAATGCCTTGACTAGTTCGTGTGTTTGAGGCTCCTCCCTTTGAGGGGCCCAATGTTTTTTCACATAATGCAAGATCAATGCATGAAGCATGTATAGATGATTCGGTACTCCGTTTTCCCGTATAAAGTTGTCATGGTCCATCAATATACCAGCATTGAAAAAAGCCCCAATTGTGTCTACACCCTCATCCGACCATGCCCGGATCCTGTATGTCATAAGCCTTCCAGTGTGTACTAGTATTCCCAACAGCGGTATATTGTTTGCATAGTGAGGGGAACTAGACGTGTATTGTAGTGTTCTCTTCCAACAGTGCAGTGCTGTTTGTAATAGGGGTGGTGTATCCGATGGAATCCTAGCCTTCGGTAGTAGCAGAGTATGCAGGGCCCCCCTGGTCAACATGTACCACTGTAGAACCTATCTCTTGCAGGTTGCGGCCTGCAGTCCAGTATGATAGCCATTGCAACTGGCATGCATAATAATATGCTCGAAAGTCCGGTACCCCCAGCCCCCTCTACACGTTCCCACCTGTAACTTTTTAAGGCTTATCCGTCTTCTACCAGGTCCCCAAATTAATTCCAAAAGTGCAGTATCCAATGTCTTAAAAAGGGCCGGAGGTATTATGATCGGTAAGTTGGTGAAATAGTATAGGAGTCGAGGGAGGACCACCATCTTGGACACTGCTACGCGACCCATCGTTGAGAGCGGGAGCGAGGTCCAGAATGCAATGTTTGAGCGCAGCCCACGTATTGCTCTATTCAGATTACCCTCCAACATATCCACAGATGATCTATATATCTGAATGCCTAAGTATTTAAAGGTGGTGGGAGCAGCCGGCACAAACAAAAGTCAATCCTGTCAGGGTATGTATGGTTTTGAAAGAAAAAAGCGTTGGATTTCGATTTGTTTATTGCAAGGCCAGATATATGTTCAAAGGAGGCAAATATTCTAGGTATCGGATCTAAGGTGCCCAAGAGGTCCCTCACATAAACTATTATGTCATCTGCATATGAGGATATTAAATGTGTGTTATTGCCGGATGGTATCCCCACATGGATAGCTTCCTGACGTAGCCTGAGTGCCAGTGGTTCTAAAGCTAATACAAACAATAGTGGGGAGAGAGGACATCCCTGGCGTGTGCCTTTATATATGGGATATTCCTTCGATATGTGACCACCTGTCCTCACTCTAGCCGTGGGAGTTTCGTATAAGAGACATAACCAACGAAGGTACCCTGGGGGCAGCCCAAATCTCGCAATAGCCCGAAACATATAGTTCCATGATAATGTATCAAATGCTTGTCGGAGGTCGAGTGCTATACAACCAGCATTAACCAACTGATCCGGATTAGTCATCATTATGTGGTGAAGTCTCCTAATGTTCAAAGACATGTTGCGTGCAGGTATGAATCCGCATTGGTCTATGTGTATTAATTTATGTAGATGGGGAAGAAGCCTGTTGGCTAATAATGAGAGCGGGCGATATCCTGTAATGTCTGAGATGTCTCTTCCTGCTTTGGGAAGTGTGACTACTAGAGCTTGCTTAGTGGAATCAGGGAGTCTGCCTAATTCTAGCGAGGTTTTGTATAGGGTTTCCAGTTGTGGGACTAAAATTTCTGAGTAAGTATTATAAAACTCTATCGGTAGACCGTCTAGTCCCGGTGTCTTATTGTGCGGGAGTCCA
Source organism: Calotriton arnoldi (assembly GCA_963921515.1). NCBI lineage: Eukaryota > Metazoa > Chordata > Amphibia > Caudata > Salamandridae > Calotriton > Calotriton arnoldi. The sequence continues at coordinate 341,334 of CAWUFW010009616.1, read as the reverse complement.
TTAATAGCGGCCTTTATTTCCGTGCACGTAATGGGGCCTTCTAAACCGTCTTTCGATCCTTCAGGGATCTGAGGATAGGCATCTATTAGGGCATCAGCCACCGAGGGTGGCACACTGTATAGGGCAGTGTAATATGAACAGAAGGAGTCATTGATTCCTTGCTGGGTATAAACCATATTTCCCCCCAGCATGGCTATTTGGCTAATTACAGTAGGTGGAGGGTCCGTTCTCAATATCTTTGCCAGGAGTGTCCCTGATTTATCTGCGTCTGTGTGCTGTGATTGTGTGTATGCTCTATAGTCAATGACTCTGAGAGTTTCCAGCAGCTCAGCATGTCTTATGCGAGCCTCTTGCAGTGCAGCATGCTTGTCGGGGTCTCTCGCTGCAGCTTGTTCTAGCCTGCCCATATCATCTTCCACAGATTTCAAATTTTTATGCACCTCCTGTCTGGCACCCACTGTGGTACTAATCGCGGTTCCCCTAATTACTGCTTTTAGCGCATCCCACTCCACTAAAATTGAGGACGCGGCATTACCATTTTCAGCAAAATAATTCACAACTGCAGTGGATGGTGTAGAGCGAAACACAGTGTCTTCCAATAATTGAGGCCATAGTCTCCATGTAGAGACTGGGGTGGGGACCCTACCCCATGCAATACGGATTTCTAGTGGGTTGTGATCGGAGAAGGTTTTCGCCAAGTAGGTAGCGTGGGGCACCTGCGCGGCTATGGAAAGAGAGCAGAGAATCCTGTCAATTCTCGTTTGTAAATCATGAACTGGGGAGTAAAAGGAGTATTCTTTATGTGTTTTATTTTGTAAGCGCCACACGTCGCACAAGTCCCAGCCGGTTACCCAACTACGCAGAGCCTCAGCTTGTTTAACAGCCCCTGCGCTACAGAGGGGGAGGGGGGGGTGAGCGATCCAACTCTATATTCATTACTGCATTACAGTCACCACCTATGACCCATGGAAAAGCCTCCCACCCCGCTAAAATCGCATTTAAGCCCATAAAGTATTTGTTCTGATCAAAATTTGGAGCGTATATGTTCCCCAATACAATATGCCTGCCATCTAATGTCCCATGAAGGAAAATATATCTGCCCTGCGCATCACTCCGTCGTTCCAGTTCCACAAATGGGACTCCATATCTGATCCAAATTGTGACACCTCTAGCAAAGGCGGAGTAATCAGTGGAATATAGTTGCCTAAGCAACTGCGCATGCACCCTGTGTCGTTTCTGCACAGAGCCCAGACCCCGAACATTCCATGTTATTAATGTGTATGTATTTATTTTATGCATTACATGATATGTACAGTAGGAGGACCCGTGACCAGGACAAGGAACCAAGAGGTAGGACGTGACATTAAAGTTACATTAGAACACATTAATCCCCAGTGAACTGCCAATACAAGGCCCCGCGAGTAAACTATGCCAGACCAAATCAAAAATACAACAACTAACATCATGCTGCATTTAACTAGTGCATACGCAATTGGGGGTACGTTGCTTATGCCAAGCACAATACGGTATTTACCTATACCAGCTCGAAAGAGCCCGGAACAAATCAGAGAAACATTACAGTGCCTACTTAGTTACTGAAAAAAGGATATGTATGTCCTTGAGAGCATGTGGCAAGAGTTCCTTAATTCCACAAGCGACTGTGCAGACGAGACTGCAGTTCTGGGTTCAACAGCCCAGAAGATCATCAGCAGTCTGTGGTGTTACTGTAGGGAACAAGGCGACGCTGCCCTCGGAGTCGGATTGTTCAATACTTCCCTCCGAGGAGGCAGAGTCTATACACACAGCAGAGTCCCTGAACGTGGTCGCGGCATCCAAGGCTTCGTCCCTACTTTTTTGCACTTGCTCATTGGTGGGGACATGGGTTACCTTGGAGTGGGGGCCCTTGCCATTGCGATGCGAGCGACGGCCTCGCGTTCGCGTGGAGTTACTAGATTGTGTTTGGTGGGTCGTTCCGGATACTGATGTTGGATCCGTCACTTCTATCCACTCCTCCACATCTTCAGGATTTTAAAAAAAATAAGTTTTCTGGTCGTACATAATTTTTAATCTGGCCGGGAATAGCAAAGCGTATTTGAGGTTCATATCCCGCAGTTTCTTTTTGACAGGCTGGAATGAAGATCGTCGTCGTTGGACCAGTAAGGTATAGTCTGGGTATAAGGACACCTGACAGTTCTCATACCGGATTTGGGGTCGTTCTCTTGCCTGCTGAAGCAGTGCATCCCGGTCTCTGAAATTCAGGATTTTGACTATTAGCGGCCTCGGAGGGGCGTCAACTTTAGGTCTCCCAGTGGGTATTCTATGGGCATGTTCTACGCAAAAGAAGGACGATAGCCCTTCAGGAGCTACATACTCTCTGAACCATTGTTCCATGAATAAGGCTGCGTCAGTTCCCTCTGAACGTTTAGGAAGGCCTATGACGTGTATGTTATTCCGCCTCGCCCTTCCTTCGGCATCCTCCACTCTGTCCAGGAGTCCTGTAACTTATTGTTGCAGTGTCAGTATTTGCGATGCCTGTTCTTTATGCTGTGGTACAATTTCTGCCAGGGCTTCAGTGTTTGTTTGCACTTTCAAGGCTAATTTAGCATGGTCTGCCTTGAGTAGCGTGAAACCCGCAGTGAGCGCGCCGATCTGTTGTTCTATCGCCCTTCTGAACTCTCTGACTTCCATTAAAATTAAATCTAACTTGTCCGGGGCTGACGTTTCCATTGTAGGCGGTACACAGGAGAGTGAGGGGGGGCAAGTAGACTGTTCCAGTTCTTCAGCGGACTGCGAGCTAGGGATAGGGGCCTCCTGCAATTTCCCTCTTGGACGCCCCATTGCGCACTATGTGTCGGTCACTCCAGCTGTACCAACACCACTGAGATGATACTGTCACTGGGACGACTGACCTGAGCTGTGTTAGGTGTGGTCGATTCGCCAAACACAGTGCTAGTATGCAGATGGTCTTAAGTATGGATGAGGGTCACGCTCCCAACATCATAGGAAATAGTCCCGTATGGGGGTCCATTAGCAGAGGCAGTCGGGGGCAGTCGTGGAGAATGTATCCTTTATCGTGACACTTCAGTAATCTTATACACACTAGGTGCGGTATCCTTCAGTGAAGTGTGTCTGGAGAGCTGATACAGCTTCTGCGACAGTGCATTGTCCGTCACAAGTAGTGGCCCATTACACATTCCACCAATGCAGCAGCCTCATAAGAAGTCCCACAGCATAGGCCAGGATCTCCAGACAAAGACCAGGGCCCCAGTATAACAGCACTGTACTTTAAGGAAGCAGGGTTCATGCACCTCAGGGGCCACAGCAATGTTCAGTATCATTGGCCTCAAATTCGCCAGCAGTATAGATCCGTACAAGCAGCGTGGTGAGTCCACTGCAGCCGCACACGTGCATACATATGCTCCTCACGGCCGCCCCACCCAGTACCTTCGTATTTTGTGGTCTGCCGCGGCCTGTCCTGCCCGATTCCTCACAGCTACCGTGAAGTGCACTGCGAAGAGAAGGGAGCGCCCGATGCTCGCAGGCACAGCGAGGGGATAGGTGGCCGTCCTGCAGGGCAATGGCGCCACTGCGGTGCACAGCGCATAGGAGAAAATGGCGCCCAACAGCGTAGTGGAGGAAGCAGTCACAGGCCCAGCAGGGCGGGGCGTTAACACGCAGCGGGGCCACCGGACAGCAAGCCTCAGTCCGTGCCACCGGAGCAGGTAAAGACGGAGATCCCACGTAGCGAGGGGGGGAGGGAGAAAGGGAAGGCGGGGAGGGTAGGACACCGCACCTCTGTCGGGACCCGCACCAGCGCGGCCCTCCCTTATAGTCACCTCCGGAGATTATCAGGCACAGCTCACAGTACCAGGGGGGGGGTCCATCTCCGTCCTCACCGCTGCACGACAGTCCACCCCGCGGTCTGTAGGCCAGACGGACCACCGGAGGGTATCAGCGCAGTAGGTTACACAGCGTACGGCGACAGCGGTCCTGTCGTAGTCCGCCCAGTGGAGTGTAACAGCGCCGTCACTGCCTCATCAGACGCCGTCGTCCGGCCCACGGCTACAAGACCTCGAATATTGTCCACCCCGTCGCCGCCAGACTCCCCAAATTGCTCATGGGGCCGCTACAGTTGCTCCGCCACGGATATCCGCTGTGCCAGGCTCCGTAGGACACAGTTTATGGCAAAGGCACAGGATGATTGAAGCGGGGCTCCGGAGCTTCTTCAAGCCACGTCCGCCATGCTTGGCGGTTCGCCACGCCCCCCCTGCTTCTCATCATGGCATGTTTAAGACTCCGGAAGCCTGGCTCAGGAGCAGAATAAATGTCTTCTTCCCAGTTTATGATCTGTGCACGCAAAGTATAAAGCCACACCGATAATATTATTTCCTCTCACTACAGCAACTGTTTGGGCTGTGGTTCACCCTTGATCTCTGCAAAATGGCGATGACCGGATGAACCCTGATTCCTGACCCTTCAATGCAGCATACATACCATTCTCAATATGTGTTACGAGCACTGTTCCCAATAAGGTGCGCACGCGCACCTCTCTTCCCGCGAGCGCGCACTCCCGTGTGTGGAGCGCGCACACACACAGGACATCCCGGGAGAGAGTTTGCGCCGCCACTTTAAAAAGCGAGCGGCGCGAAAAACAGGCCCTTCCTGGATGCGGTTTTGCCAGCGTGAGTCAGGAGTGCAGGTAAGGCTGGCTTGGGGCTTGCTGTATTTTTTGGCGCGGTGCGGGGCAGATTGTGGGCTTTTGTTTAAGTATTCATGTTAATCACAGCCCCTTCACGAGCTGTGATTAACATGAATACTTAAACGAAAGCCCACAATCTTCCCCGCACCGCGCTTTACTAACAAAAGAGTACAGCAAGTTTAAAAACACAGCGTGTACTTTCTGAAAGTACACGCTGTGTTTTTAAACTTGCTGTACTCTTCACAGGTATGCAAACGTAGTGTCATTAAAACAGTAGTCATAAGTGCTCTTTCCATATTTTCGGTTTTCTGATTTGAATTTGTGTGTGCCATGTATCCGATTTAGGGCTTTGCTGGGACAACTGAGGATTCTGTGTACACGCGTCTGAAAGTTCCCTTTGCCCAGTCCCACACTCACTCTGCAGTATCTCTGAGAGGGCAGAAGCACAGCTGGTGTCACTAGTCAGAGGGAGGGGTTGTGGACTTCAATGGAAGAAAAAGGTTCTGACCTCATCCACTGTGACACCCCAGACCATGATTGTAGGTCCCCGGGCTCTTGGTGCCACCGCTCCCCGCTAGGAGTGGAGTTGCAAACCTGATTCAAAACTTGTGCAGGTCATTTCTTCCCTGGTGAATCCAAACATCGTCCCCTACTCTGGAAGTGAAGGACAAAGGGAGACACAGGTGAGAGACAGCAACATGGAGCATGGGGATGGAGTTGGAAGTAATAGAGAGGGCGGGGGTGGTCACGGAGGACAGGGGCAGGGGCATCAACGCAGGGGGCAGTGCGGAAGGCAACGCAGAGGGCAGTGCGGAAGGCAACGCAGAGGGCAGTGCGGAAGGCAACGCAGAGGGCAGTGCGGAAGGCAACGCAGAGGGCAGTGCGGAAGGCAACGCAGAGGGCAGTGCGGAAGGCAACGCGGAAGGCAACGCGGAAGGCAAGGCAGAGGGCAGTGCGGAAGGCAAGGCAGAGGGCAGTGCGGAAGGCAAGGCAGAGGGCAGTGCGGAAGGCAAGGCAGAGGGCAGTGCGGAAGGCAAGGCAGAGGGCAGTGCGGAAGGCAAGGCAGAGGGCAGTGCGGAAGGCAAGGAAAAGGGCAGTGCGGAAGGCAAGGAAAAGGGAAGTGCGGAAGGCAAGGAAAAGGGAAGTGCAGAAAGCAAGGCAGAGGGAGCAGGGAGGGAAACAGACTAAAGGGGAGAAAGTAATGGAGCGGGGGAGGAAAGGAAAAGGGAGCAGGCAGGGGAAAAGCATACGGGCAAGAAAGCACAACCCAAAGCGTGGGGGGCGGGTTGGGCGGACAAGTAGACTCGGCAGACAGCTGGAAAACTCACTCACTCTTGTGGAGTGCTTAACTAAAAATAAAAACATAACAGGGGCTATCCCCACAGGCCATTTCATGAAGCAAAATCCATCCATCACGAATCTATCCCCACTTTATGTAGTTTCTAAAAACGTATGGTGGCATTGTATGCCATTTCCACTTTCTCCGAAATCTTCTTACAGGAGTGTGATGTGTTGTGTGGAAAGCTAGTTCTGATACACCAAAAATAAGCTAGATTTAATGCACCGAGTCCAGGGAGGCTTTGTTGCCCCAGAAGACCCTGCTTCTTCAGGAGGGTGTAGAAAGTCACATGTCAGATCTCATCAGAGTCCAGATTTTGGAGGGGTTCCCTAAAATGTACGTGCCATGGAGCTGATGAGCAGTTCCTGGCAGATTTTTGTATTCTGGAGGGGCTATCGCTACCTTCTGTATTCAGAGACACTATAACCCTACAATTAAAAAAGAGCCACCTCCATGAAAAAAGTAAGCGCACAAATCAGGCACTGAAGCAGGGATGTCCAACTTGTGTCAATGGGTACCAGAGCATTACTCTACGTGAACGAGCCCCACTGATCTCAGCTTTGTGTGAGATTGACACTGCCAGACACTGAAGGTCTGGCATGGAGCCGTTCTGCGGCAAAGTCAGACCCACCTGCTCTAAAGGTAAAGCAGACTAGACAAGGCAGAGAGGGAATGCTGGCGGAATATCCCACTGTTTGCAGAACTGGGATTCATTGAAACAAAGCTCCATGTTATCGACAGTAAAGTAATACAGCTACTTAATAAAACGCTTTCCACAGGAGTGAACGGCACAGTGCCATGCAAAGCAGGACAATGCCACCTGTACGAGGAAGAGGATCAAAGCTCTGCTTTGCTCCAGGTAGGCCTTGCAGCAGTGACTCACCCCCTCTCCTGGGAGGACCCATTCCACCTGAAACTCCTGTCTGAGGCGGAGCCCGGTGGAACGCGGTCTCTGGGTGCCACATCAGTCTCCTAACATCAGCTCATGGCACCGGACGGGGGAGGAAGTAGAGTTTAATAAAGCGATCCAGCAAACAATGCGAGCTCTGAGAAGAAAGGGGAACTTGCCTGGCACTAGCCCCAAGACACCACCCGCGAGAGCAGCATGATTGCAGTCAGAACCGACAGCGAGTCCACAGGAAAGTCTCGAGCGCTGCCTTCATCCTCCCACTCGGCCAGGCCATCCAGCCTCTTTTTTTCTACCTTCAAATCAGCTGTTCTTCTTCTTTAACATAAGCAGCCTTCTTTAGCTCCTAATGACATCTCCAATTTCCGGCCTATCTGCTTCCTTAATAAATTCTGGAATATATTGCGTTTTCTCACTTTCCCTTTCTCTTCAAGGTAATGACCTTCTCTCCCCAGTTCAGAAGGGCTTTCGTTGTGGTCATTCACCAAAATACACTTTACTTTCAGTTTCTAACTCAAAGCTTCGTGCTTGTCATCACAAACACTCTTCACTTATTATTCTTCTTGACCTTTCTGCTGCTTTGACACAGCGGATCACTCTTTCCTTATCTACATGTCGGGTCTCTAGTACTGCTCTTAACTGGTTTCATTCTTCTCCTGCTTAGTTTCCTGGAAAAAAAACAGCATCCTCAGCAGGCCAGTAGCTCACCCTGTTTTCTGAGTTGTCCCGGGGGCTTGGTTCTAGTCATCTGGTCTTCTCATTGTACACTATTCCTTTCATTTCTGTCATTTAATCCTTTGACTTTCTCTCCCATTTCCATGCTGAGGGCTCTCAAATCTGTTTCTGCTTTTCTTCCTTATCTGACATCCTTCTTGACCGTATTTATGCTTGTTAATCAACTGCTGAAAACTGGATTACTATGTACTTTTTAAAAACGTAATCGTAAAAAAAATAAGATCCTCTTATTCCCTGCTTCAGCTGCTATTACTACACATTGTCCTATCGTTTTATATATATCACTATTCCTACTTTCTCCTCAGTTAGAAATCCTTGTGTTATGTTTAATTATTCTCTGACTTTCTCAGAACAGTTGTGTTCTGTGGTCACGTCTTGCTGCTTACATCCCCATAATATCCAGAAAGTCAAATCTTTTCTCCCCTTCTCCTCCATCCTCCTCCTGGTCCAGTGTCTGGTCCTTTCTCAAATCCACTACTTTCCTTCTTTATATGTTGACTTCCCTTAATCGCTACTCTCCCTACTCCAAAGCTACTTAAAACGCTTGTGTTCGCCTCCTCATTTCTCTTAATTATCTTACTCAGACTTCTTATTTAGCTCAGATTCTTTGTTCACTGCTTTCCTTCCAGCTTAGATTTTGTTATCTTTGTGTTATCTTCAAGAGTCTTCACTCTCTTGCCCCATCTAACTTACTTGATTTCTCGGTGTACTCCAATTCTTTCTCTTAGTTTTGGTTCCACATCTATGTAGTTTCTATTCCATTTGCTTCTTCACACTTTCACTTCTTCACATTGCCGCCTCCTAATCTGTTAAATAATCTTCCACTTTCTATTCTCTCTGCTCCTATCTTTTCTGGTTCTAGAGCAGTTTCCAGTCCATTCAACTACCGCCTGGCCCTCCAACATTGTAGCTCTGAGCATCTCCAAGACCTGCAGGCTTGCCAGCGTACCCACTCTCTACTGGGCCTCTGCAGGAGGGGATGCAATGGTAAGGGTGTGTTGACCCATAGCAAATGGCAGACCCCGGTGAACATTTTATGCACACGCAGCAGTGGCGCACAAACCCTCTGATGATAGTCAATTGACGATGCGCAGGGGCGGCCAGTTAGTTTTCAGCATAGCCGACTGGGTCAAACGAAGTCTTCAAAGTGCAGCATTTTTGTAGATGGCTCACAAGTGCCCCCCAACAGGCCTTCAGTTCTGACAATCATCTAGCTCCCTGCTGTATTTATAAAAGTAAGTAATCAAAACTCTTCTGTATGTGTCTGGTGACCTACCTTCATTCTCTAATCGTCCACTTCCTCCATTTGTTTTAAGAAAAAGTTGCTTAAATTTGAGATGGGGAATGAAACTGTGGTTTGCGACCACTAAACTTCTCCAGGAGTGCCTTCTCAATTCCATCAGAGTATTGAAATTGTGTGTTCTTTTCAGATTTATTTTGTTGAGGCAGTGACGTATTTTTGGAGCCCAGAGACACATTCACAGTATTTCAGTGTACTCTGGGTAAACAATATATATTATGTGATCCACTCCTTAATTCCTTTTACCATCTTCTTAAAAAATAGTGTGCAGAGCTTTTATTATGGAGCTAAGCCTCATCAGATTCCAGGTCTTTGCCTACTCGTCGGTCACAGGAATTCTAATTTTTATGTCTGTCAGTAGACAAGACCTTTAAATTTTAGTAAAACTATATATAAAATAATACTTGCTATAAGACACTTTCAGCCAGTCTCCTTCAACCATTGGTCTCTTGTTGCATCATTCACATTTTTCTCCCGCCCACAGTAGCATACAACATGAGCCAATGGATCAGCCCCCTGCAGCCATTGGCTAAATTCAGTGTGAGTGACGGTATTCTACTCTTTCACAAGAGCACATTCACACCCAAAGTAGTAACCTTCAGTACCAGGTACTAGTATAGCAATGTGTGTTTTTTGGGCCAAAAAAAATGTCTCTGCTCTTAGCTAATGTTTTTTTTTTTTTAATAGTGTCCAGTGCCCAGCAGCTCCACCAACAATTAAGTCATAGCTGCCAAGGTTTCAGAATGCTATGTGTGACATTTTCATAAATTAAGTGTTATTATGAGTGACATTTCAACCACTATGAGTGACACTTGTGAGCAAGTATACCTAGACTGAATAAATGCTACAAATAACTAAGTGTTAACTGCATACAATACCGGTGTGGAGCGCATTTACACCCAGTCTGTACTGTGCAAAACATGCAAATAGCCTAGCGTTTAGGGTCTCTGTCGCATGCCTGCACTCAGCAATGCTACATAGTAAAGTGTGCTGATGTCCTATTCAATAAAACAGTGGCCATCCTTGCTTACTGGGCCTTCGATATGCGAATGACCCATGACTCTACCTGAAAGTATCCACGTCACAATATCAATTTAGGAAAAGATTGTCTTACCATCATCCAGGTATGCATGTCTAGTGCCTGCTGCTGAGATCCTGGACACCTTCAGATGCAGTAGATTCGGCTCCTACAACCCTCTTAACTAATTCTGGCATTGCGCTTTTTGCGCTCCATTGTAGGCAGCGACTCTTGTGCTTTTCTAAACCTGAAGTGTACTTGCCTGTGTAACCAATTCATGTCATGGCGTGTGTATCCAAATTGCAAATCTGCCTTAAGCCCCTTAACGTGGGTTGTATGTGTGGAAATGCACCGTCTTTTCAGTTTTTTAAGCAAAAGTTTGGAGTGATATTTGGCGCTGCGCACAAGCGCGATCTGGTTCCTGGCGCACATAGCCATGGCTGCAGCGCACAGAGACCCTACACTGCCGCACACAGAGGAAAAAAATTAGAGGGAACATTGGTTACGAGGCGTTGTCGTCTAAGAGAGGGCAGGGGTGGTTATAGTGCAGGAGAGCGGCTATTGATCCTCAAGCATCATACCTGGTCGGAACTATTAGACTATCAAATGCTGAGACAAGTATGGTGGAGTATTACACTAATGCTCAAGCCAAGCCACTGCAAATCCTTGAACTTTCCATTTCTTCACTGAAGAGGGGGCTGACGGAGCAGGAAGATTGGAACAGAAGGAGCAATCTTGTATTTTCAGATTACCTGAAGGGATTGAAAACTCTGCAAATTCAGTGGCCGATTCCCTGATCAATAGGATTCCGGAACTGCTCCAAATTTCCTTCAGCAAAGACTTTGAGATCAAAAGAGCCCATAGGGTTCCAATTTTTAAACCAAAGAACTTGTCAGGTCAAAGCCCACTGATCTTCAAACCTTTGCGCCATCAGCACACAGATAATCCATTATATGCAGTCATTTTGCACGATAAAGTGGCAAGACCACAAGCCTTCCTTCTCACAGGACTATACTAAATCAATCAGTCAGTATCTATATGGCGCAACACTATCATCCCTAGGGGTACCTGGGCGCTGAGGTTGCTGCATTTGCGTCAAAAAGCCAGGTCTTAAGTCACTTTCTGAAATCCGCCAGGGAGGATGCTGTTTGGAAGTGAAGGTCATTCCAGGTCTTGGGGGCGATGTAGGAGAAAGAGAGAGGCCCACTGCAGCTGCAATGGATGCAGGGGGAATTGAAAGGATGAGTGAGGCAGAGCGCAAGCATCTTGTTAGCCGGTGGAAATTCATACGATGGTTGATGTAGGATGGTCCTTGGTTGTGTAAAGCCTTGTATGCGTCCTTAAGGATCTTGAACTGGCATTTCATCTGGATGGGTGGCCAGTGGAGGTCTCTGAGGTGAGGGTTGATATGGGTCCGCTTAGGGAGGTCTAGGATGAGTCTGGCTGCGGTGTTCTGTATGGTCTGAAGTCTCTTGAGGAGTTTGGTGGGAATACCGGCATAGAGAGCGTAGTCATAGTAGAGGCAGTTGGTGACGAGGGCCTGTGTCATGGATTTTCTGGTGTTGATTGGGATCCATCTAAAGATTCTGTGGAGCATGCGTAGGGTGTGGAAGCATAAGGAGGCGACTGCGTTCACTTGTTTCATGGTTAGTTGGCTGTCAAGGATGATGACAGATGGATACCTTCCTCCCTACCTTTTGGACTAAGAGGCTAAGCATCTGAGTTTACCCAGTGCTGCACTGCTTTCATATTGGTATTATGTATATTGTTTTCGCCTATATGACTGACATTGCCGCATATAAAGGTCTAATCTACAACACTTGATATGTAATATGTAATTTGTATTCTATATGATTGATATGATTATCTCAAATGTTCTCTCTGTATCTGTAACACAATGATATATGCTTAACTGTTTGCCTTTATATTTAAACAAATAAAATACTTTGAACACACAAAAAAATAATTCAGTTTATTTATTTGCTTTCGGTCTGCATCTACAAGGCTTGTTCGTGTGTTGTTGGTAAAGCTTTAAAACCTCTTGTCTATTTATTCGCTTTGTTAGTATGTCTTCGGTAAAGCTTTAAAAACTCAGGCGTGTGTCGCCTGTTTAAATCCTTATAACATCTTGCATTATCATGGAGTTATTTATCATATTTTCTTTTATAAACGCAGCTTGTGTTTGCTTTTTAAAGCTATTTCTTTGCTTTCTGTCTGTAAGGCAGCGTGTATCATGTTTTATTAAATCTTTATGACATGTTACATTTTAATTGATTCGTTGGGGTTTGTTTATACAGGCAGCGTGTGTAGCCTTTTGTAAGCTCTCAAACAACGTCTATTCTTTTTTTAATTTCTTAGCTTTCTGACTGAAAGACAGTGTGTGTTGCATTTATAAAGCTTCAAAACAACTTGCATTATAATAAAGTTATTTTAGTACATTTGTTCAAACTGCAGTGTGTTTCGCCTTTAGTAAGGTTTAAAACCTCATAATTGTTTTTCATATTTCTTTGCTTTAAGGCAGCGTATGTTTGCTTTTAAAGCTTTAACATCTTGCTCACCCAACATGAGTTTTTTAAAATGTTTCCTTTTACTGTGGTGGTGTCCCCTTTTGCCATCTTCCATGCACTCCTCATATCTCCCTTTACTGTACCTTCCCAACTCCCTCATTTTGCCTACGTGCCTGAAGCACCACTATCTAAAACATGGACAGCTTAAGCAAACAAGCCTTGCCACTTGGCCTTAGCACAGGGCTTCACAGCAATGCTCAGATTACTGCAAAAGGAACGCACAGGTTTATTGTGCTTGGTTTTTTTCTTCCCTGTTGTTCTTTTTGAGCCTCTTGCCATATGTGGCTATGTATTATTGTGCCACACAAAACTTCAACAAAGCCCTTTTCTCCATCGAAATGGATTTTTTTTGTGACAACAGATGTTATCTGCTATTATTGTGACAACAGATGTTTTCTTCTTCTATGTCCAAGGGAGATTAACCAATTTTATCAGAATCAGGGGTCTTGTTTTAAACTATTTTTATTTGCCTGAGTTTGTGTTTAACGTGAGTTGCGAGGTGGACATTTTTTTACATTACTTTAACTGGTAAAAAACAGAATAATCCAACCCTCCCTTAACATTGCAAATGAAAGCAGAAAGGGAAGCATATTTTCTTATCTCAAGCAAAATGGACCGCAATGTGAGGACTTGTTTATTTACCTTTATTACATTCATTTGTTATGTTAGACAGTTTTAAACAATACTTGCGACTGCATCTCAACTACAACCTAAGTTTTATTCCCCTCAAGCAATGCTGTCTCTCAGTTTGTTTGTTAGACAGCTTAAAACAATAGTTGTGACTGCAAAAACACAGGATGTGTTCAAGGTACACGGGAAAATGTTACCCTTCACTTATTTGAGCTCATAGGTGTCCTAAAAGCGACCAAGAGGGCAACATATACATTCAGCTTTAAATTTACCTTTATTCTACCTCAGAAAATGCTGTCTTACATTTGTTATATTAGACAGCTTTAAACAATATTTGTGACTGCACCTCACCCACAACCTAAGTTTTATTTTCAACTGTACTGTGTCAAAAAACGAGCATCAAGGGCACACTTTTGCTGTGCTTTTAAAAACAAATAGCATTCATTCTTAGCTCAAGCACACGTTATCACATTTGGGGGACTGTTCACCTGTTATTCACACTGTAGGAAAGTGGATTATTAGTAGTGGTAAATATGCATCCACCACTGGCAATAATGTCACTAAAACAATATAGGGCTCAGAATAGGTCTCAGAAAATTATTCCCATGCTCAACCCTTGGTTACTTGGCTACGAGCAGGCAAGCTTAACTTCAAAGACAGGTATGTAAAGCATTTAAAAACATCAATTCAGTAAATAATTAATACACTACACAGAAAAAAATCCAACACCAATTTATGAAAATAGGAAATATTTTTATCTTTCAAATGAAACCAAAACACAAAATGAAAAAAATCCAATGTTGGGAACTGGAGGTATGAATTTTTAAAGTTTTAGCACTATATAGCGCATACAAACCTATAGTGCCTATTGGGACATCTGGTCGAGCTAGACCGGGACAAAGCCAAATTTCAGGCCGACAGGGATGGAGCCCTGTGCGGCTACTCCTCGCGGCAGGCCTCGGTCAAAGTTTTTGCCTTCTGACTTTTCTGGAGCTTTTCTTCCTGTAGTCCCTCGAAGCTCTCAGCCAGGCTGGATTCAGTGAGGGTTTCCCGGCTTGAGTTTCGACCAACTCCCGGTCAAACTCTGGAAGTCGGACCTCCAGAGCTTTTCAGCAGGACCAACCTGGAGGGCAGGCCGGCTCGCGGTTGAGGATCGCCGGCTTGGCTGGCCTGGTCGAGTTGTTCTACTTATGTAGTTTCTTTCCAAAGTTGCTCCAAACGTCCTCAAACTGGCTGGAGATTCTCGTTGGTGATGGTCCAGGTGAGCTCTGTTAACCTGTAGCTTGCAGAGAGCCCACTCTTTAGTCCTTTTGAAGCAGGTATGATCCACAGGGCTGTAGTTCCTGATTGTGCAGCAGGCGCAGTCAGACAGAGTGCAGAGCCTGGTTGGGGCAAATCAAACTTTCAGCATGGACCCTTCTTCTTCCTTTAGTTTCAAGCAGCAGATCTGAGAGGCACTGCCCCTCTCAGATACTTATTAAGTGTTCTCTGGGGTCACACAAGAGAGCACTCCTGTCCAATGAGGTGCAGGGCAACACCCAAGAGCATAACCATTTCCTCCAAAGTGTGGCACAATGGTCTCCCAGAAAGCATTATTTCTCCAGAATTCAATTTGACTGAAGTCTCAGCAGAGAGGCAAGAGCTGGCTAAACCAACTTCCAGGATGGCTCATTTCCTTATTCTCCCTCCCCCTGGCATCAGCACATTCCTTCCTTAAGCCTGCGATCTGGCAGGGTTCAAAGAGTAGGAGTGTAAATGAAACTGGATTCTCCTACCTGTCTCCTCCTTCATTTGAAGATCATTGTTTATGACCCTCCCCCTAGCTCTGGCATTCCTATGTAGGAGAACCCTCTCTTCCCAGAATGGCTTTCATGCCAGGGGCTACTTATCACCTCACCAAAGAAGCCTGGCTAAGCCACTTAACTCTGACCAATCAGGGCAGATCACTGAAAGGCTGAATTTTGGCTCACAGACAAGATTGTCTTATAACTTCTTGTCTGTACTTTAGGATAACTTCAACAATAACATATTGTTAGATTTATCAATACCATTCTAGTGAGTCCCTGAATGATATTTTTGGGGTTTTCCTGGCAGAAAGTTTTAGTTAATAACTTCTTGCCATGTTAACCTAAGAGGCTGGGGATCTCCAATGGGGAAAATGAACTGGGCAATTTCTCCAAAACCAGGGCCTATAAAACATATTTTATAAGGACGCTGCCTATATCTACAGGACCCTCCACCCATGGAACACCTAGGGGAGACTTTAGGGGTTCTGAATATGTACCAATGTTGCAGATCCTTACTCCACAGTGTTCCTAGCACAAAAGTCGATTTTGGTAAGCACTTTACTACAATGTAGGAAGTGAAATGTGCAATTTCACTAACCCTGAGGCATATAAAACCTATTTTATAAGGGTTCTCCTTAAAAAATAGGTGTGCCCACCACTGGGACACCTAGAGAAGACCCTGGGGGTACCTAATATGCCAAAATGTTGTAGTTTATTCATTTTTAAGTGCCCCGACCACCAAAGTCGAGTTTGGGCACAATTTACATGTTAAAAGCAGTGCTGCAACACAGGGCTGCTTTTAAACTGACCTAAAGCCTTAGCAGTGCACAAATGCAGGTGCACAAAGGTCTGCTGGCCTCTAAACTGCCATGCCCTATTAAATATAAGGGACTTAAATGTAGTTTTGACCCCCCTGCCCTATTATGTACTGAAGCCTTATTGGGGAGGTCATGCCAATCATAGGGGTACCCTAACCCATAGTGTACCCTAGTGTTTGTAGGTGTTTTCACTGTATTCTACGTTTGTTTTCAGCATAGCACTGACCCTGGGCCTGGCCGAGCAGAGCCCAGGGACAGTCAGCGTCAGTTGCTACCAGTACCAGTCAGCAAATACAAAATGGGGGTGCTCAGGGAACAAGATGACTTTGCAACACACACACACTCTGTCGCATTTTGTTTCTTTTGAGATAAGAGAATGTGCTTCCGGCCTCTCTTCACATGCAATGTTATGGGGGAAATTTCATCCATTTCTTTTACATGTGTACGTTAATTAATTTGCACCTTTTCCAGCAGTTAAAAATTAATTCATTTCATAAATTGCAATTAAGCAGGCCTTTCTATTAAACATGATACGTATTTACTATGATACTACCCTTTATACACCTTACTTATTTCCTACCACTACCCATCCCATTCTCTATTAAGCAACCTCAAAACCCCATAAAAAAGTGCAGTGTTCACTATATCATAATACCTTTTTAAGACAGCCGTTGTTCATGCTGCTACTTCCCTTCAATTTCACATTAGAATTGAAAGCTTATACCATCGTTCGTGCATTAATAAATAACAAACCAATAATGGCTGTTTCATACCATTTTAAAAGAAAACTTTAAACATACTGTACAACCACAGTGCTGTATAAAGCAGCTAAAAAAAAGTAAACCAATAGCTATCACAGAGGTGAGAGCTATTTGCTTGCTTGTTGAGTTTGTCCATTAAACCGAGGTGAGCGGGGAAAGGGAAAAAAACAAGCATTGGCAATGCCAATAGGTCTGTCTTGCGAATAAGTGTGCCTTATGTGTCATTGATGGGCTTAGGCACCCAATAAGTCATCCTACATGCACTCTCTCGTTCATCTTAGCACTCATGCATCCATTCATCTTTCCATTCACTAATTCTTGCATTCACCCTCTATCACAACCACAATAAAGCACATACAAACTCAACAACATATGCAAGATAAATTAAAAGGATAAATTCCATGGTTTCGTCAGATTAAAAAACTACTTATATCACTTGGCCTACGCATATTATGGGACAATCCTCTAACTGCTGCATCCATCACAGCAGTGTCCCTAAAGAAACACTATTGGCTATGGGTTAGACACCTGAGCATCACCTCAGCTGCCAACTCTTCCCTAATTGGAAAGTTTTTAGACTTTAAATCAAATAGTCTTTTGAAGTTGCATTGGGGGCACTATCACAGTCCCTCTGGACAAGAAGCTCTACTTCCAGTTTAGGGTGGGCACTCCTCCCCTAAAAACCTTTACCATCAAATGGTCCCTAAACACTGACCCTTTGTGCCCTACTTGTAAGATCTTTAAAGAAACCATTGGCCATGTGTTATTTGCTTGTTCTGGATACACAGCACCTCACCAGAGACGGATTAAACCCCTCTGTAAGTTTTTAGGGACCCGCAGTAGCTGGACTGCATTGAGGATTCTGAGATCTAACTCTAAATCTAACTTATGTCTGTGCCATTGCAATGTTCTTGGGGTGGATGTGGGTCATTAGAGCAAGACCTTTATGAAAGAATTTTACTGCTTCAGGTCTGTAATATTCAATATTGGTTGCTACTGTGAATGTAATGAATTGCGTTTTAGTTAGTTCTATCTCTGGTTGATTAGCCCTCTAATAATTTGTATCCACATCCGGATCTTCCCTTTTTTCCAGTGTTTATTCCAACCCTACTTGCTTTTAAATTGTGAAATACCATATTTTTTTCATTGTATTATCCTATTTGGTTCTGTCATTGTGACCCTAATCCAATATGTATATGCACGTTAATGCTTTTATTGTAGTCAAACGTAATTGTTCTTGTTTTATCTATGTATGCTTTTATGACTAAATCTGTGAAATAAAGCTTATTTGAACTGAATTGAATTAAAGGAATAGAAGTAGAAAAGAAAACATGCTGCCATCTTAACATGGTGGGCACATGCTTGTAATAACAGCAACAGGTGTCCCTCATTTAGAGGTATTGTAAATAGTGTAGCATTATTTTAAAGTTCAAGCATGGCTGCCACATTTAGAGCCAATGTGTTGGCCATCTTGGAATGGTAAAACAATGATACACAATACATAATAGCATTCCAATATGGTCTCCTGGAGTGGCAATGTAGGATGTGGCGCTCTGCAGATGAAATGAGCAGCAAGAAAGCGACCTGTTAGCACTGCCTAGAGCATAATGAAATGAAAAAGGGAGAAGCAAAGAAATGAAAAGGGAGCTCTACAAAAATAAAATTAAAAACTAAAGGACTGGCCAACCCGCATTGAAACACACTCATTTTCAGGTGGATGTACACATGTGATCATTCGGAAGGCAAGAGAAGCTATTACTAATGTGGACAGAGCGATTACCCCATGCAGTATTTTTTCATGGATGGAAGCAGAGTGTAAATGAAACTCAGGCTACGGGCAAAACAGAGCTGACCCAAAGGCCCTCAATGTACCTATACAGATATGTATCTATATATGGATGTACAAATTATTTAATGGTTTTTGTATTATCCGACAGACAGCTAAGAAAAGATTCTTAGTAAAAAATATTACAGTGCAAGTATGATTACTTTAGAGTTTCTGTCAGAGGAGGTAATCAACACCAAAACTCCTTCCCTACAAAGGGTATCTGTAACATTAATGTAACAAAATAGGTATCTGTAGGCTAGTCTACCCAGTCTTAAATGCCTATTGACTTTAACATATATTTTTCACAATTAATATGTCAGGCCTCCTTTGTTTATCATAACTTTTCATCATGAACAGATCAGACCTATGGCATCAGAAATATTTTTCCTAGTGAAGAAATCAGGCCTCTCGCTGTTATCATTGAGTTGTCACCATAACCAACTGAAGCTTCCTATACTGAACTTAAGCTTTCCCACAAGGCACCCATAAGGCATAGTCATAATATTGCATAGTATACAACATTTCAGTGGCAAAGAAAAATACTATCTCTCCTTTTAGATTTAGGGGTCTCTAGTTGGCAGAGGTAGGTACCTTTGTCCAAATAGGGACCCTTGAGTCTAGTCAGGGAAAGTAGGTACACTCCTGAAATAACCCCTGCTCACCCTCTTGGTAGCTTGGCACAAGCAGACAGGCTTAGTTCAGAGGCAGTGTGTAAAGCATTTGCGAACACATACAGTAATTAAGTGACAACACTACAAATGGACACCACACAGGTTGTATATTTATAAAAATAAGAATATTTTATATAGAATTACCACAAGACCATAAACGACAAAAATAATCCACAATACTGTCAAAAATCAAGAGTTCTGGTTAAAAATGCTTAAATCAAGGTTCTGTGCGAGTCGGTAGCCTTCTCCGGCTACTGCGATGTAAAGAACAAACAGAGTCTATCAAATCCAGCTGACCGCGTCGATACGGGCCAGCACAGCGTAGACGGACTCGGTCACAGTACCTTTTACTTGAAGCGGCAGGCACGGGCGTGCGAGCCAGATGGCTGAACGTCGCGGTCGCGATGCAAAATGGAAGCGTTGCAGGACGCGTTGTCCCTCGATGCGGTGCAGGCAGCGGCTCGTTGACGGAGTCGGTGAGACCAAGGCCGTGCGTTGCAGGGCGAGACGGTGCTTCGATGCGGTGCTGGCAGATTACGGTGCGGCGACGGAGCCGGGTTCAGGAGCTGGCGTCGATCAGTCCGGACAGCGGTGCGAGTCGGGCGGTGCGTTGCGAAGCTTGCGAGGCGGTGCCCAACTCCAGTGCGGTCACAGGACTCGAACTCAGTAACAGTGACCGTGTCGGTCGGACCAGATGGATTCGGTGTAGCGAGGCGTTGCAAGGTGCGGTGCTCACAGGTTACGGTGCAGGCAGCGGCTCGTTGACGGAGTCGGGGAGACCAAGGCCGTGCGTTGCAAGATGCAGGCGTTGCTCGATGCGGTGCCAACAGGACACCGAGCTGGTCGGGAGAGTCGGTCACAGCTCCCTACCTCTGTAGCCACTGAAACAGAGTTCCCAGCAGCAATTCACAAAGGGGGTGAAGTCCAATGGTCCTGGGACTTCGATCAGGGGGCAAGCTCTCTTCCAAGCCCTTGGAGATCCTTCACAAGTTGATCAAAGTCACAGCAAAGCAAAAGTTCCTTTCTCCTTTCTTTGGCAGTCAGGCAAACCACTGCAGGCCAATCCCCCAAGCAGCACTTCAGGCTTAGGGATAGTCTCTCCTCAGTTTCTTCTTGGTTCCGCTCCTCAGCAAAGGTTTCTTCTTGTTCCCAAAAGTGATCTAAAATTTCTGGGTTTGGGCCCCAGTACTTATACTCCTTTTCTCTTTGTTCTCTGAAGGTAGAGAGGCCTTTGCCTAGCTTAAACCAGTTCTGTGCAGCTTTGGAGCACTCTGTGTACAGGTCTCCTTCTTTTCCTTTCAGAATGTGGGGCAGGGTACTCAGACGCCCAGCAGGAGGTGGAGCCAGCATTGTGGAAGGCAGGCACAGCCCTATTCAGACCCAGATGCAACTCCTCCCTCCACTCTGGATGCAGATCTCTCTATTCAGCCCTGTGCTGCCTCACCCTGTCTCCTGTGGCCACCCCCAGCCCCTGTCACGCACAAACCAGACACACAATACACAAGCTGGCAGAGGCAGGCTGGATAGTTAGGCAAGAAAATACCCACTTTCTAAAAGTGGTATTTTCAAACACAGAATGTTAAAACCAACTTCACTAAAAGATGTATTTTATCATTCTGAGTTCAGGCATACTAAACTCGAATTTCTACCTAGTTCCCTGAGTCAGTTTAGGATTATAAGATGTTATAATCAAACTGCCCATTCTGGCCTATGGGGAACAGGTAACCTTGCAATAGTGAAAAACGAAAATGGCTGTAATTCCCTATTAGGACATGCCACACACACCAGGCATGTCCCACCTTATCCTTACAATGCACCCTGCCCGTAGGCCTACCATAGGGGTGTCTGATATGAAGAAAAGGGAAGGTTTGGGGACTGGTAGGTGGGTGCACTTACCAAGTCGACATGGCAGTCACAGACTGCACACAGGCTCTGCAATGGCAGGCCTGAGACACACTTTACAAGCTACTTCTGTGGGTGGCACAACCAGTGCTGCAAGCCCACCAGCAGCATTTGATTTACAAGCCCTGGGCACACTCAGTGCACTGTACTAGGGTCTGACAGTAATTCAAATAAGCCAAACATGGAGTCACTAATTCACATCACAATTTACAATAGGGAGCACTTGCACTTTGGCACTGATTAGCAGCGGCAAAGTGCCCATGAGCATCTAGTCCAGCAAAAACATATCGACAACAGTGGAGGCATTATGAAAAAAATGGAAGGGAGACCCATGCCAAGGATGCCAGGTCTAACACGTGTCCCCTCCAGCTGAAATGTGGGGAGAACTATCCTACCCCTATGGAGTTCTCATCACTAAGGCGGAAAAATATGGACAGACCATCAGCATTGGCGTGTTCTGTACCAGGGCGGTGTTCCACCGTAAAGTCCATCCCCTGTAGGGAAATGGACCACCTCAACAGCTTTGGATTCTCACCCCTCATCTGCATCAACCATCTGAGGGGCCTGTGGTCTGTCTGAACCCGGAAGTGAGTCCCAAACAGGTATGGTCTCAGCTTCTTCAGTGCCCAGACCACAGCAAATGCCTCACGCTCAATAGCACTCCATCTCTGTTCCCGGGAAGTAACCTCCTACTGATGAAGGCTACAGGTTGGTCTAGGCCCTCCTCATTGATCTGTGATAGAACAGCCCCTACAACATGCTCTGAAGCGTCCGTCTGAACAATGAACTCATTGGAGAAGTTGGGTGCCTGGAGCACAGGCGCCGTGCACATGGCAGTCTTCAAGGTGTCAAAAGCTTTTTGACAGGCGTCAGTCCAAATCACTTTCCTGGGCTGCTTCTTGGAAGTCAGCTCTGTCAAGGGGGCAACAATGCTGCCATACCCCTTGACGAATCTCCTGTAATACCCGGTGAGTCCTAGGAAGGCTCTCACCTCTGTCTGGGTCTTGGGGGCTCCCAAGCCAGAATGGTATCAATTTTCGGTTGGAGGGGTGCCACCTGGCCGCTCCCAACCTGGTGTCCCAAGTACACCACAGAACCCTGCCCAATCTGGCACTTACTTGCCTTGATTGTGAGGCCTGCCCTCCGCAGCGCCATCAACACTTCCCAGAGGTGGCGCAGATGTTCTTCCCAACTGGCACTGAACACTGCGATGTCATCCAGGTAGGCGGCACTGAAATCCTCCAGTCCAACCAACACCTGGTTGACCAACCTCTGAAAGGTGGCAGGAGCATTCTTCATCCCAAAGGGCATCACCCGGAACTGGTAGTGCCCATCTGGTGTGGAGAATGCTGACCTCTCTTTGCCCCATCAGTCAAGGCGATCTGCCAGTACCCAGACGTTAAGTCAAACGTGCTGAGGTACCGCGCAGCCCCTAACCGATCTATGAGCTCATCAGCTCTGGGGATGGGGTGGGCGTCAGTCCTGGTGACGGAATTGAGTCCCCTGTAGTCCACACAGAACCGGAGTTCTGGTGTGGCACCAGGTGCGGCAGCCTTTGGAACCAAGACCACTGGGCTGGCCCAAGGGCTGTTAGAGGACTCAATCACCCCTAGCGCAAACATCTTGGAGACCTCCTCCTTGATGCATGCTCTGACCCTGTCAGTCACCCTGTAAGCCTTGTGCTTCACAGGAAGACTGTCCCCAGTGTCCACATCATGGACGCACCAATGAGTGACACTGGGAACCAGGGAGAACAGGTCAGGGAACTGTCCCAACAGCTGGCGACAGTCACCCTGCTGCTCAGGTGTGAGAGAGGTAGAGAGGTTTACTCCCTCCACTGATCCATCTTGCTCTCGGGCTGACAGGAGGTCAGGAAGAGGCTCGGTCTCCTCCTCCATCCCATCATCTGTAGCTAAGAGCATGCCCACTTGGGACCTCTCCAAGTAGGGCTTTAGGCGGTTCACATGCAGGACCCGGAAGGGGTTCCTGGGAGACTGCAAGTCCACCAAGTAGGTAACTGGACTCTTGCGCTCCACCACCGTGAAAGGGCCGGTCAACCTGTCCTGGAGCGCACAAGGCTCCACAGGGGCCATGACCCACACTTTCTGACCAGGCTGAAGCTCGACCAGAGTGGCATTCTGGTCGTACCACCGCTTCATCTCCTCCTGGCTGGCTTCCAGATTTGCCTCAGCAAGCTCTCTGAAACGCCTAGTCTGGTTCCTGAAGGCCAGCATGTAACTGTATACATCCTGGGGAGGTTTCCTGGGAGATTGCTCCCAGCCTTCCTTGACCAAACTCAGATGTCCTCGCACCGGGTGTCCATAGAGGAGCTCAAAGGGGCTGAACCCTAGAGACTTCTGTGGCACCTCCCGGTATGCAAACAACAGGCAAGGTAAGAGGACGTCCCATTTACGCCTCATGGGTTCTTCCAGACCCATAATCATGCCCTTGAGGGTCCGGTTGAATCTCTCATCCAGCCCATTTCCTTGAGGGTGGTAAGGAGTGGTGAACTTGTAAGTTACACCGCACTCCTGCCACAGGGACTTCATGTACTTGGACACGAAGTTGGTACCTCTGTCAGACACCACCTCTTGAGGGAATCCCACACGTGAGAAGAATTCCCATCAGTGCCCGTCCCACCACGGGGGCCGTCACTGTCCTCAGAGGGATGGCTTCAGGGTACCGGGTGGCATGGTCCACCAAGACCAGGATAAACCTGTTGCCCATGGCTGTCTTGGGGTCCAGTGGCCCCACAATGTCAATACCCACCCGTTCAAAGGGGGTGCTGACTACAGGGAATGGCTGGAGAGGAGCCTTCTGCTTCCTCCCACTCTTTCCACTTGCCTGGCAAGTCTGGCATGTCCTGCAGTGAGTGGCGGGACTCCTGCGCATCTGGGGGCAATAGAAATGGGTGACAAGCCTTTCAAAGGTCTTGTCCTGCCCCAGATGTCCTGCTAACGGTACATCATGAGCCAACCCCAGTAGGAAGGCTCTGAAGCGCTGGGGTACCACCAGCACACGGGCTGACCCAGGCTCAGCAACCTTAGGCTCTGAATACAGGAGACCATTCTCCCAGTAAATCCAATGTGATCCAGACTGATCACCTGCTGCCTGGTCTGTGGCCTGTTGCCTCAGACCCACGAGAGAAGGGCATGTGTTCTGCTCCTCGCAGAACTCTTCCCTGGAGGGTCCTCCTTCTTGCTGCCAATGGGTCAGCTCAGGTAGGTCCCCCAGTTCAGCTACCTGTTTCCCTGTAGGCTCCAGGGCATCCCAGTCAGGGTCTGCCTCCTCCTGGACCGTGGGAACTTCGGGGGCCGGTTTCCTGCGCCCCCTGCCTCCTCTCTCTCCGGCAGGCACCTGGGCCTCCCTCTCAGGCTCCAGGTCCTCTTGAACACCTTTAGCTGCCATTGACCGGGTGGTCACACATGCCCAATCAGGCAAGCCCAACATTTCTAAATGCGCACTCCGCTCCACCTTAGCCCAAGGTGAGCTCTCCAAATCGTTCCCTAACAAACAGTCAACAGGCATGGCTGGCCTCACAGCTACTTGAAGAGTACCCGAGACCCCCACCCCACTCAAGGGAACCTGAGCCACCTTGCAGTGACTCTCTGTGTTGTCAGCGGCAACAACCGGATAGAATGCATCAGGGACAACCTGCTCTTTAGACACCAGGTGACACTTGACAGCTGTCACACTGGCTCCTGTGTCTCTCAGAGCCTCCACCCTATGGCCATTGATGGTCACCCACTGCCTGTATTTTTTAGTGTTATCAGGCAGCTGGGTCCTAGGGACCATCTCAGAGTCTCCTAATGAGACAAGGGAAAACAGGGCACCCCACTCCTCCCCCAGGGCTACACTAGCCAACTGCCGGGGGACTGCACCAGTGGGTGCTGGTTTTCCATGCAAAGGGCAACGAGGATCGTTTGCCTTGTGGCCAGGGGCGCCACACTTGTAACACACTAGTGGTCCCTGGTGAACAGGGGGCCTGTCAGGGCCACTGGCTTCTTCTCAGGGGAGGCTGGGAACCTTTCCCTTGGTTCCCTTGGGGTCTACTTTGGGGCCCTTTATGGAACTCCCTCTGTTTACCCTTGTCCCCCCCACTCTTCTGCTGGGGACCCTGCCCACCCTTGGCGGAGTCTCCCACGTGACCCTTGTGGACCCGGGTACTCACCCAGCGGTCCGCCTCCTCAGCAAGCTGCCTAGGGTTAGTCAGCTTACTATCAATCAGGTGCTGGCGTAGCTCAGGAAAACAATTACTGGACAAGTGCTCCCATGCAATCAAATCAAAGAGCGCCTGAAAATCAGTCGCTTTGCTACCCTTCACCCAACTATCCAATGCTCTGCAAAAAAAGTCACGTATTCAACCCAGGTACTGCCTTCAATCTTCTTACAGTTCCTGAACCTCTGCCTATAAAGCTCAGGGGTCAAACCATATCTAGACATTAATGCTTCCTTCATGTGGCTGTATGAATTGCAGACTTCAGAGGGCAAGTCCAACAAGGTATCCCGCCCTTCACTAAGGAACCGACCCCACAACCCCGCTCCCCAATCCTTCTCAGGGACCCGGTGGGAAGTCATGGCTACCTCATAGGCCCTAAACCATTGCCCAATATCATCATTCTTAAAAATTCCTTCACCACATCTTTGGGAATATACACCCTAGGTTCAACAGGCATGGACGGTGTGCTACCACCAGAGGGAGTAATCTCTAAGCTTTTGGCCTTCAATTCCAACTCCCTCAAAACCTTCTCATGTTCAAACTGCAATTTCTTTTCTTCTAGGGCTAATTTCCTAGTTTGCATTTCAAATTCTAACTGCCCATTCAGCTTGAGCTTGGTCAGCTCCATTTCGTGCATCCTACTCTCTTTCCTGTCCTCCAACTCTTCTGGAGACAGACCTCTGGCAGAAACACTGCTACCTACTGGGGAAGGTGGTCTTCCAGCCCCTAGACCCAATAGCCCCTCCAGCTGCCCTTCTGCATTCTCTGCCCCCTCCACAGGGGCACTCCTTGATTCGACCCAGGCCCTCAGCGCCTTTTGGAGGTCCTCCTTCCTGGAGAGCCCGGTCATGGACACTTTGAACTTTTTGCAGAAATGCTTGAGCTGCTTGAGGGTGTAGCATTCTAGCCTCTCCTCTTCCCAATCACACTCAACAGAGGCTACTGATGCTGGTTTCTCCATGGTGATTAAACTTGGCAGTTGCAAAAATAGAAAATCCCAGAAAAAATGCTATCAAAGAGTATGCGGTTGCGTTTTGGTCTGCACTCACTAGGTAGTGTTCACCAATTACTGTACATGAGTCACAAATGCAAGTCCAAAATCCTCACCGCTGACCACCAATGTTAGATTTGGGGGTCTCTAGTTGGCAGAGGTAGGTACCTTTGTCCAAATAGGGACCCTTGAGTCTAGTCAGGGAAAGTAGGTACACTCCTGAAATAACCCCTGCTCACCCTCTTGGTAGCTTGGCACGAGCAGACAGGCTTAGTTCAGAGGCAGTGTGTAAAGCATTTGCGAACACATACAGTAATTAAGTGACAACACTACAAATGGACACCACACAGGTTGTATATTTATAAAAATAAGAATATTTTATATAGAATTACCACAAGACCATAAACGACAAAAATAATCCACAATACTGTCAAAAATCAAGAGTTCTGGTTAAAAATGCTTAAATCAAGGTTCTGTGCGAGTCGGTAGCCTTCTCCGGCTACTGCGATGTAAAGAACAAACAGAGTCTATCAAATCCAGCTGACCGCGTCGATACGGGCCAGCACAGCGTAGACGGAGTTGGTCACAGTACCTTTTACTTGAAGCGGCAGGCACGGGCGTGCGAGCCGGATGGCTGAACGTCGCGGTCGCGATGCAAAATGGAAGCGTTGCAGGACGCGTTGTCCCTCGATGCGGTGCAGGAAGCGGCTCGTTGACGGAGTCGGTGAGACCAAGGCCGTGCGTTGCGAGGCGGTGCTGGCAGATTACGGTGCGGCGACGGAGCCAGGTTCAGGAGCTGGCGTCGATCAGTCCGGACAGCGGTGCGAGTCGGGCGGTGCGTCGCGAAGCTTGCGAGGCGGTGCCCAACTCCAGTGCGGTCACAGGACTCGAACTCAGCAACAGTGACCGTGTCGGTCGGACCAGATGGATTCGGTGTAGCGAGGCGTTGCAAGGTGCGGTGCTCACAGGTTACGGTGCAGGCAGCGGCTCGTTGACGGAGTCGGGAGACCAAGGCCGTGCGTTGCAAGATGCAGGCGTTGCTCGATGCGGTGCCAACAGGACACCGAGCTGGTCGGGAGAGTCGGTCACAGCTCCCTACCTCTGTAGCCACTGAAACAGAGTTGCCAGCAGCAATTCACAAAGGGGTGAAGTCCAATGGTCCTGGGACTTCGATCAGGGGGCAAGCTCTCTTCCAAGCCCTTGGAGATCCTTCACAAGTTGATGAAAGTCCCAGCAAAGCAAAAGTTCCTTTCTCCTTTCTTTGGCAGTCAGGCAAACCACTGCAGGCCAATCCCCCAAGCAGCACTTCAGGCTTAGGGATAGTCTCTCCTCAGTTTCTTCTTGGTTCCGCTCCTCAGCAAAGGTTTCTTCTTGTTCCCAAAAGTGATCTAAAATTTCTGGGTTTGGGCCCCAGTACTTATACTCCTTTTCTCTTTGTTCTCTGAAGGCAGAGAGGCCTTTGCCTAGCTTAAACCAGTTCTGTGCAGCTTTGGAGCACTCTGTGTACAGGTCTCCTTCTTTTCCTTTCAGAATGTGGGGCAGGGTACTCAGACACCCGGCAGGAGGTGGAGCCAGCATTGTAGAAGGCAGGCACAGCCCTATTCAGACCCAGATGCAACTCCTCCCTCCACTCTGGATGCAGATCTCTCTATTCAGCCCTGTGCTGCCTCACCCTGTCTCCTGTGCCACCCCCAGCCCCTGTCACGCACAAATCAGACACACAATACACAAGCTGGCAGAGGCAGGCTGGATAGTTAGGCAAGAAAATACCCACTTTCTAAAAGTGGTATTTTCAAACACAGAATGTTAAAACCAACTTCACTAAAAGATGTATTTTATCATTCTGAGTTCAGGCATACTAAACTCGAATTTCTACCTAGTTCCCTGAGTCAGTTTAGGATTATAAGATGTTATAATCAAACTGCCCATTCTGGCCTATGGGGAACAGGTAACCTTGCAATAGTGAAAAACGAAAATGGCTGAAATTCACTATTAGGACATGCCACACACACCAGGCATGTCCCACCTTATCCTTACAATGCACCCTGCCCGTAGGCCTACCATAGGGGTGCCTGATATGAAGAAAAGGGAAGGTTTGGGGACTGGTAGGTGGGTGCACTTACCAAGTCGACATGGCAGTCACAGACTGCACACAGGCTCTGCAATGGCAGGCCTGAGACACACTTTACAAGCTACTTCTGTGGGTGGCACAACCAGTGCTGCAAGCCCACCAGCAGCATTTGATTTTCAAGCCCTGGGCACACTCAGTGCACTGTACTAGGGTCTGACAGTAATTCAAATAAGCCAAACATGGAGTCACTAATTCACATCACAATTTACAATAGGGAGCACTTGCACTTTGGCACTGATTAGCAGCGGCAAAGTGCCCATGAGCATCTAGTCCAGCAAAAACATATCGACAACAGTGGAGGCATTATGAAAAAAAATGGAAGGGAGACCCATGCCAAGGATGCCAGGTCTAACATCTCCTAAGACAGCTTTACAAGGATTCGGATTTTGAAAATCCTCTATACCTATGGTCTGTCTGGGTGATAACCAGCACCAAAACCTTTGCCTGCTATGGTAATTTCTGAGATTCCATATAACAAAATACCTATCTGTAGACTTTAATACAGAGTAATGACAACCTGCCTATTGACTTTAACATATGCTTTTCACAATCACAATCAATATGTCAGGCCTACTGCTTTTATCGTAACTCTTCATTATAAACAATCAGGGTTATAACCTTTATCATTGGCTTCTCACCATAACCAACTCAGACCTACTGTTTTAGTCATAAGCCTTCCCACAAGGCAACCATCAGTTATACCATTATATAATTACACATATGTACAAATTAATGTTGTCAAAACAACATAAAATCCCCTACTAATAGAAACTAAAAAGGATTACCGTAGTGCAAATCATCTGTCCCCATGGTTTATCTGGGTGGGTCGCCAACACCAAAACCCTTGCCTACTACAATACCTGAGAGATTCCATATAGCAAAGTACCTGCTTACAGACTTTAGCACAGTGTAATAACAACCCATCCTTAAAATGTTATGTTATATTGATTTTGTAAGGCGCACAGCTACCCAAAAAGGGCTTCCCCGCGCCAGCCTGAAGGAACAGAGAACTAGAAATTACTGATTGAATAGCCACGTCTTTAGGCATTTACGGAAGTTCACATAAATTGTTTCATTCCTGAGTGACATGGGGAGGGAGTTCCAAAGGGTTGGGCCCAAACAGGCAAATGAGCGACCACCCATTTGTGAGAGTTTAACCCTGGGAACCAAAAATGTCCCCTGAGTAGTGGAGCGTAACAGACGTGGAGGTTGATAAGGATGAACCAAATCTTGCAGATATTGTGGGGCAGTTCCAGACTTGATCTTAAACATATAGGTTAAGGCTTTGAATTTAACGCGGTTAGCGACCTTTAGCCAATGAAGCTCTTGCAGGGAGCCAGAGATAGAAGCAGTTTTTGGGGATAAAAGCCTATTGTTTTTAATACATTCTTTTCACAATAAGTAGGTCATAACATAACATGTGTAAAGCGCATGTTCAGCCGTAGGCATCTTGGTGCTAAATAACAGATGTTTAGTGTTACCCAACTCAATGATACTCATTTTATCGACCTCAGATGGATGAAAGGCTGAGTGAACCCGCTGGGATTTGAACCTGTGATTATGCAGATGAACACAGGCCACTGCAGTGAATGTATTAGTCCACTGAGTTACCAGACCCCGCTATCTACCGGCTAGGTCAGGCCTACTGGTTTGTCATAACATTTCATAATAACCTGATCAAACCTATAAAATCTGGCATGACTTTTCTCAATAAACTGATGAAGCCTATACCTTTTACCATTGACTTTACACAACACCAACCTATTCAGGTACAGATAAACTGGTAACCATCATGCATATATGGCCAACAGTACCTTTTCTCTGCGTAAATCAGAACCAGAGTTTCCTGTCATGTGCATTAAAACTAAAACAGATACTTCCAAACCTCTATAAGTACACCTACTTACTAGGATCTAGTGTTTTTTTAAACATTTTTAATTGGAAACATGGCCACCATGCTTTATCTTTTATTTCGTGACATATGCATGTATTAAAAATAAATCAAAAGTAACCATTGCACCGGCATGCAAAGACCATAGGTACTGGTTTTTCAAATGTTTGTTTTTAATTAAACATTTGCTTGCCAATAGTATGGACGTCAGCCAGTGTGTGTTTGTGTCTGGAACACGTACAATTTTAAGCATCAAGGGCAGCAACTGCCTAAAATCTGACTGCTGATGGGAGGAGAACTGGTCACCCATTTTGGACATAAGCGAAGTTTTTTTCAAGCATACATATTGGGTTGAGAAGGGAATAGCACAAAAAGAATATATTGATGATGAATATACACACACTTAATTGCTTTCAAAATAAGCAAACACATACCATCATGAAATGTCCTTACACATCTGCTCATCATAATTTTCATTCCAATTTATATAATTAAGGAACTGTAGACAGAGCACAGGGTGCTGTTATTGATTAAGCTTGGATGGATGATAGTACAGGGTATGCCTTTACCATGCATTCCTTTTCCACACAGCATTTACCACACAGATGCCTTTATCATGCATGGTAAATATATTTGAGGTTGGCAAAACCCATATATTTAAAAAAGATTTGGAGAGGAAACCCCAAGCCCCCCTTTAAATTTACTCCTGGCCTTCCTTTACTATTATCCACCTCAAAACCCTAAAATTACCCATACTTCCCATTATCACTACCCACCTCTCAAATTATTATTTAATTGATTTTCTTTTTGGGGAACCCCACAAACTTCCCCTTTGTTTTTAATTTACTCCTAACCTTTCTTTACCACTACCCATTCCTAAACCCATTCCTAAACGTACCCATACCTCCCTTTACTAATACCCACCCCTAAACCCTAAAATTACCTCCCTTTACCTTTACGCAACCCTAAATTTACCTGTACCTTCCTTTACTACTAATCACCCCTAAACATATACTTACCTCCATTTACCACTGCCCACCCTAAACCCTAATATTACCCTTATCTCCTTTTACACTTACCCAACTCTAACCCCTAAAATTACTCTTGCCTCCTTTACCCCTACCGACCCCTAACCCTAAAATTAATCCTTACCTGACTTTATTAGTGCCCACCCCTAAAATTACCCTTATCTCCCTTTACATACCCAACGCTAAATTTTCCATTACCTACCATTATAACTACCCACCCCTAAACCCTAAAATTACCTCCCTACATACTTACCTTGCCTATACTTACCATGCATGGTAAAGGTATGCATGGAAAAGACGGTGTTGTAAAGTATGCTTCCCATTAAGCTGGTAAAAATATGTATTATTCTGTGCTGCGTTAAATACAGTTTCCTTGAAAAATGAATTGCAGGTGATAAGTCTGTCACAGCGTTTGCCCATTTTAATGACTAGCATCCAACATACAAGCATATATATTATTTATTATTAGTGCTGGAATAGAGTGAGAACTTGTCAGATTTCAGTTCCCGCAGCTAATTAATCCTCATCTGGAACCAGGATCTGGGCTAGCACCAATGGATCTTCCAAAATGAGTCCTTATGCTGCGTGATGTCACTTTGAAACATTCAGGAAGCTCAAGCACTCTAAATTCACTTTGCCTTGCAAACAGACAATCATTTGTTCCTTTTATTCAAGGTGAATGCCATTTTTTTTCCCGATCCAAGTTCAATTGGTAAATTGAAAAAAAGAAGAAATGTCATTAGCGCAAAAAAGGTTTTTAAAGCAGGAGGGATCAGTACCAATTTGCTGTCAGGCCCTTCAAAAACCTACAATGTCTTTAAAAAAAGACTCGTTGTCAGAAACCCTTTTAGAGGCCCATGGTGCACAGAGGGGTTACTGGGCCTAACTATGGAGGTCGAGGCTTTTTTCTCCTGATGTCCTGGGTCCTGATTTACTTTGGATCCCGCTTAACTGGGCCAAGTACCTCTTCTGTACTTGACTCTCAGAAGTAGCTGTGATCGAGCAGGCATGGCTCCCTGGCGGGGGCGTGAGGGACAGATTCAGGTCAGTGAACATGACTCATAACTTAAAGTGCAAACAATACATGCAATAAATCAATATCCAGCCAAATACTTGCTTTTAGAAAAAAAGTACTATTTTATTTCTAACTCTACACATGCAAATAAATGTAACATTCAAATGCAACAACAAAATCCCCCTTGAGGTCGGTGCTTTAGTAGTTGTCAGGCGAATACCTGTCCTACCCTTCTTCATGTAAAGAGTTTGGGGTACTTTCCCCATCACTGGTGACCACTTCCAGGGAATGCACAATATTAGGCATACACATGAGATCCCTTTCACTCTTCAAGATTTTTAGCAAAAGTTTTTATGGTGCTGCAGCACCTTCAGCAGCGAATCCCCGGGGGCTCACAGGCCCAAGTTACAGTCTTACCTGCTCCTGCAGCACGGAAGTGTTCAGCCTTACAGCGGATACCCTCAGCGCGGGCACTCACGAGATCAGAATACGATACATACAGCAGCGTCAGGCGGCAACAGGCTAAATCTCCGGAGTGGCCTGTACAGCTCTCCCACCCTCTCTCTGTACGCTAGAGGTTGAGTCTGCCCTGGTAGTATCATCTTACCAGGGTGGAATCAGGTGGCCTATGATGAAGGATGTCACATTACGTGAGTTAGCACATCTCATCCAATTCTTGGAATTGCCAAGATTTCAAGTATGTAGGTATCATAGGTAGACGAAATGTTCTCGGAGTAGGTACTAACAAAACAGAACTGTACCTATCTAACCGACTACCGCGTTAGTGTGCTTTGTTGTGTTACTAAAGGCAGTCTGTTAGAAATGGGGGTCTCTAGTTGGCAATGGTTTGCACCTTTGTCCAAATACAGGCCCGTCCTTCTAGTCAGGATAAGAGGGATACACTTCTAAAATAACCCCTGCTCACCCACTTGGTAGCTTGGCACGAGCAGTTAGGCTTATCTCAGAGGCAGTGTGTAAAGCATTTGCACCTAACCAACAGTAAAACAGTGAAAACACTACAAAAGGGCACCACACCAGTTTTAGAAAAATAACCAATATTTGTCTGTGTAAACAACATCAAAACGATAAAAGACCACCATACAGTAATCAAAAATAGGCACTTTGCAGGAATAACTTTAAAATGCAGTTCCTTGATGCTGGTAGCTCCGTACAGAGCTGCTGTGGTGATAAAAACAAAAGAATCCAACAGTTCCAGCAGACCGCGTCGGTGCGGACCAGCTTTAGTGTCAGCAGACTCGTAAACAGTACCTTTGATTCCGACCGACCGCGTCGGTGCAGGCCGTCGCGGCAACTGTTGCGGTTACGATGTGAAGCATAGCGGTGCAGCGTGCGGTGCCCTCAAGTCGCTGTGTAGGCAGCAGCTCGGTGACAGGTGTCCAGTGGCGACGGTGAGACCAGGGCTGCGGTGCAGAATGAGGCGGTGCTGACAAGTCACGGTTCAAGCGACAGTGCCGGTTGATGGGAGCTGGCGTAAGTCAGCCCAGACTGTGGTGTGGGACGGGGCGGTGCGTTGTGTGAATTACGAGCGGTGCCCCCAAACCACGGTGCGGTCAAGGGTGTTGAGGTCAGCAGGCCGCAACATTGTCGGTGAGACCAGGGCGGCGGAGTGAGGCGAGGCGATGCAGAGTGCGGTGCCCACAGGTCGCGGTGCAAACAGCAGCTCGGTGGTGGCGGCGGTCGTCGGTGCCTTCAGGATACTGAGCCCACAGTGGTGTCAGTGACGGCTGCTTTCCCCCTCCGTGGCAACTGAAACCCATGGTTCTAGAGGCGGTACCCAGAGGTAAGTGAAGTGTTTGATGTCCCTGAGACTTCGTGAGCAGGAGGCAAGCTCTATTTTAAGCCCTTGGAGATACTCAGCAACAAGTGAAGAAAGTTCAGTCCACTCTTTTCACTGCCCAAGGCTGAAGCAGCAACTCCAGGCCAACCCAACAAAGCAACAACACAGCAAAGGGGCAGTCCTCCTCCTGGAAGTTCTTCCAGCTCTTCTAGGCAGGTTTCTTGATCCAAGCGAGTTCTCTGAATTCTTTTATCTCCCTGAGACTTCCAACAGGAGAGGAGGCAAGCTCTACTTCAAGCCCTTGGAGAAAACTCAAACAGCAGGATGATGAAAGTACAATCCAGTCCTTTACCTGCCCAAGACAGAAGCAGCAAGCAGCAGGCTAACACAGCAGAGCATGCAGCAAAGTGGCAGTTCCTCCTGACAGCTTTTCCAGCTCTTTTTCCTGGCAGGTTCCTTAGTTCAGCAGTAATCTAAAGTTATAGGTTCTGGGCCCCAATATTTATACCACATTTTCCTTTGTTCTCGTGGCA
The DNA here is from genome assembly GCA_963921515.1 of Calotriton arnoldi. Taxonomy (NCBI): domain Eukaryota; kingdom Metazoa; phylum Chordata; class Amphibia; order Caudata; family Salamandridae; genus Calotriton; species Calotriton arnoldi. Next base: position 306,766 of record CAWUFW010009616.1, on the reverse strand, counting down.
AAAGTCTCTCAGCTCAGTCCAAACCAGTTCTGTCCTCTCTGTCCCAGCTTCCCGGCAGGAGGTGAAGACAGCATTGTGCAAGGGAGACAGGACCTATTCAGGTGCAAGGGAAATCTCCTCCCACCACTCTAAATGCAGACCAGGCCTATTCAGGTGATAGTGAAACTCCTCCCACTGCTCTGAATGCGGCACAGGTCTATTCAGCCCAGCCCTGACTCATCCAGGAAAGGCAGGACACACCTCGAGCCCTCCAGTGGCTGTCTACAGTGAATGCACATCCCAGCCCCTATCACTCCAAAGCCAGACAGTCAATCCACAACCCAGCAGAGGCACACCGGATGGCTAAGCAAGAAAATACCTAATTTCTAAAAGTGCTATTTTCAAACACAGAACATAAAAATCATAAAAGATGCATTTCTACATTCTGAGTTCAGGCATACTAAACTCTATTTCTCTATCTTGTCCCAAAGGGAAGTTATACTTGTAAGATGTTACAAAGTACCTCCCATTTCATCCTATGGGGCAGATAGCCTTTCAATAGTGAAAAACGAAATACACTGTATTTCACTATCAGGACATGTCACACACACCAGTACATGTCCTACCTTTCACATACACTGCACCCTGCCCACAGGGGTACCTTGGGCCTACCTGAGGGGTGTCTTACATATAAGAAAAGGGAAGGTTAGGGCCTGGCAAGTGGGTGCACTTGCCAAGTTGACAAGACAGTCACGACTGCATGCAGACACTGCAGTAGCAGGTCTAAGAACCTTTTGAAAGGCTGCTGGTATGGGTAGCACAATCAGTGCCGCAGGTCCACTAGCAGAATTTTATATACAGGCCATGGGCACACACAGTGCACTATACTAGGGACTTAGTAGTAAATCAAATAAGCCAATTATGGAAACACCAATCCATAATAACAATTTACACAGAGAGCATATGCACTTTAGCACTGAATAGCAGTGGTAAAGTTCCCAGAGTTCTAAAACCAACAAAAATAAAAGTAAACCCACTGAAAAAGCCAAGTCTAACACAGATGCAATGTCTACTTTAGCCTCTTTTTCTCTCCAAATGCTAATGACACTTACTTAGTGTATATTCACAGTACACTTACTGTCCATCACTAGTACCTACATGCATGGTACCATTACATAGTACACATGCATTTTGTACACACACTCAGTATGCACGCACTGTTCAGCTCTCAAGCTTTTCTATATTTAACCAGGGTGTGTTATTTACAAACACACACTGCCAGTACACACACTTGCCATGTGCGTGTTGCACTATACTTCACCCATCATATATTGTACTTCACGCAAGTACACATACTCTCAGCACATGCTCTCATTGCACACACTGTACAGCACCACATCTTTAATGTCATATTTTCCTCACAAGAATACATACTATACTCAGCACATGCACCAATCTCACATGTACTGCACAGTACTGAGTACTGCTCAAAACCTGTACTGTACCTTTCCCAGGCACGCATACTACCAGTGCACAGTCTCTACTCCTGCGCTTCGCAGCACTCCACATCTACCTGATGTAGGCCAAGGGTGAGTTAAGCACACAGCAGAGGAACCTTTAGAAATGTGAGTGAGGTTGTTGGCCTCACTCAAGTGACACAGGGTAAATAGGTCTGGTTAACTACTATTGATCACTACACAGGATGCTGTCACCAGGGCGCTTGTGCTGCTTTACTACTGGTGGAGGCGGTATCCTTCTGCCACTATGAGGGTAGCGCTTCGCCATGCAGAGGACCTTTCTGTTCCAACGCTGCTTAAAAAAAGACAGAGGGTTGAGGGGGCAACAGAGGTGCGAGTGGAGGGAAGCAATATGGCGTGGACTGTGTAATAAAATAAAAATATTTTAAGGCTTTGTGGTGGAGGATCGGTAAAGTAGCACGTGAGGGAGAGAGCAACATGGGGGTAGAGGCACACGATGGTGAGGGCAACATGGAGCGCTGGGAAGAGTCCCACAATAGTGAGAAGCACACAAGGAAGAGTGCTAGAAAACACACACACTCATGTAATGCTTAGCCAAAACGTAGCTCCTTAAACATGAGACTGATAGAGGTGAGCTAATCAAAAGAATGGTAGATATTAAGGAGAGGAAAAACTCAAGAAAGGGAGAGCAAGCCATAGAACATGAAGCAAGTAAACAAGATTGGTAATAAAGCCAAATAATGGCAAACAATGGGAGGGCTGTAAGCCCACTGTAACAGCCATGCCAAGTACCATGCATGAGGAGTTAGACTAACGCATTTTAGTGCTGGAGACTGCATCACTGCACTAAACATTCATTAGTCATGCATACTGAGCCCCTAAAACAAAGTCGGGATCATGTGGCATTTCAAAAGCTTCAGCCAGTGTGCTGTGCTTAACCTATGCACTGCCGCTGTCTGCTCTGTCTGCCAACAACAATTTAGGACTTGTTGGTATGGTTACCAGGCTTCAGTTTAAGATACATTGTATCTGTAGATATGCTGCCAGATCTTCCGGGGTGTGCAGGGTAAATTAACAAATGAAACAGAAGCCCCGGGTACAGCCTCTGTTCAGAGGACACATGGAGCAAAGAGACCTCCATGCTGTGCTGATCAGGGGTTGCATGCCTGACACAGGGGCAGGCACTGATCAACACCACAATGATTAATCCGATCGGACGGACCGGCCATTGCACTGTTAGCTATTAGTGTTGAGTGAGCAGGGCAGAGTGGGTTGATGGCAGGCAGTGCCCACGGCACAACCACATCACCCAACACCTCCATGACCTCCACTGGCTCCCTGTCGAAAGAATAACTTTCAATCTGCTCACCCACGCCTACAAGGCCCTCCACAACATCAGACCTCAATACCTCAACGACCGCCTCTCCTTCCATGTCCCCATGAGAAACCTCCGCTCGGCCAACCTCTCCCTAGCCACCGTCCCACGCTTCTACAGGACCAGATTGAGTGGAAGATTCTTCTTCTACCTCACAGCCAAGACCTGGAACGATCTCCCTCTCCTCCTCTGGAGAAGCCCGACACTGCACCAATTCAGGAAAGACCTCAAGACCTGGCTCTTCAAATGACCCCAACGGAGCTGCTCTCACCCTCCTCTCAGCGCCTTGAGACCCTAACGGTGAGTAGTGCGCTTTACAAAACCCTGATTGATTGATTGATTGATTGAGTGTCAGTCCTACTGCTGTACGGAGGAACTCAGAGGTCCTGGGCAGTGTGCAGCACTTCACTGCACAGAAAGGAGGCCTGCTCTGTCCCTTCTTCCTTCCTTGAGTTGAGCAGTGAAAAAATAAATCTCCTTAGATGTCTGGGCGCGCCAGGAGCTCTCCAGGGGAGCCGAGCTTCCATTATGCCTGTGTCAAATGTTTTCGCTATTAGTGGCCAGGGGGAGATTGTGATCATTGGAACAGTTTTCCTGCAGATATTCCATCGTGTCTCTGGCAAGATGTTTCCTCGAAAAGCCAACACCCTCCGACTGCCGGTTTCTCCTAAATAGCAGTCAAAATGCAGGGAAACAGAGTAAGGGAATCAAACGCATGCATCTAAATGTAATATCCAGGGCAAAACGCCTAATGGCAAGGTCGCTTTGTACATGGCCTGGTGTGAATAATCCAAAGTGGACTGGATACAATCGCTTCTACTTGATCCCACTGCACTCTCTATAGTTTTGGATATAATTTATATCCATTGAAAAAAGAAGCAAGACAACATTTACTGGGTAAACAACAATACCAGCAATCTGAACCCAGTCACTGACTGAGGCCAGAGGGATTCTGCCATTTTATGTGCTTGTAAATTCTCCACTTATGATACCAATGTAACCTGCAACAACTTTTAAGCACATTCAGTGTGGGCTGATTTTTTTTTATTTTATTAATATGTTTATTAACATTTTCTTAATTACATTACAAAGACATCGTTGGGCAGCGAAACGTAGTAACATATTCAATGTAGCAGCAGCACAATACACGAACGACAGTGGTCGACAATCAAATAATTGCATCATATTCTCATACATTACTGTGGGCCCCTTCCGGTGGTACAACCCGTGCACCCCCCATAGGGGATCATTGTGAGTCAGAGAGTGAAAGCCCATAGTGTGCGAGCCATGGCTTCCATATTTTCTAAAACTTTTTGGGGCAACCTCGTACTTCATATGTCGTCTTTTCCCCCAACATATACATATCCATGCTTTTTTTCCATTCTGTCAGAGATGGAATCACCGCTGCCCCCCCCCCATGCCTTGGCCAAGTCGCGTTTTGCCACCACTAATCCCAATTGAAGTAAAGTTAACTTTGGTTTGGGGAGATCAATCTCGGTAGATATTCCCAGCAGAACAAACTGAGGATTAAGTGGAATCATCTCACCCAGAACAAGTCCCAGCTCTTCTAACAGGGTGTTCCAATACCTTTGAACCTGAGAGCAGTCCCACACTGTGTGAAAGAATGTACCTGCCGACGCCCTACAGCGCAGACAATCTGGTGCTTCCGCCCTCCCTATGCGGTGCAGACGTGCCCTGTCATAGTACGCTCTGTGCAGAAATTTAAATTGAATCAGCCGGAGCCTGGATCTGATGGCCACCTCTCGGGGGTGCATCAACGCCATTTCCCAGTCCAGGTCCTCCATCTCACCCAACTCTGACTCCAATTTTGCCCGCAGTTTTTGCAGAGTGTCTGGCTTGTTATTAATGAGCGTCCTATATGTCCAGGAAACAGCCTTCTCTACGAGCTCCCCCATCAGGAGTCGCCCCTCCAGTGGTGCATATTCGGGAATGTCAGTGGTGTCTACATGTTGCGCTCTCCACGCATGGGCCAGCTGTATGTATTTGTAGAATTGAGACTTGTTCATATTGTATTCGACATGAAGATGTGAAAACGTAACCAGCTCTTTACGGTGTAATATGTCTTTAAGTACGTCCCATTGCTGGAAACCTCGTAATTTTGCGATTTCCTGGAGCCGGTTACCTACCCAGAGCGGGGTTTCCTTAGTGACTCGACCATCCCATTTCATTTGTCTCTCAGCCTGCTTCCAGGCTGTTTTTACAATCTGTGTCGCAGTCAGGAGTTGGGCAGCTCCTCTACCCCCATATAGATAGTGTGTGTATGGGCGCTTGGTAAACTGAGTACGTTCAAGCACGTAAGTGGGGTGATCCCTCTCTACATGTTGCCATTCGTTTACAACAACTAAATGTGCCGCCCAGTAATATGCCCTAAGGTCAGGCAGGCAGGGATATACCACCATTGTACTGATTGCGTTGCAACGTCGCCAGCGCTATCCTCGGCGGCTTCCCGCCCCAGAGAAACGTACGGAGCAGATCGTCAATTTTGTTAAACACCTCAACCGGTATGAGTTGGTAGGTATTTTGCAACACATACAGAAATTTGGGGAGAACTATCATCTTATATAGCGCTGCCCTGCCAAGCAACGTTAGTGGCAGAGTCTTCCACCTTTCAACATCCGCTCGAAAATCCCTAAGCACCCTGTGAAGATTACGGTCCAACGCCATTGTCGTGTTTATTGTAACATATATCCCTAGGTATTTTATACCTTCCCGCGCTATCTGAAGTTGGCTGGGGCAGACGACATGGCCGCCGCCCTCACCTACTGGATACAGGTAGAACTTCCCCCAGTTCATTTTGTATCCCGCATGCATACCATATGTCTCACAGCAGCCCATTATTGCGGAGAGTGTCGTCTCCGGGTTCGTGACATACAATAATATATCGTCCGCATATAAAGATATACGTTTGTCAGTCTCTGCTTCTTCTCCACTCTTAAATGCCGTGATGTCCGGGTGCAGTCGGATCACGCAGGCGAGTGGCTCCAACACCAGAGCAAAAAGCAAGGGCGATAATGGGCAGCGCTGTCGAGTGCCTCTGCCTATTGGGAATTCCCGCGACAGTACTCCATTTACTCTAACCCTGGCCACAGGTTTCTCATAAAGTACAGCTATCCATCGCCTGAATACCGGGCCGAACCCAAACTTCTCCATAACAGACATAAGAAAAGGCCAGTGGACAGTGTCAAATGCTTTTTCAGCATCAAGGGAGAGGACCAGGTGTGGATCTTCCCGGTCGCGAACCACCTCTAACCAATCATGTAGCCTTCGCAGGTTAAGCCTTGTCGACCTCTTGGGCATGAAACCCGACTGGTCCCTATGAATGAGACCCTTAATTACCACGGCGAGCCTATTTGCTAATATTCTAGCTAATATCTTGGCCTCCATGTTTATGAGGGAAATAGGGCGATATGAGCTACACACCTGCGGTGGTCTGCCCTCTTTTGGAAGCACTACAATCGTGGCCGTACGCAAGTCTCTAGGTAGGCTTCCCATCATGTGTGCCTCCAAATATAGTTGGAGGAGGTGTGGGCCAAAAAGCGTCACATGTTGCTTAAAGAATTCTGAAGGTACCCTATTAGGAGCCGGTGCCTTCCCAGTTTTCATTTGGCCAATCGCTAACGCGATTTCTTCCTTCGTGATTTTATAATCCAATGTCTTAGATTCCTCATTTTGTCAAGTTGGGGAGCCGTATCCCTTGAAGATACTCTTGTATGCGGGGCATCTCGGCCAGACTACGCTGCGTGTAAAAGGCCCCATAGTAGTCCGCAAAGGCGTTGGCTATTGCGATAGGGGTCAGATGCGTCTGACCATCCTCTGCTTGTATCTGGGAAACCCATCTATTGTCCAGCTCCTTCTTACTAAGCCATGCCAATAACCTGCCAGTCTTGTCACCAACGTCATATAGGCGCCGATGCATGGCTTGTATCGCATTTTGTGCGTCTTTTTTGGCCAGCGAAAGATATTCCTGTCTGAGAAGATGCAGACTGCGTAACATGGAGGGGTCCCCACCCACGCTCGCCCGCGACTCCAGCTGCAGCAGTTGGGCTTCCAACCCTGTGATCGCCTCTTCTTCCTTTCTTTTTTTGTGTGCTATAATGCTTTGTGCCCTATCTCTTAACACCGGCTTGTAAGCCTCCCACAGTGTAATGGCAGAATAGACCGACCCCACATTCTCGCTAATGTACAACTCTGTATCCACCCCAATTCCTTAGCAACTTGTGGGTCCTTGAGTACCCACGGATTTAGTTTCCATTCCCCATTCTGTCGACGTGTACGGGTACCCACTGTTAGCCACAAAGGTGAGTGATCTGAAAGGCCCCTCGCCAGATATTCTACCTTATGTACCTCCCCAATTTCCCCTGCTGGAGCGAATATGTAATCTATCCTGGAAAAGGCTTTGTGCGCCCCAAAGTAAAAGGAATAGGCTCTGGCCTGAGGGTGCTGTCTACGCCACATGTCTTCTAGTGCTAGTGTATCCACAAACCGCTTGAGCGGTGTCTCTTTGGGATTCCCCGTTGGAACAGTTGTGCGGTCACTCCATGGGTCCATTACATCATTAAAGTCTCCCCCTATAATATGTGTATCTGACCCCGCCTCCAACAGAATTGCTGCGAGTTTGTCCATTGTTTGCCTCTGGAGCTTGGGTGGTGCATATACACTAATAAAAGTAATATGTCTTCTATTCCATACCCCTTTGATCGCTACAAATGTGCCGCCAGGATCTGTCCAAGTGCGTTCTACTCTAAAGGGCGGGTTTTTCCTGATGAGTATTGTAACGCCCCTCACCCCTGTGGAGAATCCAGCGTGTGCCATGGTTCTATAAGCACCTCTGCCCAGGAACCCACATTGAGTGCCTTTCAGGTGGGTCTCTTGTAGAAGAATGACATCGGGTTTCAACCTTTTAAAGTATGCGGCCACCAGTCCCCTCTTAACCTTGCTTCCCATCCCATTCACATTCCAAGAGAGGATCGAGTACATTCCTGTGTTAGATGTAGCCATCATATTGGTGCATTGTATCTAACTCACCCACGGGTCCTTTCCCCCCTCCCCACTGCCGTCTATTTTGCAATGACATGATGCATGTTACCACTTTGTTTTGCCCCCTCACTACTACGTTACTGTGTGCAGAAATACTCAAATCTAAACAAACCCCCCTCTTGCCCCAAACATGAAATCCCAAATGACGAACAACACCCATCATACCCCACACTCTGCAGGCACCCCCACCACCCCTTGATTTGTCAACAGGACAACACTGGTGCGGGTAAACCACCCAGAGGTCTGTAGCCCCCCCCTCCCTCACCCACTCAACTACAGAATACTGTAAAAAAGGAAAAGCAGAACACACACAACCCGCTGTATACTTCCCTTCTTCACAGCAGATGATTCAAGTGTCCTCAATGTCTCAAGAGCAATACAGCATCTCTGCGAGGGCGTCTGGCCCCCGTATTTCATTCCTCCCCACCGTTACGTGGATGTTGCAATGAACAAGGGTCCCCATCCGCAGGGCCCGAGCCTGAGGCCTCCAGGTGCTTAATAGTCTCCAGAAGAGGGTGTGCGGCGTCCGACGTCCGCGATTCAATGTTCTCCGACTGGTCCGAGTCTTCATGGCCACTAGATCTCAAGGATGTCCTCGACGCACATTCCAGGGCTGTATCATCGTCCGAGTCCGACTGGTTGGCTTTCGGGTGTCTGGGCCTTAATGTTCTCCCTGGTGTACTCCCAACCGATGTCAGGCGCTTGATCTTTCGCCTTTTTCTTTGCGGTTTGTGCCTCTCCCAGCCACGACTCGGCTGTGTGGGTTGATTTTTTGGCCTGTTTCAAGACCTGTTAGGTTTGGTGCGCCATAATTTATTGCTGATTTCCTTGATATTACATCAAATCGGTCCTTGCTTTCAATAAGTGCAAACTTACGCAGTGATTGGAAATAACTTATACAGTAAACAAAGTGGCGAGAGGCAGCTTTCTTTTTCCTTGCCTGGCCCACTGCTAATGTCCCCGAAGGGCAGGTGAGACAGGTCACAGTGTGGGCTGATTTGTTTTCTGATTCTGGCCTGTTGGGTCTGGTATACTGAGTTTTTCTGTTGAGTTTCATGATATTATCACAAACCTTGTGTTGCAGCAAACATAAATGTGCAGTCTACCAGACCTTGAAAATGCCTATATAGTGCGTCTTTACAAATTCAGAACGCCTCTGATTTGCAAATGAGTGCCTCTTTTATCAGTCTGATTTGCCAACAGGGGCACTTGTATTTTAGTGCTCCTCTCTGGTCTGGGTGACAGATACAGGTGAGCTTCCTGACATCTCAGGATTGGACTTTCCACAGCTCTTCTCCTTACATAAACTAACATTAACTGCTGCTGCAGCCTGGAAGTCCCTCGGTCCAGTCCAGGCACTCAACGTAGAAGACATTCAGGGCAAGTGCTCGTCCTGGCAGACACACTCCCTAGGCACTTCTGGTGGCACAGTCTGATCAGGTGAGTCATGCACTCTCCCTGCACGGAAGTTCACTCGTGTGTGCAGCATGTGCTTTAACCTACTAGGCTGGCCTTTCAGTTTTAATTATATGGGTCTGAAAACCAGAGCAATTAGTTCCTAATTTTATTACATTCTGAGACACTTTTGTCTCTACAACTTACACAGTGCCTATTGAATAGTATCGATCCACAATTGATGTCTTATCAGGCTAAGCATATGGCGAGAAAGTGTCACTCATAGGAGTTGAATGTCACTCATAATCACACTAAAATTATGAAAATGTCACACATACGAAATCTGAAACCTTGCCAGCTATGCGGTAGTTTTGGGAAAACCACAATAGGGCTTTCGCACCCAGACAGCTTCGGATAAGTAGAAGACGAGACCTAAATACATTGCCTTTTAATGAACACCTTCCAGTAGCCGAGATCCTTTCCTGCTGAAACGCCCGCCCGTATCCCACCTCCCCCAGCCGCCTCCTTTTGTGAGTTTCCTGGATATTTCTCCCTTTTCAGCACTTTTATTATATATCTCTCTGTGAAAATTGTGAGAAAGATAAATATGCCCTCGTCCTTTTGAGGGCTGTATTTGAATTCAGGTTCTTTCTACAGCAAGTTGTGCTTCTTTTTTCAGCAAGATAGTGATACCCAGCTGTCAAAGGTGATCTCGAGCGGCAGACAGGAAGAGACTGTGCAGGACGAAGCATGTGGTTAATTGTGGGCTTCTGCTTGGCCGGCTTCTTCTGCCTGCTGGACGGCTGGTCTTGGCTACGGACCCCATTTTCTGTGCTTAGAGCCCGGCTTCAGCCTGTGGTGCGGGACCTGCTGCAGGAGCAGACAGTGCAGGGCCGGGTGATGCTCACGGACCTAGACTTCCTGCTGCATATGAACAACAGTCGATACCTGCGCGAGGCGGACTTTGCGCGCTTCTCGCATTTCACGCGCTGCGGAATTTTCGGGGCGCTGCGCTCGCTGGGCGCCGGCATGGTCATGGCCTCGTGCGCCACGCGCTACCGACGCTCCCTGCGAGTGTTCGAACCTTTCGAGGTGCGCACGCGCCTGCTCTGCTGGGACGAGCGCGCCTTCTTCGTGGAGCAGCGCTTCGTGAGTCCCAAGGACGGCCGTGTGTGCGCTGTAGTGCTCAGCCGCCAGCACATTCTGGACGGCTCTCCGGAGAAGATAGTACAGCACCTGTGCAAACGCAAGGTAAGAATGAAGCTCGGCTTCAGTAGCATAATAGCATTTGCACTGCAAATTGGTCTCACATTTGTGAGAATTAAAGGTACTGGCGTTGTAAATGACAATGTTTTTTACCAAACCAAATGAGTCAGAGGAAAGAAAATGGAAACAGAAAGGTTGATAGAGGAAGTAGGAAAATCAAGCGGAGATGGAACGAATCTGAAGAAAGGGAACCACTCGGGTGAAAAGAAAATGTAGGGGGGAAATGAAAACAGCACAATAAAGATAGCATGATCAAAAAGAGAAGTAAAGAAAGCAAAAATGTTCAAAGATTAACAAATTAAAGAAAGCAGGAAATAGAGAAAAAAAATGGAACAAGCATTTGCAACGCAATAGGTCTCGCATTTTAAGTAATGTAAGACCTATTGCATTCAAATGCTTGTTTGCAGTGGAGTTATTTAAAGGAAAAAGTGTACCTTGTCCTTTGGTGTTTATGAAGTGATGTTTTACACTAAATGTGGAACGATTGTTTGTGTTTGTTTTTTGCTGTAGGAGATGTAGCCTAATGGCCCGATCTGCCGACATTGAAACGGGGAAATTACGTTTGCATCCAATTCTCAGATAAGCACCCTGCGATTCTAGACAAGTCACAATCTTCGTGTGGTTAAAAAACACAGAAGTCAGTTTCTAATGTAAAGCGCTGTAACACCTTCGTGTCAGGTTTGTGCTATAAAAAGCTGCCAAAAAATTACTAGAGCAGAAAAGGGAGCACCGGTGCACATAATCGAAAAGGGGACCCCAATGGCTCTTATGTGAATTGTATACTTAAAAACCTCAAGAGCTAGCAAGGTGGTGTCCTGGGCACATCACAGCATGCGACTGTGCCTTGGGTCCCTTAGCTGATGGACAATAGTGCGCACTTTGAATCTGCCTCCAGACACTACATGAAACACTGGAAATATCCTTTGCAATACAGGCCATACTGCTGACATTGGGCTGAAGCCCCTGTTAATCATTTAATGTTACTTGGCTATTACTCTCTGGTAATAAGTGATATTTTAGGTAAGCACTGGCTAGCATTAAAGTTTTATATTCACTTTAGCGACAATGCTTCTGCTTTGAATAAAACAACCCTATAGCCCAGTACTGCCAGAGCTTATTCGCCAGTTAAAAAAGACGTCATCCTTGGCATAATGGACTGCAGGAAGAAATGCAGAGCGGTGGGGGAGGGAGAACGAGCTAGAAGAGGGAACTGGCACGGAACTAAAGAATGCATGTATGTATAAAAATGTCTTTGTGAATTTCTTTTCTTAAAAGAATTCCTTTATTAAAGGTTTAGTCTGCGTCATTTAAGAAATGAAAAAATATAGGCCCATAGCCCCCTGAACACTTTTAAACCCCACTTAGAGGAATGATAAAACATACAAAAAATGCTGATAGGAAATCGTTTGTTTTTAAACGAATGCTAAATCAAGTGTTGAAATTAAAATATCTATGGAAAGATAAAGGCGAGAGCAGCATTTGTTATGTGTGCGCTCCGCTGCTGACGGAGAATTGCATTAATGGCAGCCACTAATGGACTTCCAGTGAAAAGCAAAACGCAGGCCAGGCAGAACTTCTGTTCCCAATAAATCAGCGGGAATCAGAAACCTCATTAGAGCCTTTTATCTCTGATCCCCTTTTAGACACAGAATGGGGGCTGGCCTGAGCTCAATCACAAGGATAACTGGAGAAACACGTACAAGACAATCCACTGCCACACATGAGAAGTCTCAAGCATTCCACTGCGAAAACAGACATGCTGTCCCAGAGGAAATAAAACATGTTAGTCAGCAGCTAAATGCTTCTATATATTTGTTATAGCGCCTCTAAATAATTCTCCAAGGAGCAGTTAAACATAAAAGAAAGTAAAAAAGAGACAAACGCGTAAATAACCGCATGCCAGGAACCAGCTTCTAGTATTACATTTTGATAAAGGCACGCACGTAGCCACACATTTGCATATGTGAAGAGTTGTTCAGAGCAGGCACATAGCCACTCAAAACACATTCCCATCAGTGAAAAAATGGCCACAATAAACAAGAGCCAATGCAAACAAAACAAGAAGTCCCCAAAGGCACACATAAACACTTACAGGGTAAGGACACTGTAGTTGGTCGTACTGCAGAGGGAGAAACAGGAGTGATTTATCTGGCGCACCAACCAATGAGGAGCAAGCAAAGAAGAGTGAGGCAGGAGTGAACCAATGGCAAGCAGCAGGCGGCATTACACTCCGATAGCAATTACAGCAGGGCTTCCAGACAGTGCAGGCGCTGCCTAGACTCGACCTAAAAAGGAGAAGAAAATAACAAATGAAAGCCGAGCAAAACAGAAAAAAGCAAGGTGGATTAAATGGAACAGAAAGGCGTGGATTACCAATCCATGTTTCTAATTTCCATGAAATCCTCCCTCACAGATCAACAAAACATTTCATTTCTTAAGATTGTGCAAGCTGTAGAGAAAGCAGCCAATGCATAAAATCAGCATCCTAGAAAATTGATTGAAACTTAAGGCTTAAAATGTATCCAGTTCCCCCTCCCTTTGGTTATTCATTGCAATAACTGAGTCGGGAGTGGAGCCACCAGCTGGTAGCACAAAAAACAAACTGCAAAGCTTCTGAGGTGCCATCTATTGAGTTCCATCCTGCACATTATGCCATACAGGTGGGCGAGTCATGTCTTGGGTGATGGCATTTCAGAGTTGTACAAATCACGATTTGGCAACGTTTCTCTGGCACCCGTCCAAAATAGAGCATTGATAAAACTGCTGGGGTGGTTAGTCACTAGGTAGCCTTTCCCTTCTTATTCTAGCTCAGTAGAGTGGGAGGACAGAGAAGAGAGTGAGAGAAGGGGTCTAGGAACGGGCAGAGAAAGTGAGAGATAGGTAGACATAGAGGTGCAGCAAGACTGAAACATACAGAGTGAGTATGAGAGACACAGCGAAAAGACTGGCAAAGACTGGAAAGGACAACCGCAAAGAAAGGGAGAGACAGGAGGAATAAAGATAAACAGATGAAAAAAGAATGGAAGCAAGGGAGAAAAAGAAAGACTGGCACTGAGATTAGGAGAGACTGAGATGCAAGGAAGGACTGAGATGCACACAGAATAAAAAGAAGTGAAAGGAGAGACAAGGGCAGAGACAATGAGACTTTTATAGAAAGGTACAAAGAGAAAGACCGGGAAAGCTGAAGAATATTAGAGTCCATCTCGCATCGTTCACAGGACCACGTGTGTGACGTGGGCTTGCAATTAAGGCAACCTCTTAAACGCACTCTGCTCTAGTGCTGCTTGTAGGCGGCGATGCTGACAAACACTTTTAAAAACTGGATAGTAGCAAATCAAAACGTTTAAAATAAAATATTCAATAAAAACATTTGATCATGATTTTTTAACACGCATGCCATAATATTGCATGTTCACTGTGCTGTGTAGTATACTCCATTGTCTTACATGGCTAGACCTGTGCTACACAAGTACTGCAAATAAAATACAAAAACATATGAGATGCAGTACAACTGTACAATTAGGCACGGAACCCTTGATCATAGCTGTTGTGTACGGTTTTTCTCACATATTCTTCCTAAACTGTGTTCAGAGAACACTATCCCACTTCTAATTTAGCTAATATGACCTTTTTCCAGTAAAATACAATGACGCTACCACGTTTGAGTTTTGGTTACAATCCTTCTTCTATGGCTCACTACATGGGCAGCAAAACATTACTATACTGCAGTAGGTTCATCACAAGCATTAACACAGCTTTCGGCATTGCCTGGGCACCACTGAGCAAAGCCAGCCTACAACTATATGAAATGCTAAATTGCCAGTGAAACAAAGGTCAAAATCACTTCACACAACATCAGAACTGTCCATGGAGCAGCTAGACAACATTTGAATGGGCTTCCATGTTCAAACATGAGAAATCACAATATATTGCCTGTTAAACACATATAGCTGTAGTTGCAGTGCTCAGTATTGTACAGGTGTGCGAAACAGGCACTTCAAGTTGGTTTGTGTATTAACGGTTATATTCCAATAGGATTTAAACAGCCTAAGAAGGTCCTCTATTAAACAAAATCCAAATAACGCGTTCCTACTACTATTTCCCCTAAGGAGAATAAAACTGTTTTAAGCATTGATTAGTTCAATTACCTACGTGGGGAATTCTCTCAGGTTCGCAATATAAGGTGACCAATCGCCCGTTAATTACACGAACCGTAAGTAAATGCAGCTTGATGTCCGTTCCCTGTTATTTCTCTTTCTTTGCATGGAAGATATGTCAGTAATTGCAGTACTTCTGGGTTGTATGACAGCCATTCCTATAGCTGATCATACTCAATAAATCCTTTGTGAGGGTTGGGGGAACTCGTAATGCGGCACCCCTGCCAATCCTAAAGCCCTGCACACAATTCTGAAGTGCTCATTGGCTGTGGAGTCTGTATATGCTTCTTCGGTAAATCAACAGACAGAGTACGAGCTGTCTTTCACAGAATGTTAGTCGATAAATGCATCATAACAGAGTGTGCTTCGTTTGCGAGTATTTTAGCTGAGTGTTGTCTACCGGGCAGTAAACCTAAGCCGGGCAGTTACAGTGGCTCTCGGCTTGGTCAGGCCTTGCTGCTGCCAGTGCCTGTTGGAAGGTATGAGGAAGCAAGTACATACAATCAACATAACACCACAGTACTCGATGCAACATAAATAACCGTGCCAAAGGGTGAAATGCACATTGAAGAACACCAGTGCTGATAGGTTTCGACAATGTCATGTGACACGGAGGACGTCAAATGGGAGAGCAAGTATATTCTGTGTGGGAACCAAAAACAAGTTTCTGTGTCCCCTCCCCTTAATAACCAAAATAAAACTCTGAGACATACGCTGACAAAAGCATACCATTTTCCAAATAGTGTTATGAGCCAGCCCCTAGCTCTACCTCTCTGCCATGCTTGATGCAGTCTCCCAGCACATAAGCTGAGTAGCTGTTGATGTTAGAAATAAGGAGGAGAGAATGACTGTTGTGCTCTACATGAAATGTAGTTACTGACGCAAGCTCAGGGGAGAGGGCGAAAAAAAGTAGTGCATTGAAACAAAACATTTGTCCACTTGTGAAAGGATCCATGTAGCAGGGGCAGTAGCCAGGGTGGTAACAACAGCCACCAACAAAAGCAATGCAGTTTGTAAAGGCAGACCAAGCAACCAATGAAAAAGCAGCGGGCGTGTGTGGGCATGTTCAAACCTCACAGAGGGAATACAGGATGCCTCGCAGAGCAGCGCATGTACGCTGACTCTAGGCTCGACCTTAAAGTGTAAGGGGTCTCTAAAGGGTGCAAGAACACGAGGGTAAAGGACCTCTTCTGCACTGCAGGTATCGTGAAATCCTTGACCATTACGAGGCATGGTGTTTTTCTTCTTGTGCGCTTAATCTGCCACTGCTTGTTGTTCCTTAACCAAACTTAATTTTGGACTCTGAACTGCTGGGATATTGAAGCTGTGCAAGAACTATGGGATATCACCAAAGGAAGCATTCTGCCAGAGAGCCGGAGGCATATGGCCTTGGTTCTGAGATGACTCTCCAATACCACGGACTGGGAAAAACCATGCCTACTTCTACTATAACAAGTATTGGTAAATGCATTAGGTTTTGCCTATGGGATTAATAATAAGTAAAGAGGTGTGGGAGCAGTGTATGATTGCAGGGAGAATGGTGTGAGTGCTCTCCGCAGGGTGAGTGGCTCATGAATGAAGGTTGAGAAGTGTCTGAGTGCAGGGCGAAAGTGCCTCAATCCATGGTGATTGATGTGTGTTCAGTACAGAATGAGAATTATGTGAGTGTACAGGGTGAGAGATGTTACCCTGTGCAAGGTAAGAGGTGTGCGATTATAAGGTGAGCGTTTGTTCAATAGCACAAGGGCTGGATGAGCGGTTTGAGTTCATGGTGAGGAATGTGAGTGCTGGGTGAGAGGTATGTTAATGGTGTGTGAGTGCAGAGTCAGCACTGTGTGAATGGTGGGTGAGTAGTATCTGACTGCCAGCCCAATGTCAGGGTGACTGTGCAGAGTAAATGGTGGGTGAGTGTACAGGGTGAGCGGTGTCTGAGAGTAGGTTGAGGGAAAGAAGGGATCCGAACTAGGTAGAATAGGTTGAAAGGAATACATGCTTCACAGAAGCATTTGTAGGTCTATGTTTTTAGAATAACTCAAATGTCACCAAGTGACTGGAGAGCCCATCCCTCGAGCAATCATTGGAGATACTAGGGTACCTTATGTGAAACCCAGGGAGAGGCCAAATGTGTTGTCTATAGCTCCCTTAGACCGATCTTGGGTTTTTCGTCAAAGCGCACGTGTGATCTGGGATTTGAAGTGTCCCCTTTCTCCGCACAGCTATGGTATACAATTCCCAGGATACATCAATGCCACTGTCAAGCATGTGAAACCCAAAGCAAAGCTATTCAAGACCTGTCCATGTTTGTTCTGTGCAACTTGGGGGATAGCTCTGCTGACATAGGGGAGTGAGGCTGCAAGTGTACATTCTGTATACCCTGAGGCATAACTCTACTTTCTGCAGCAGGAGTTTGTGAGGGCTGTGTACCCTTTGAGATAGATATGCTACCTGCGTCTATAAATATGTATAAAATGAGACCGGACTGCCGTCCCTAGCACTTACCTCAGGAGCTGGAGGACCCCTGCGGTGTAGACCCAGGCTGGGGTGAAGTTTCCGCCAGTCACTGTTTTGTAGGTGAAACTCATGGAAGCAGAGAGGTCGGAAGCTGAGCTGCGAGGCTTACAGCTTGGTCTTCACCACCTCCAGCGGGCATGTGATAATCTCGACAGTATCTCCTCATCTGGAGAGAGACAAAATGTGAGGTGCCGCACGGTACAGCAGCCAGGCATCAGATGAGCAGCACATGTCATTAGCGCACACATAGGCGCCCCCCCCCCCCACAAGCTCACATTACGACATTACAAAAAATAAACTACAAGATAATGGCATGCGATCGCATGTGTGAAGAGCTGTAATTAAAAAATAAACAGTTCCTGAACAGAAAACAAAATGGAACAAGCGCTGTGCATGCAAAACCTTACAAAAATAGTGCCATAAAAGCGGATGGAAACAGTACTTCGGCTGTGGGAAACTGATAAGAGAAGCAGACGAGGAACAACACAGTTAATTAACAGTATGCTACAGCCAATAGAAATGGAGGAAAAGTTAGTAGCAAGCACGGGGAACCAATGAAAAGCGAGGAAAAAAGGGGGCGGGATGTGAGCCCCTTTTAAGATGTATTTAATACAATAGATTTCACAAGTACAGCACAAGCGGTGTGCAGGCGAAACCTAAAAAAACTAGTTGGATCTCTTCATCTTATCTTTACTGTCTTTACATCTTGTGTACCTAGTCCTCCAGCTTCTCGAAGGGCCTGATTTTGAGTCGCCCTCTATGCTCCGACCCGAGCATAAACTGCTGTTTATGCACGGGTGGGAATTACGAGTTTTTTTTTATTTAACGCATCTAATAATTATTGGGTGTGTTAAATAACTCAACCTTCTTTAAAGTTCGGCTGATCAAACCTGCCGAAATTTAACAGGGTAAATTGGACGGTATTTAAAGTACTATGCGGATTTTGGTGTGGTAAACACTAAAATCTGCATGTTATTCCCCACAAACTCATAATCGGTGTTATTAATCTCACACAATACATAACATGCCTCATGGTGTCCTTATTTATTATATGTGATAAATAACACCTAGACTCTTAATCGGGCCCAAAAGGTATTTATCATCCGATAATTAACAGCGAATGCTTTAAATACCTCAAGCTTTGATACATTTCAGCAGCTTTAACCTGCTGAAATTTAACAGTGGAAATGGGTATGGTATTTACTGTAAAATTGCAGCTTTTGTTTTGATGTCTTGAACACCAAAATCCGCATGCTATTCCCCTGTAACTCGTAATGGGTGCTATTTATCGCGCTCTGATAAATAACGAACCCCACGGTATTGTTATTTACCAGGTGTGATAAATAGAACCTTGACTTATAATTGGGCCACTAAGTATGCTGTCCCTACCTAACCTCTGTCTTCCTTACCTCCCACCCAGTAAATCTATCTCTGACACTCGTCTCTGTATTTCTCTTCTGACCGCATTTTTCTCTACCACACTATGCATATCTCTATCCCTTCCCTCAACCGTAACTCTCTATCCCACCCCTCTTTCTGCATCTTCCTTCTCCCCTCTCTGTCTCCTCTCACTCAACAACCTCTCTCCTTCTCTCTAAACCTCATCTTCCTCTTCCTTTCTCACATTTCCCTCTCCTTCATCACACTATACCTCCATCTCTCTCTCTCTCTCTCTCTCTCTCTCTCCTTTCTCTGTCACATTTCTCATTACCTAACCTCTCAATTTATCTCGCCATTCATTACGTTACCTCTCGATCTTCTCTTCATCTTTCTACATGTGTCCTGTCACCTGTTATCTCACCTTGATCCTTTCTTGCTACCTCTTCCTCTACCACTTCTACTGTATCATTACTTCCCATCTCTCTGTCTCTCTATACTGTCATCTCTCACCTCACGAGGATGTATCTCCCCTCTCTCCCTCACCTTTCTCTCTTCCTCTCTTTACCTCACAGCTTTCTCTCCTTAACCCTTAAAATACCCAACCCTCTCCATCTATTCTCATTTACTTCTCTGTAGCTCACTCTATTAATGTTCCTCACTCTAAATCCATGCTTTATCTAGCTAGCTCTCTTTCTACCTAGCCCTCTTTCAACCTCCCTGGATCTTAAATCTCACTTTTCTGTTTAATGTACATTTCTCCCTGTCATACCTGTGAGAAATTGTACTATTGGTTGAGGGAGGTGAATCCCTACTCAAGCAACAACAAGTATTTATGCCGCACACAAACAGTAGTAAAGTGAGAACTCAACACACCAATTTAGTAAAATAGAGTAAAAATTAGTAGATAAAATGAGACCCAAAACAACAAAATCCACTCAGCAGAACCGGAGTTGAGATGTGTCAAAGATTTCAGTGAAAATAGCACCCAGAAGCAAATAGCTCCAATTATGGTTATCTGGTCACGCTGGACAGGGACAAAGTCACAAGATCAAGCTGACCGTGATGGAGCGCATGCCGGCCACAGGATCGAGTTTGGCCTGCTGAGATAAAACCTTGTGTTCTTGGAATCCAGATGCAAAGTCCTCATTGTCTGCGCTTTGCTGCATCGAGGAGCCCTTGAGCAGGAGTTGTGATGCGTGGGCCTGCGCGAGAGGTGTTGCGCTGGGTTGTAGCTTCTGATCAGAAGCTGCAATGCTGGCGTCAGGTCGATGAAGCCACTCGTCTGGGGCTGCGTTGCGGAGTCTTGCATCATGCCGGGGTGTTGCTGTGGAAGCCTCCGATCAGAAACTTCTATGCAAAGTCCGGCATCGAGGTGCAGCACACTGCGTCGGTTCCAGTGAAGCCGCCAGTCAGGAGCATGTTGTCTCTATAGCTCAGAACAGGAGGCCAGTTGACTGACCCTTGAAGACACTCTGTTAGTCCTGGGTTCAAGCAGAAAGACAGGCAGCAGGGCAGTCCTCTGGCAGCAGGGCTGTCCTCATCAGCTGGGCAGTCCTTCTTCCTAAAGAGTACGTAGGTCCAGGAGTGTTCTGACGAGTGGATCTCGGTCCTAATTTTATTCCTGTGCCCACTTTGAAGTAGGAGAAACTGTTAGACTTCCTCCACCTCCCCAACCCCACATGTGGTTCTGGAATTTCCTTCCTTGCCCTGTCCAGGCTCCAAGTTGTCGGGGGTGACAAGAGGCTAGTGTGAATTTCTTTGATTGCAGGAGGCAGCCCCTATTGAAGTGCAAGTGTGGTAGGTGACAGCTCCTCCCCCACTTATCCTGTCAGGGTGGACCATCCTGCCAACTACTAATTCCCCTTTGTGACATTATCTGTGAGGAATACGCAAAGGCCAACGACCAACTACACCTAGCCATGTGACCCAGGATACAGGCTGCAGGTACCAAATGGTTGGAACAAGAAAATGTCAACTTTCTAAAGGTGGCATTTTTAGGTTTCACCTGCACAGTCCTTGCGCTGTCACGCTGTGCTTGTGAAATCTATTTTATTTAATATAAATCTTAAAAGGGGCTTACATCCTGCCCTTGCATTTCATTGGTTGGTGTGCTTGCCACTTTTCGTTCGTTTCTATTGGTTGTAGCATGCCATTTCCTGTTCTTCGTGTGTTCTTCTTATTAGTATACTACCGACGGCACAGATCACGTGTTGCAGAAAGATTTCATAGGTGATAGCAGTATTGTCCACAGGATGGGCATTCTTGCAAGGTGGACAGATGGAGAGGTGCCGCGTCACGTGCCGGTTACTTCACTAATCAATGCTGCAACCGGGTTAGGCGAATTTAATTCAATCAAAAGCAAACCAAGATAACACATTTGTAAAAGTCTGCTGTGCTGCAAATTAACCACAAGAACATTACCCTGGGAAAGTGGGAAAAAGAATAGTCTTTTAAAAAGCAAACGGAGTCATCAAAAAGGCAATCATTATTGAAGAAGAAAAAAAAAAGAATGTGTGACATAATAGAATTGAACAGTTCTGAAACTAAAACGAATTGATTCTAAATCCAGCAGGTACACTTCCTTAATCTGCATTTTAGCTAATTCATATGTTCATAGCTTCGGCTCCATTAGGAATTAACTGGCAATAAATAAAACCTACACTCTTCTTCATCACCGGATGAAAACCATCTACTTTTAAAAGTAGAAGCCTGCCTTATGATGGAATTATGTAGTGCTTCTTGACAATTTCATCTCATTCCATTTGATATATACGATCTGTAGCATGTGGTGCTAGGATGTTGCCTTCCACCATGCGCCTTCCAGATGCATCAGTGCACTTCGGGTGCACAAGGCTGTTTTAGCACTCTAGTCATGCAAAACCTACACCTACCAAGGCAGAAGATACAATCATGAAGTTCTTCCTGACCACACAGCAGGGTCGGATTAGGACCAAACATAGTTATAGGTGCACCCAAAACAAATGGCAGTCATTTGCGAATTGCAACCTTTTGTGAAATATTGCTTTTTAGGTTTCACCTGCACACACTTCTACTTAGATGCCACTTTTGATCTTATACTTTCATGTCAGCCCACATGGGATGCTTAAACAAATGCAACTATAATAAAGGGCTCCTTATTCTTGGGGAAACATCAAAGGCATCCTCAAATTAGTGATTCCTAATGCAAAGCTTCCCTTTGTTGAAAATGATGTTTTCGTTTTTAAACAATGTATAGGATTCATACCCTTGAATGAGTTTTGTTTGAGGGACTCCCACAGCCTCACTTTCACTGTCTGTGGACTGTGCTTTAAGCACATAGTTGAGGCTGGGCGTAGTTCTCTCGGACACTGAATTGCCCACAGCATGGTATCTTCTTTGCAAGTTTCCAACAGTGAAATACTTAGTCTGTTTTTTCCTTTTTTTAGGTTACGCCTGCACAGCGCTTTCGCTGTGCTTGTTGGGTTTTGCATGCACAGCATGAAATCTGTTGTATTTAATAGAAATATTAATAGGGGCTTCAGTAACTTATATTGCACAACTGCTCACCAAGCTACAATTTACCACAAAAAAGAGTATTTTTAATCAGATAGGCGACGCCTATTGCATATATGAATGGTTGTTAGAATTGTGACTTAGAATAAAACTATACCATTAAAGAGGATTTTAAATTGCAATTCATTTGAGTGTAAATATATTTCTACCTGTTCCCAAACAAGTTATCACATATTAAATGTAATAAGGTAACCGATTGTTATCCTATGGGAGAGGTAGGCCATGCAGTAGTAAAAACGACTACCCAAACATGTAAAAGTACACGTCAAACTTTTTAAATACAGTACACTCTGCCCTATGGACCGTTGAGGGCTTACCCCATAAGTGACTTATATGGTTTAAAAAGGAAGGTTTAGGCCTGGCAGAAATTTTATTTTGCCAGGTCAAAATTGCAGTTTAAAACTGCAGACGGGCTGCAGTGGCAAGTTTGAATCATATTGCAAATGGCTACTTACGTGGGTGGCACACTAGACGCATTTGATTTAACGGTCTTGGGTACATGAAGTACCACTCTACAAGGGACTTATAAGTAAATTAAATCTGCCAATTGCATATAAGCCAATTCTACAAGGTTTAAAAAGTGAGCAGAAGCACTTAAGCACAGGTAGCAATGGTAAAGTGCACAGAGCCCTAGAGGCCAACAAAATCAAATTCAGAAAAACAGGAGGAGAGAAGGCAAAAGGTTTGGGGTAAGACCATCCTAAAGCTGACAGGTCTTTTACCTTATTTCTATTTTCTTTCTCCCTCTTCTTTACCTCTTGAACTGTGCTGTTCTCTTTTCCTCTCTGTCCTCATGTCTCCTTTCCCCTTCCATTTCCATTAGAGCCATAGATGGGTCACTGTCTAGCTAGAGAAGTACAGCCATGAAAGAGGAAATTCGGAACAATGCAGCGGAACAGAGTTAAGGAGAAAATGATCAGATTTCTCTAAAAGGAGTGGTAAAATCCTTTGAATAGTGGTTTGATTTTCACAGATGCTGCGAGAACACTAGTTGTGAAGGGGAATTTAAGGTGTTTATGAATCTTCAGCAATTAAAGCTACACATTTCAAGCACTATGTTCATATGCTCTATTTTAGTATTATGCATTTGCTCACTCAGTCACTCTTGCTGTGTCTTTCCTTTATTAATGTTTGTTGGAGCTGCTTACTTTTGGTTCAATTTGGCTGGTGGCCATTGGGTAGCTTGTGTTTGCAGCTGTTTTGCAAGCTCCCCTTTCTGAAAGTGTAATGTATAGTTCTATATTGTAGGGCATTTTGAAAGCATTAATTCACTGACAATAGGAAATCTGTTCAAAGTTGTTCCAAAAAGGAGTCCCAAAGTATGTTTTGGCCAGGCTCCAAAAGTTTTTAAGATGGCACTTCTTCAGGCTCAGCTGTACTGTACTTTATAGGAAGTTGGTGTGTGTTGCAACACAACCTTCTCCAAGTAAACAATTGTTACAGTCAAACATAGTTCTGTTTGTCCCACATGTGCCCCTCCCTGCCCTTACACATCCACTGTTAGATGCCCCTTTCCTCACGGTTACCCTATCCAAGTGCACTAACTAGGGCCATGCCTCATTACCCCCTACTTCTGTGGGAGCCTAAATCCTCTTCCTTTCCTGCGTGTACGCCTTCAGCATAGGAGCAATAGCATCCTCTCTGCCATTATGGTTAACCAGCATTTGTCTATGCATTGTCAGAGCTGTGGTGGCACAAGTAACAAAAAAACAGAATGATTGAAGGTCAGATTTTAGTCGAAAGATATGGTACAAAAGAGAAACAGAGAAATAAGAAGTAAGGACGAAAATAGCTTATGGGTATTTGTGATAACTGTAACAATCAGTCTGTCCGTGTTATTTGGACTATCTTTCCACTCTTTGTTTGGATAGAAAACAAAGTTTTCTTAAAATAACCCTCACCCACCAAGATTTCCCATTGATGGCATGCTTCATCATAGGGTTCTTCCCTTCCCACTGCGGAACGGGGAGTTTTGCGACCAACGAATGCGTGGGAGCACTTTTTGTCATATACTATGAAGAGTTGGGAGGTATAAGAGTGGGAGGGTCTTATCTAGAATTAAAAATACCTGGCTAAGTAGGAAAAAATGTTTTATTCAGACCTCTAGCTGGTATGGTTAAAATGGGGGAATTGAAAGGCATACGTTTATGTGTATGTATTTCAGGGTCTACATGTTTCAAGCCATTACCCCAAAGCTTTTCGTCAGAACCACCAAATGATCGTTAGTACCACTGCTATCAGTGAGCGACTCTGATGTGAGTCTCCTTGAAAATATATACAATACCCAATCGGTAGTGTTTCCTTTTAGATCTGGAAAGATACGAGAGAAACGTTAATCTGTCATAAAAGGTTATGCAAACACATCGCCAATTGTGGAAACACGTGATATATTTTTCTCTTACAACCTTGCTATTCAGGATAACTTTTTTGTATTTGAAGAGACTTTGTTTGTGCTACCCAAGATGAGGTGAGAGAATTAAAAATAAGACTAACAAAACGCACAAAAGACACACTCATTTACATATAGCTTCATTATGACAATAGCATTGTACTACCTTGTATTCACAGTGGTATTAAGTGAAGATTGTACTACTGACAACTGTTGCAATCGATAGTTTTATCTGCAAACCACTTTATGTATTATATTATAGGCTAGTGATATTCAAAAGTAACAAACTTGGTTGCTCATTTCCGAGTTATTAGGTCAAATCAAGATTATGATTGTGCAGGAAAAGAAACAAAACATACATGTATTATGCCACAATTAGGCCTCAAGAGCTCAGACGGGGGAAGGGACGCTTATAGTCAGACTCTGTAAGTAAGAAGAAGCAGACGTCCGCGATGGAAAAGGGGAGTTGGTTAACACCTGGATCACACAAGTCTGTGTACCGGCTGTGCCGTACTTACTTCCTCAAAGCTACTCCCTTGCCAGTGGAGATAGCCTGCCCGCGGCTCCGACATTGTCTGCGGGGAAAAAAACTGTATTTGACAGGAAGCCGGGTGAGGGCGTGAGCGTCCTCGTGCTGGTCAAAGCTAGATCGCTAATTCTCCAAAATGGCCGCCTGCAACGGAGCTACTTCCTGGTTACCCTTCGGATGAAACATTGGGAACGAGCAAGTAGAGGCTCTGAAGCTCGAAAATGAAAAAATGCAAAAAGGGTCGTGCTTGAAAAGATGAGTCATCAAAAATGTGAAATTACGGGTTGACTCTCAAGAACCTTCTACATGATGATCAACCATGGTCTAACTTCCCATTAATATGGAAGAAGATAAACAGGGGTGTGGTCTGGCCACGAAGGATGATGGCCGCCTGAAAGTGTAGCTCCGCTACGGGACGAACCCTCGACGGTGACGGTGCACTTCATTCCCCAGCCAGGACCACCTTTGTCATGGATACGACATTGTGCTGCAGCGCTCCTACTTGTGGCTGACTTTCGGTCTCATACAACCCTTTTTAGGGTTAATTCTGACAGGAAATATTTTGCGCTCCAGCAAGCGTCACCTGGGCCTGCTACTGTAACAAAGCCTCGGACCTCGCGTAACCGGAGCGCCCCCCCTTGCTGCATTCCGGAGAGGGCTGCATCACCGTGAAGTGACGGAAACTGGTCTCTTTCACTCGCTGCCTTTCTAATTTTAAACTGGTAAGATGTTTCCTCACCGCATTCATGTGTGACTCATCTTATGAACTATTGACCCTTTACAAAGGCAATTTTCTCTGAAATGAATGCTCTTTCCTTCAGCCCTTTTCAACCTTCGGAGCTCCGCTTTCACTGCAGTACCTCACACGTTGCCTTTCCGCGCTTCAGCTAACATCTGCTCTGTCACAATTTCTCATTATAATTCTTTTGAAAACAACTTTCCAGCTCTCCTTTGGCAATAATTACATGGGAACCATAACATATGGACTTTTTAAACCAGCCATCATTTTCTGTATATTTATGACGCATTTTCAGAATGCCTTCAGATGGAATGCTATTATTCATTAGAGGCATTTTTTCATGAGGACACAATATTAATACCACAGCTTCTACGCAATCTAATGAAAAGAAAATGTTTTTCTACCGTTGAAATATTTTTTATGAGGAAATTCAGCGACGCAGTATATTTTTCCCGCTCAATGCCTTGAACGTTCTGTCAGCCTTCTACTGCGTCTCATAAAATTCATAACAGTCTTTTAGATTAACTGTGGTAGTCTTTTTCATCCCTATATTTACAAGTGTATTTAATCTGTGCAGTATATTCAAGGGAAGCATTTTCAGATGTCTAATCACAAAAACGACAACAAAAATTAACTGTCTTCTTTTCTTGACACGCGTAAACAGTCGCGTAATATGTCCGCTAAAGGTTCACTTCCATCACCACCTTGTCCACCTCCAGTCACTTCCACAGCAGAGACAGGGGCAACTATGAATCTCATATTACAGGAAATTTCATCTATTAGCTGCCGCTTGACAGAGATGGACAATAACATTTCTTCCCTTACATCTGAAACCAAATCCATCAGAGCGGATATAGCGCTTTTCCATCAAAAAACAGAAGGGCTAGAACGTCGATTGACGGTAGCAGAGAATAAACTTGACTTAATACAAAGCAGTGACCAAGACCTTCTATTTATTCGTAGTAAGCTTGTTGACTTGGAAGATCGCAATAGAAGAGACAATATTCGCTTTTCGGATTTCCAGAGAAAATTGAAGGCCAGAATGCTCGGTTATTCCTATGTGACCTTCTTCCCAAGCTACTTGGCATCACTTTTGACCAACCATTAGAAATCCAACGTGCTCATCGTATTGGTCCACTACGTAAATCTCCGAATTCTCGACCAAGACCCCTAATTGCTTGTTTTTTGAGACATGAGCAAGTCGGACAGATACTAATGCTAGCACGCACGCAAAGATCCTACATCTATGATGGTCATCAAATACAAATGGCAGCAGACTTCTCGAGGGAGACCAACGACAGAAGAAAATTATTTTTGTCAATGAGGCCACAATTACAGAAGTTAGACATTAAGTATGGCTTGTTTGATCCTGCGCGTTTTCGCATTACTAAAAATGGTGAGTCCAGAGACTTCTACAACCCTGAGGACTTACAACATTTTCTTGACAGCCTATCGATCCAGGATATGGATGTACAACATGTTTCTCATGATCATCATTGTGATCAATCTGCACAACCTCAACAGTTAACAGACAACAGACACCGCAACATTGGTGAAGTTCGCCATAGAGGTAGAGATTTGGGTTGCCCTTTTCGTGCACACGGTGATCAAACATCTATTTTACAGCCTGCGGTCACTTCGGCGCATGAACAGCGTAGAGATAAGTCTCGATCTCCCTTGAAGTCCACATCAGATGGTCAATAGACTTAGTTGTCACATGTTATCCCCATAGTTGTATTCTCTGTTAATATTCTCTTTTATCAGGTCCCTTAGCTTATGGAGCTGAGCTAATACTCAACTCTTGTGTTCCACCTGTAACTTGTTTTTCAGTCGGGGGGACAAACATGAGTATCACTACTTATTATAAGTGCTTATAATAAAATGTTGTTTAGTATTTAGTTCTGTAACTATATTTAATATATATCCTATTTGAGTTCTTTTAACAGAGGAATCTCATTCCCAATTATATACTGTCGATCATTTGTTATATCACATGATACATGCTTTGAATAGTAGGTATATTAATCTTTTATGAATAGGTTCTTTATTCATTTCTACGCTTCTGATACTTCTTAGACAATATTAATACTCATCTCTATAGTTGTTTATTTTAAATGCATGTTATTTATTATAAGTATGCAACGTGAATTGTATTTGTGAATGATAATTTTAACTGTTCACCATACCTTTTAGATTACTCTCATTATTTATACTTTGTTATGCATGAATTTTCTCTTTTAATACATGTCCACATATGCATTTAGGCCTTAGGAGAAGTTTTCTTCTCTCTTTGGTTTTTCTGCCTTATTGTCTTGGCTAGTACTCATATCAATACTCCACTCTCCTGAGGGGGTTCGTACTCGTGGCGGTGCTCCAGTGAGCCCAGACCCGCAGTTAAAAGTGAAAAGCTGTAGACCTACATAAATCTTGATTTTCCTTTCTATTTCTCACAGGTATAGTTATTCTGATTGCATAATATTGTTTGATCTTCTTTATCTATTTCTATACAGCTTTCCTTTTTCTTTTCCTTACATCTTCTTTTCCTTCTTTCTTGCATTTCTAACTTATAAGTTTTTGATACTGCACCCTCTTTTTGTTTCTTAATAGCCAGAGTAACCCTCCTCCCATCCTGCCCTATTCCTTTCCTTTTCTCAACCTTTTATTATTGTTTGTTTATCATATTAACTATTAATATCTTTTGAATATATTCCATCATGACTAATACTCATCCTCTATCTGTTATTACATGGAATGTGCATGGTCTCACCCATTACATTAAAAGGAAGAAAGTCCTTTCTTATTTGCAGTCCAAGCATGTGGACATAGCTTTATTGCAAGAAACACACCTTGATGAGATTGAATCTAACAAACTCAGTAGAGATTGGGTCGGGAGGGTCATTCATAGCAGCATTCACAAAAATGACTCTACCAATGCTAATCCTATCCGTAAATGTGGAGTGGCAATTCTTATTCGGAGATCACTTCCAATTACGATTTCCAAGACATGGTCAGATCCTGATGGTCGATATGTCTTTGCTAAATTACGTGTTGGGAATTCTTCAATCTGTCTTGGATCAATTTATGCTCCGATTGGCACTAAAAAATCCTTTTTCCTTCAATTGAATCGTCTTCTTACAGAGATTAATGCCTCACAATACCTCATTGGTGGGGACTGGAATTTGGTACAAGATCCTATCCTAGACAAAACGGGTCAGTTTGACAGGGTTAATGCAACAGATAGGGCCATTTTAAAAGATATACTCTCCGATAACGGTTTGGTTGACCATTGGCGTCTCAGCCACCCACAAGATAAGGAATATACGTTCTTTTCTTCCTTACATGGCACATTTTCCCGCTTAGATTATTTTCTTCTATCACACAAAGCGGTTCAACTGGTCACAGATTCTAAAATTCTGGAAGCAGCATTATCTGATCATTCTCCTGTTCTTTTATCTCTAGATTTAGGTTTATCTAAACCGGGACGTAAACCATGGCGTATGAGCATACAGAAATACAGGACACCCGGGGGTAAACTTCAATTGCAATCCCACCTCCAAGACTATCTCTCTGTTAATCCGGATTCTCTTACATCTAGGAGAACAGTATGGGCGGCAGCAAAAGCCACCATTAGAGGACAGTTAATGCAGGATGCTGCTCTCATTAATAAGAACAATATTGCAAAACAAGCAGAATTAGAACGGGACATTCAGCATTATTCTCAATTATATATATATCAGACCCTAATTTACAAAATCGCAAATTATTAGAGCAAGCACGCATGTCCCTTAATGGTCTCTTTACATCTAAGGCTGAGTACGCTTTGCAAAGAATGAAAGGGAGACACTACGAACAAGGGGAAAAGGCTGGCCGATTACTAGCTGCACAATTACGTCAAAGAGAAGCTGCTATGGCTATTCCAGCTATTCGATCGACTCAAGGTGACATACTCACCAGGCCTCAGGAAATAGTTAATGAATTCGCCTCCTTTTACCAATCCCTATATACTCCAAATAATCAACTTGACTTAGATAGGATGTCCTCTTTTCTAGCAGCGGTGAATCTCCCGCGGCTCTCTGATGATGGCAGAGCCTTGCTTGAAGGTAATATCACAAGAGATGAAATTTCTACAGCTATCACTGCTCTGCCTTACCATAAAGCCCCTGGGGAGGATGGTTTTCCCGCTGAATTTTATAGATGGACTGGTCAGAATATGATTGATACTTTGCATACTGCGTTTCTCGAGGCTGATAAAGAATCATCATTGGGGCCCCTTTCTAATAAGGCAATTATAGCCGTTTTACCTAAACCTGGCAAAGACCCTCTTTTATGTGGTAGCTATTGCCCTATTTCCTTATTGAATTCTGATATTAAGATTTTAGCAAGCATTTTAGCGTCCCGTCTCCGCAAAGTACTGCCCTCCTTGATACATAATTCTCAAGTGGGTTTTGTCCCGGGTCGTTCCTCTCGAAACCATCTTCGTACACTGGCCCATACACTATGGTCTGCTAAACATCTTCCAGAAGAGGCCTTGGCCCTTTCGCTTGATGCAGAAAAAGCGTTTGACCGCATTGAGTGGGAATATCTCTTTACAATAATGCACAGATTTGGGTTGGGCGACCAATTTATTAATAAAGTGCGTTTATTATATGATAACCCCTCAGCTCAAGTAAATTGTGGAGGTTTTTTATCTACCTCATTCCCAATTCGGAGAGGTACACGCCAGGGTTGCCCGCTATCCCCCCTTCTTTTTCTCTTAGCAATGGAACCTCTTGCTGCTGCAATTCGACAATCTGATGATATTACAGGTGTCCCCCTCCCAATTGGGCATTCTAAAATTTACTTATATGCAGATGACATTCTTCTTACTCTTACTAATCTCCCCCGATCTCTCCCAGCCCTCCTTCAAATTATTAATGATTTTTCCTCCTTTTCCGGTTATAAAATAAATTGGGACAAAAGTGAAGCGTTACCTATTTCGGTTGGCACTATGAAATCAGCAATTTATGGATTCCCTTTTCACTGGCAATCTTCACATCTTAAATACCTAGGAATTTTGGTCAATAGAGGTTTGGAAAATATGGCTGCGGATAACTTGGCTCCTTTATTTTCTCAAATGCAGAGGGATTTCGATAAGTGGAAAGCTCTAGGATTATATCTATGGGGTAGAGTTCAAGCTATCAAGATGGTTACTTTACCAAGATTCATTTATGTTTTAGGCATGCTCCCCCTCCAAATTCCTTTAGCTACCCTTAGATCAATAGATTCCAAGATTAAGCTCTTTATCTGGGGCTCAGCTAAACCGCGTCTTGCTGCAGCTAAACTAAAGGCCCACCAGTTATATGGAGGTATGGGTCTTCCATCCATTGAACACTATTCACTTGCCTTACACATTTCCCAACTCTCTTATTTTCTGCCAGGATCTAAAGACATTCCACAATGGGTCTCTGTTGAACGTCATCTTCTATCTCAGGACTATCTCTTTTATATGGTAGTGGTACTAGTTCTTCTGACCCTAAAAATCCGATCTGATCAGCCATGCACAGATCTTGGCAGAGGGGTCATCGCAAACTAAGTTCAAATCCGCGAATTCATTTTAAAGCTCCCCTATGGAATAACTCAGCCATTCGTATCAATGGTCGCACTTTATCCTGGCCTTTATGGCAAGAAGCCGGCATTTATTCCCCAGATCAACTTCTTCATGATGGAGATTTTAAAACTCTCTCCCAACTTCGTGAGGAATTTAATCTTCCAATACAACACTCCTCTAAATACTTTCAACTTCAACAATGTCTGAAGAAACACTTGGGATCCCCCCCCAAGGGGAAGTTTAAGGGTGTGACCTCTGGTCTTTATAAAACCTTTTGCTCCCTCTTTTTCACAACCCCTTTCCTATACTTTTCGGAATAAATGGCAATCCCGGTTATCTATTTCATATACGACTTCTGAATGGAACCAAAT